>WKFP01015563.1:184725-225778 GCA_011057875.1 Pterocles orientalis | reverse complement strand
ACAGCTTCCCTGGGCAACCTGTTCCAGTGTCTCACCACCCTCACAGTGAAAAATTTCTTCCTAATGTCTAGTCTAAATTTACCCTCTTTCAGCTTATACCCGTTACCCCTTGTCCTCTCACTACACTCCCTGACAAAGAGTGCCTCCCCATCTCTCCTGTAGGCCCCCTTCAGGTACTGGAAGGCTGCTATTAAGTCTCCTCGGAGTTTTCTCTTCTCCAGGCTGAACAACCCCAACTCTTTCAGCCTGTCCTCATAGGGGAGGTGCTCTAGCCCTCTGATTAATTTTGTGGCTCTCATCTGGACTCTCTCCAACATCCCATATCTGTATCTTTACATCATTTTTCATTACGCAATATATTTTAGGGCCTTATTCCATTATTTCCTCTGCCTGTATTTACTTCTAAGTATCTCCATTTGCTCTGTAGCTACCAACTCCTCTCCCTGCCCTTTCTTAGGCTAGATGTGCAACAAAAACTGTTTGAGAAGTCAAAAGAGCCACCAACTCCAGTATTACCTAAGACTACAAACATGCAATGATGTCCTAAACTGAGGAATGGAAATAAGGTCATTGTTGTACGGAAAACATAGACACAAGCAGAGCTATTTTGGCAATCCTCTATTGCAAAAGTCTGTCTGTCAGAACAGGGATGCCCATTACAGGAGAGGAGGGTGTAAATGAGCCTAGAGAAATTTTTGATACTAACTATCTAAGAAGACTTTCCATTTAGAATCTTGTCCTTTTAAAAGACACTTATTCGGCACATATTTTCTGTTGGCAAGAACTCAGTTGTCTACACAGTTCCTTTTAAAACCTAATTAGACTCTAATGTACTGCTTTTATATAAACACTTTTTTTTTCCTTTCTAAAAACACATAAAAGTTAAAAATTTTCCTGAGATAAAAGGGTGGTGGTGGTGTCAGAGACTTAATTCAGGAAATTGAGTAATTAAAACAACAATGCAATTGCTGCTAATCAAATCCAATCAAATATTTTTTCTTTCCTCCCCTCTCCATCACACAGACACACCCCTGATCCCGAATCCTCCTCCAGAGGACATTTAGGGACAAGGCAAATCTACTTAAAACACACTCAGTGCAAATGCTTCTTGATCCTAAAAATTCAAATTACCTAAGGCATCTTCTGAATACTCAGAATGAAGTATTAAGGATGTGTGTGTGTACATATATATAAAATAGATATATAAAAATAATTAACGATAAAGAAATATACCAAGAATTAAAAAAATAATTGTTTGAACTAGCAAGCTGAGCATATCTTATCACTACAACTAATTTTCTTAGGGATGTATTACTATGGCTTCTTTTCCTCTGTTTAATAAAATATATATTTCCATGAATTAGCATTATTCTGTCCAATTTTTACAAAAATAGGAATAGACAACAAGGTTCTTGATTTTGAATTATCTTTTGTACACTGTGCAAATTAGATTGGAACACTTGCTTATTCAAGAGGACTTCAGTAAAAAGGTTTTCTACTATTTTTCTAATGATTCCTGTCTGGCAAATAAAGCCGAGCTTTATTTAAATTAAAACATTGATTATCTAATTAAATAAAACATCACCTCTTTCTGTCATGAGGATTTACTTTAAGCATACTAAAAATCAGATCAGACTTTTCCAATAACGACCGTGGTTGCCAGTTATTGATATGATGGCAAATAAGTCATTATCAAGGAATAGAAACAGCACCTGACACCTGGTCAGTGCAAGTGAATCCTCATCCCTATCAATATCACTGACTTTAGGGGTCAGGGTTGTTGGGGTTTTTTTGTTGTTTTTTGTTTTTCTTTTTCCAATTCTGCTCTATAAGAATATTTATATTTTTGTTGCATTATGCAGAATTCAATAATAAACCTTGCAAAAGCATATTAGTGAAATGCAATTGCCCATAGACAAAAAAAATGTTCATGAAAAAATTATGCACTTGTAAAATACTGAAAGAATAAAAAATTATCAATAATATCTCATTATAACTTGATTATACAAGTAATTTTATACCTAAGTTACATGTTGAGTATATTTCTGACAATTACTTTTATATCCCATTTCAGCTGGAGTTGACGCATATAGAAACAATGTGTCCTGGTCACCTCTCTTAAACTTTAATATAAGAAGAAATATCAGAAGTAATTTTTTAAAAAAAATTATTCTTGCTGCACTCCTATACCTCCATGTTACAATGTGCTCTGCGTATGTATGTTGATAGGCATTCAGTTATGCTGAATTCCATTTGAGAGAAATGTTCTGTAGAATGGTAACAGATCATGAATCTGCTGAGGTGTATAGGTGTTACCACAGTAAAGTAACAACATAATCACAGGTTCCAACAACAAATTCCACTACTGGCTGTTAGACAACAATAGAAAACAAAATTTGAGGAAATTTATCAACCTGATTTCTTCCTTCTCCTATGCAACTTTATAAGTCCTGCTGAAATCATATCAGCTACAATGAAGCATGCAGCTGCTGATGACAGCTCTGTGGAAAATTACTTCACCATCTCATTAAATTTTTACAATTTCAGAATTTTTCAAAGTATTTAGCAGGAACAGAGCAGGGGATTGAATCTGAAACCCTCACAGGCCAAAGATCTTAATGCATCAGATGGGAAAGGTGAGGTTGTACCATGTATCCTGCTGCATAGATGTGGCCTTTTCCTTTCTTTTCACTACTGTGGGCGTGAAATCTATGATAAACTATCTTCGGGTTCAAAGGAGTCTGTGCAAGACATCACCTGTTACAAATGAATGCATTTCATTTGGCACCAGTGGAGCAGGTTTGATTTACACCTGTGAAAGCACTGGCACTCTCTCTGTACCAGCGCCTGGCTGGAGTCCCAGTGGCCAAGTGGGAGCATAATGCTGACACCTGAAACTGAGAAATGAGGGAAGGGAATTTTCCACAAACAGGGGTCTGTGGAAAAATAATCACAGATTTCAGCAGCAGATACTTGTATATATTTTCAAGGCAATACTTACTTTTTAATTCTGAAAACTAAATGAAGAAAACACAACTTTATTATCAAATTCTAAATTCTTGTTATTTAATTGTTCAAGATCTGCAAAACATATGATGGCACTGTTGTACTTAATGAAAATCGTTAAGTATAGAGGGGTGGTGCTCCTTTTAGGTAGTATATACTATTGTAGTATTTCCTTTTTGAAAGAGGCATCACTGTAAGAATATCAAAAGAGACCTGCATCTCTCTGGACACCACATACTGACAGGAATATATTATTTTGCATTATGTTCCCTGCTGGATACCTTCTACAATATATATAAAAATCAATGCATGAAAAAATGAAACATGCTGTATGAATAAATACAATAAAAATAGATTCTAGAGACTTAGGAAGCCTTTACATGAAACAAGCTGTATCTACAACAAAATTTGTAAGACACCTATTAGAGTTCTAATGACTGCCTAATGATATTTATAAAGAGAGTCTCTCTGAAGATCAGCAGATAATCACTGTTCAAAAAGTTGAGAACAAGTAGGAACTTTATACTACAAAGCATATCTGAATTAAGCTGTTGGCAAGGCTAGATATTTTCAGTCTCATAGGAAGTGCTTATGTTTGTGAACTGAAATGACAAAATCTATTTTCTTCCAAGGGTGTGCAAATGTTATTCATTTTCTGTAGAATTATACTCTCTAGATGTCCTAAGCTACAACATATAAAACCATGTTTTTTTTTTCCTTATTCCTTATATGCTAACTCCTTGGGCTTTACACAGAAAATACCATTAGCATCAGAGAACACATGCTTGAATATAAAATTCAACACAATCAATATATGAGATCTTTATCAAGGAGCTTATTGATAGGACAAGGGGTAATGATTATAAGATGAAAGAAGGTGAATTTAGGTTAGATATCAGGAAGAAATATTTTGCATGAGGGTGGTGAGGCACTGGAACAGGTTTCCCAGGGAAGTTGTGGATGCCCCATCCCTGAAGGTGTTCAAGGCCAGGCTGGATGAGGCTTTGAGCAACCTGGTCTAGTGGAAGGTGTCCCTGCCCATGCCAGGGGGGTGGGAACTCGAGTGCTCTTTAAGGTCCCTTCCAACCCAAACCATTCTATGATTCTATGATTCCTCATCTCATCTAATAATGGGTCATCACATAACGGACATTTTTTTTTTCTTGAGATTTAATTTCCCATGGAAGCTATAGCTACAGCTGCTCAGTTGCACGACTTATTTTTCTCTCACAGGAATTGCCCTACTAATGCCAGTGGGAATACCTCTGTGTAGGATTATGCCACAAGGAAGACAGTGTACTGTATGCCATCCTGCTTCTGAAGTGACAGACAAAAGACAGCTGCCTGTTGATGGCTGCCACAGCAAACAGGGGCTATGGAGTGACATCCACTGCTGGGAGAGATCATGGCTCTGAGCAGCTTCCCACTCCTTTCCCTTGGTGGCATTCACTTCCCCATCCCAAACGTCTGGAGCTAATTGAATTCCCTTGAGCTTCTTTATATCACACTCTCCAATCTAGTTAAAACAGTTGAACAGCTGGCCATTGTAAGCCCGTCTCTTCTGAAATTAATTATGGAAAACTCATACTTCCTGCTCAAATTGCTCTTCTGAGGGGACAGCAACCTGTATGACAGACAGTAGCTGTGGAGCAGCATTCAGTTCCATACCACAGCTCCAACTATGTAGTCATAAACATCTAAAGGCATAATATTCATGAAGCTAGTTATCTCCTACTGTTAATCAGTCTCTAACACAGGAAACTGTGGTTAGGGTTTAGCTGACCTCCACAGTTGCAGAAATAGTCCACCTGACCACACATGAAGTGAATCCCAAGCCTGACTGGCTCCCTGACTCGGCTCTGCAAAACATCCAGAGATAGCTTCTCCAGAAAGTCACAGGCTTAGTATAGTTCCTGGAAGCATATCCCCCATAATACTCCCTAAAGTAGGCTTACCCTAATTTAGGAAGCCACAATTTGCTGACATGCAGACATATGAAAGGACACAGATCACCACACAGACTCCTGTTGTGTTACCTAGTGGTCTACCTATGCTGAAATCTTTCCGTGTGTGTATCTCAAAGACGACAATAATAACAATAAAAAATAAATTTTAAAAGTAACTCATAAATTCACAACATTTAAGTACTTTTAATGAGAGCTCTGTCATAAATAAAAAAGAACAAGTTCCTGTAGTTAGAACATGAAAGACTAGAAACATATTGCTGGAAACATATGCTGAGAGCGTATCAGTTTAAGTCCATTGCATTTGGAGAGGTCAAAGATTCTAAACCGATTATAAAAGCTTATGCTTAATTTGACATTGATTGGAAAGAAATCTTCTATTTCATTTTTTATTTATATCAGTATGCTCTTCAATTTCAGCCTGATCTTGGAAAGGGTTTTAGAGCAAAGGCCTATTAAATTCTGTTGGTGCTGATTAGACTTTCTTCTTTTTGATCTTTCCCTCAACACATTTTTTTTTGTTATTTCAAATATTTTTCTTCACTGACTGCATTGCAAATTAATATAAAAGCTCCCTTTCTCATGTGTTTAAATTTAATATTATGTTAAATAGAAAAAAAACTTGTCCTGTAAATCCCACTTACTGTAAAGCACTGTCAGTTAAGATCTCTTTCTTTGATAATGACACACTAGAACAGGTAGGCAACGACAGTAGAAAGATTGTGCCTCAACCTGTCTATCACTGTGACAAGGCATAGTGTCATAAACTATTTGACCACTTCCCTTTTCTAAAGAAACAAAAAAACCCCTTAGTTTTTACCACAGAGGTGAAAAATATTAATTTCAAAACATCTATCAGAGGAATAAATTTAAGGCATTTACAGGCACAGAATTTTATGAGTGAAACAGAATACCTTCCAAATTATCTCCTTACGTTGTCTCAAAACACTCAGGCAAACAAGCACACCACAACACAAAATAAAATGCAAAACAATCCAGCAGTCATTAGTCAATAATGCTTAATGTGTATGAGATACAGAAATGGAAGGTACAGCAGAGAAGCTGAAAGACTTCCTCTGTGCCCAGATGTCTCAATGCCAAGAAAGTGCAATCATGTAAACCATGTTCCAGTTGCAAGTTTTCCTAAGAAAAATATTTTTTAAAGGCTGTATCAATTAAATTGCCTTTTCACACAGCAACTGTTCATTTTCTTCAGGTTTCAGAAGCAGCATAGGAAAGGGTTATGTTCTACATATTTCTTTCATTTCAAAATATTCAAAGTGGTTTCAGGTTAAATATTCTTTGGCCATGAAACTGCAACTTGCTATGCATTTGTTACTGTGTTGAGACAAACTTCCTGCAACACTAATTGAGGTCTGCACATAATTCAAAAAATAATACAATAAACAGCAGTCCCTCCACCTTTTAAAACTACTTGCTGGTCTGATCACCTTGCATTCTTTGCCTCAAGGACCAATGAGAAATTGGTAAAATACAAGCAGTGATTACTTAACAGCACAGGAGCAACTTCTGAAATTTTGTGGCCTCAATGTAAGTAGGTTTAACAAATCAAAAAGAGACCAGTGAAGAGCCACTACAGAAAAGGGAGCAGAAACACGTTTTTGAGGTGGTTGAGTTATTGTGCTCACTCTGGAGGAAGAGGAATGAAAGTGCTTAACAAGCGCACACCTTGCACATCACCTCCTGCATCATGATGTCTTCACTGCAAGATGACACCATTTCATATTCAGAATGGCAACTAAAACCAGTAGTGGAAGTTGGTGCATACCTGGCAGAAGGAGAAGGCCTACTGCTTGTACTACTTTCAAGTTCCCTTAGAAACAGAAAAAACTTTATCAATACAGCTGGCAGGCATATGAAATTTATTTCTAATTTCAAAGTATTAGAAATAATAACAAAGGGGTCATATCTACAATTTTTTACTCAATTTAATATAATTAGAATCTTTAAGAATAGTACCAGTCATTTCAATAGAATGTATATGAGGTGGTATTCATGATATTAAAACTTAACAAGTTAGAGAATATAATAAATAAAACAAGTAAATTGGTACAATACAGATAAGTGACATGCTGCATGGTTTGCATATTCTTCTAGCTTGACTTACAAAATTTTTTTTGGCAGTTCTGCAAAAATAAGAAAATTTCTCTTTCAGTGGGGTCTTCTAATTAATCGACCTTTGGATGGGATAAAAGTGGGTTCTTAAGACACAGATAAAGTGCCAGAAAGAATTCATTCTTCAGGATTGCATTATTCAAAACAAGCAGCACTTATATGGCACTATGCAGAACTGAATCAAATCACAGAAATGCTGTATATATTGTAAGTTATGGACACATATTTCACATACCATTAAGCTACACTGTGTAAGAATATTGGTATGCTTTCTTTTTAATAAAAACGTCACACCTATGTACTAACAAGCAACAAAAATTTATCTTCCACAGCTCAAGCCTAAATAATTTCTGCTCAAATGGAGCAGTTTAATTATAAATCTAGATGGTGTTTGTCTCAGCTGGATTGTCCCAATGCAATTTTTTTAAAAATGTGTTGAGTTTACATGAAGTTATATCCTAGCTATAACATTTACTTGTAAGATTTACTCATGTTTTTAATAGATAAAGAAAAATGTTCTTAAGAATCAGTGAAGAATACAGTATAATAGATAAAGAAATTAAAGAGCTTTATAATTTGGAACAGAAATGATTGTATGGCTGCAGTAACAGCCACCTCTGCTGCTGCTACTGGGGATGGAGGAGGAAGTGAAGAGCACAGAGTCATTTTACCCCAGAGACAGAGGACAGAAAGGTTATTGTTACAGACACCTTGGAAGAGAGAAGAAGCAGGAAGCGAGGTAGAAGAGCTGTGTCTGGGTGAATTCATATTCCATCCCTTTTCTGACAGAGCTGCTCAATGAAACTACAGAGGCGTTAATTTGTTCCTAATCCTACTGCACGTGGTTCTTCCAGAAGTCCTGGGGAAAATAATTTACAAGGGCAAAATCTCTCCAGGTTCCAGGGAAGCCTAACTGTGTCCATAAAGCTCAAATCCTGGCCTCCAGAAAGTCAACAGCAAAACTCGCATTGCTTCCAATTTTATTCAATAATAACTGGGGCCAGGGTACTCTCCTGCAGAGTGAGAGTAAACGTTTTCTTTTGTTTCAATTCACACACTTAGGTAAATTTTCTTTCCACTTTTAATTTTTAACAAACTGAAGATCTCAAAACAGAAACAATAAAAGTATTTTCTTTTCTTGTGTGGAAATCGTTCACCATCTCTCTTTCTCTCTCTCTCTCTGATTTTCCAGACCCTCAAATACTACTATTTGATTGCTTCAAGATTCATGAGACAGAATACATTTGATCAAATAATGCTTTTTGCAATTTTAACAATAAACCTTCAGTTAGACAGAAATTACTGTGAAATCCTTCCACTGGTGGAGGACTTGTTATGCGACAGGGGTTTTGTTCATTTATCAATGTTCACAGAAGTAAAGCTTCTTTCACTAACAAATGTTGCAGCTATTGATAGCTAAAGTCACCTGGATTGCAGTAGCTGGTACTTATGATCAAGGAAGTCATATTCACAAAGGGAAGCATTTTTTAGCAATTTTCCTAAAATATATTCCTTTGGTGTGTTAGATGATTTGCACACGCCCTTCTTGACCATAAGAAGAGACTTAGCTATTAAATAAGAGTAAATTCATTGGCTGGAGACCTTCTAAGCATCAAATATAATCTCTTTCCTTTGCTGTCTGCCTTGAAGTTTTTATGGATTTGCAACACAGTCCTGAAGTTCATCATCTTAACGACATTTGCTTCAAATACAGAAACCAGGATTGAGAGACACGTTTGTGCCTCTCTAAAAACGCAATGTAAACATGACTTATGATAAAGAACAAATTTCTACCTTGTTCTAACAAATATTGTTACTCATTGAATAATAGAGAATCTCTACTCTGAATAAGACACTTTAAGAAAACACACAATCTGGCGACAGATTAATTTTAACTATACCTGAAAGACATATATACAGAAACTACATATTTGTTAACGAGATCACAGAACACTGGTACCTATTTAGAAGCAGATCAGTTAATCCTAAAATAATTAGCATTGGTTTGTTAATGAAACTCTTACTCTAGCAATATTTGCACCATAAATTGAACTGAATTTAACAATAAAGGATAATGTAGTCTAATTTACATAGGACAATAAGTCAATTACTGCAAGAATCCAATTCATTCAGGAAGGCAATATATAAACACAGTACTTCTGCTTAAACCAAATCCAAGTAATTACACTTATTGATTAATGAATTTGTCAAAAATTACTAAGCCAGAAAACAGTAGTTATTTAGGCCGCTCATATTTTTGGAGGGGCAAATACTCTATATATACAAATTACTGAATCTGGGAAAAGCTAACATTTCTAATTCTACTAACAAATTAATTATTAAAATATTTCTTGTCAGTGCAATGTTATTTGTTAGAAAATTTCATTTCTTCCAAGGATATCTGATAGTGATATATCTTCTGCAGGATTGTATTGTATAAATTCAGCACAGTGAGAACTGCTTTAGAAGAGTATTCTCTTTTAAGTATTGCTTACAGTAATCGAAGACCATTGCTCTTTAGCATTGAGGCAAGCTATATTTTCCTGTCTCATTCAGGAGGCAAGATCTACCTCCTGGACAATGATCATAGTGTGTGACTATATGAACATAGCAGGTGCAGACTCTGAAAACACAGTGTGGAAGCCACCCGTGGAAAGTCACACAAGGCTGTAGTCTGTAGTACTGTACTTTATTTACGTATGGGGTATAACACATAACTGCCAAAACCCACATCCACAGCAGAGCAAAGTCTATTTGTACCAGCCACATGCCCCATAGAGCTTGTTCTATTAAAGGAACAATGGAGAGCTTGACTCAATAAGAACAGAGAAAGAAAAAGGTTTTATGCACAGAGCTCCCTGCTCCTACCTTCACCTTCCATACCTGCACAGGAAAATAGCCATTTTTGTTGAGCTGCTATAAGATCCAATTTAGAGCTACATCCTTTACTCTAAAACTAAGTCTTTTGAGAGACTGACTTAGGTGTATGAAAAGAATACAGCATTCACTTGTAGTAGGCCTTTTCAGGCTTTCAGAATAGATTCATCCCTTGCTGGCAGCCAGCTGGCCTTGTTTTGAGTGCTGAAAAATATGCTTTGAAAAATAATCTAGCACAGACAAAAAATATTTAAGCAAAAATGAGCTTTTGATTTACTATATGTGTGCCTTAAAAGTGCATATTTTTCATTTTAATGATAAATTTACAGGAAGTATGTA
This sequence comes from Pterocles orientalis, assembly GCA_011057875.1. Classification (NCBI taxonomy): domain Eukaryota; kingdom Metazoa; phylum Chordata; class Aves; order Pterocliformes; family Pteroclidae; genus Pterocles; species Pterocles orientalis. Next base: position 215,456 of record WKFP01015563.1, on the reverse strand, counting down.
TTGGTGTTGTGGGATGCCAAACATCTGTCACAATGAAGTTTCATGCTATGAAATCATGTCCCAGCACACTTATAGCCTTATCAGGATGATGCTCTTCCGTAAGAATTCAACTGAATACTAAATTTTCCATAAATATTATTTTAAAATTGATAAAATTAGTTGAACACCCCGGCTAAAGATTTTGAAATTGAAAAATACATCAAGATTTCTTTGCTAATTTGTTCATTAACTTAATGACCTAGTTAGACAGGGCTTAGCCAGCACGATTAACAAGCCATTATAACACCAATCTCCCATAAGATAAAAATAATCTTAAAATTAGTTTGTTTTAAACAGTACTTTTAAGTAGTGGAGTTCTCATTACTAGAACAGCTGGTACCTGGAGCAACAGTAATTTACTTTCTTCCTAATTCAATGTTCCAGCTCCCGCTAGTAGCAGAGTAGCATTTCTGACTTGTTGACTACTATTTTGTAGTCAACTGTGTTAGTACTGCGGGCCTCTGGTGACAATTTTGGGGCTTGTGTGACTCCTTTATTACCAGCACCATGGAACTGGCCATGGAATATGGGATTCCTTGGGATTTTTCTTTTTTCAGTAAAAACTCTAATCTTTACTCTCGGAAAGATGAACCTACACAAATTCATTAAGTGTGAGATGAATGTGAAATGGAAACTGTATTTCAGAAGAGAAAATAATGGGAGAATCTGAAGACCTATCTTCATTCCACAATAAAAAACGGTTTTGTTCATACACATGAAAGAACCTCAGAAATGTTGATTAACCTCCCTCCCCCAAAAAATCTGATACGTGCTCTCTCTACTGAAGCAAATTTCCCCTCAAAAGGCAGTTTTAATTTTTAAGAAAGAGCAATAAGAAACATTTTCAGAGGATGGAAAAAAATATACAGAGTGGCTCTCCAACTTGCCCATGATCTGTGAATGTTATGATTTTGATCAGCAGACAAAAAGGTGTTTCAAGCATGCTCAGCTGTGCAAAGCACAGCTAAGAAGAGATACATGCCTGTCTATAAAGCGGTTTTAAAGGAACAGTTACGGATCTTAACTGGAGGATGTTTCTCCCCATGGCTGCAGTGCAGTGTTCCAACATCCACCCCTCCTCGGTACAGCAACACAGACACACCGGAACCACTGAAGGAAGGTTGTGAGGTGCTTGCAGATGACTTCCCAAAAGTGCAAATAAATCTTTGTTCTCCCAGTATTACTGACTACCTTTTGTGGACTGATCGTGCTGCTACACCTCTCTCCCACAGGAGAAGTATCCGTGTCATGCTACACCAGGGCAGCAGACACCAGCTCTTTCTCCACTTCATCCACAAGAACTCCTGCATTTCTTTGCTGAGCAGTAATGCCTGCTATGAAAAGGATGGAAAAGCACTTTTCCCTATGGACACGCAAAGTAATAAACTAGTCATGGCAACAGCAAATTAGCAGCATGTATCAGCACTATGGGGTATATACAGGATTTGAGTAGCAACACACTGATGAAGTCCTGGAGGTATTACGGACTTTGACACAGGAAAGTTAATGATATTCAGGTTCTAGAAACCACATTGATATAAGAGCTACAGATGATAACTGTACATCAATCTACAGATGGCATTATCAACCCTGCTTGGAGGAAGGAAAACAGACAAAGAAATAAAGAGTACCAAGTAACTCAATGGTACAATTTGTAAATAGAGTACAGTGAAGATGTAGTGACTTTAATGGCTGTACTCTATCTTTTAGCTGCCTTCCAGCACAATAGCAGCTGTAGATGAGCATTAAGTTTGCTTTTCATTCAAGTCACAGAACCCCAAACAAAGATTAGAGAGGTGAAGCAAAATAATCTAAATTTATACAACTTTAGCTGGGAACACCTAAGAAATTATCAGTCCCAGTAACTCAAGCAAATTCTATAGAAGAGCAGAGACAATGATCTCGACAGACAACACCAACTAAAGCAACCCTGTCTTCATTCCATATGAAACTGTGTCAGTTCAATGAAGATTTAAGGATGAAAACACTAAAGGTCAAGACAGTGTAACCAGAGGGCCTAAGAAAATCTGGATAGTTTATCAGCACAAAAGTAAATAATCAAATGAAGTTTCCCCAGCTGTTGGTTTTCCACACACAAACATACACCCACATGTTTTTCATATGCTTCTTTCAGAGTAGTTCTTTTCCTGGTGAGACATGGAAGAGAAAAAAGAAAAAAAAATAATATGATGAAACATGTAAATCATATGCATTACTAATGGATGTTGCAAAACAGCTAGAAAATGTTTCCAAAAGAAAGGGCAAATGAATTTATATAGCCAAGTATTTTAAAAATACGCATTTTATGAGAACCTTAAAGGAAAAAACAGATGGCATTTTAGACTGCATTCCACATACAAGATTTCTCTATCACAGACTGTGAATAATGTATGCAACCTTTCTTATCTCTTTCATATATAAAATGTTTTGAAATATTAATTTTTGTAGTTCAGAAAAAAATTAGTGAATATTTTCATGAGCAAGTGTTCAGGAGAAAGTACTGGCCTTCACAGGAATAAATATGCTGTTAAGAGCATAAACAAATATTTAGAAAAATTACTTCTCTTCTTCATAACTTTGTTTACCCTTTTTTCACATCAAAATTTTTCTCTTGAAAAATTCATTTGTAAGTTGAACTATTCTAGTTTTCTTTCCATTAAAAATAACAACTAGACTTCATGTTATCTTTCATGATTGCAGTGAAAAACAACCATTTAAACAGACCATATTTCCTAAACCAAATATATCAACAAATAATTTTTCTTTTCTCTGTCATGATTCTTATAATTTGCATTGCCTGTTTCATGTTTTGTCTTATCAATTAGGATCAAGTCAATTTATTAAAATGGAAATCTCTCAGAGACTTCAACATAAATTTGATCTGTCTCATCATTTCTTTTGTTCTTTTTATGCTTTCTTCACATTGCAAAAAGTAATAGCTGAAAATCTTATAACACAAATAAGACAGAGAATTAACTAAAAAAGAAGCCATAAGGGCAAATGAAACTTTTACTCACACTTTATTTTGTACTTGTAGTCCCCCTGTAGATCTCACATGCAGGTCATAGATATTTTTGTGAATATATACATGTATACATGCACACATAAACACACACATATATACTAAACTCCATGAATAAAATGTGGGAGTTATTTGTTTAAAAAATGATTCAACAGTACAATAGGATATATACAGGAGCAAGCAACAGAAATTTTTGCTCAGGCATCTCTCCTGCCTCTGTACCTTGGAATCTTCTAATGCAATAGCCTGTCTCTGCTCTGATTTTGTGCAAACCACATAAAGACTTATTTTCTAGTACCTAGACTTTTCAAAGACTGTAGACTATGAGATGTGCATATTACAAGCATGAAAATATGAAATATTTATGCATATAACTTGTATAAATATAAATATAAAACTGAATATAAATACCACAAAGCGCCACTCCAAAATTGAGTTAACACTCTTCTACTTTATGCTACTATTCTGCACAATTTCTTTCTCATCTTTAGACACTTGACTCTGTAAATCACTTCTGCTCAGTAGCTCTTCCTAAAAGGACTGGAAAATTTAACTAAAATTTAGGAAAGGAAGGCTGACCAAATATGCCACCACTCACCTAGCCTCAGGTGGTTTCTCCATATCTATTTTTTATAAGACATTAGCTGTACCTATGTTAGCAAGTAACATGAACAAGCAAAGAGTGGATCTGTAGAATAAAGAAGCTGATGCTGAGGAATGATGTCCACAATAAATGCACCTCAGGGTTTTTTTGCTGTGGACAAGATCTCATCTGGTTTGATGGACTAGGTGCCAATTCATGTAGTGCATCCTCTTGGCTTATTTTTATCCAGAAGTGATCTAGTTTATACTCTTTAAGATCTTTCCCGATGTGAATAAAAGTACAGTAAGTCTGAATGATCGAGATTTGCTTCAAAAATGCATCTCCAAGCAGAACGAAAATGCTCATGGAGATTCACCAGCTATCAGGTAACTCACAAATGCCATGATTCTAAATACACAGTCAGGACTTTAGTATTTTAGGATAATATCAATTTCTTTATTTTGAGAGAATCAAAATTTTTTTTTAGGAAAGGTCCAATTTCTTTTTTGGACAGAACTCAAAACGGGAACCGGCTCTAGTTTATGTTTGTATTGTAAACAAAGGCAATTTCTCTTCAAGTAAAGATATACAGCTCTCATCAACTGGTAATAAAATTACTATTAGCATAATGTGAACAGGAATTTAAAAGTAAAAAATGAAAATTTACTTTAAAATCCCTGAATCTGAAGATCAATTTTCTGAAAAGGATTTGTGTTAATAAAATCTGTTAAAATGTGTGGGGTATTTGCAGTAGTTGGACAAATGTCACCATTATCTTTCTTTACAGGCATTGTTTTAGGCCCTTGTTCATCTTGTCCTATATAACACCCATGAATATTAAGACTATAAATGACTTCCAGCTATTTAAATACATTTATGATACAATGTCAACGGGTTTTCAAAGTCCTTGCATAATTTTACGCATATTTATCTTTGTAACTTCCATTTTTTCTGCAGTTTGAGCTACATTGCTGCAAAGTAACACTTGAGATAAACTACTGAAGCAAACAACTTCTGCGTATTTACCTAACTCATAGCATAGCAACCATCCGCCATTAAGAAACACAGCAACAGAGCCTACAAAACACATGGAATTAAAGAATCTTTGATTCCTGTCTTGTGGATATTGAGCAGAGGGGTTGCAGGCTTTTTTCTCCTCAAATTATACCATTTTATATTTTCCCCAATAATGAAAAACTATCTGTATAATGCATAAATTGTGATCAAATTCAGTACACATTTCCTATTATCTTGTATAGTTTATAGGAAAAGTAATGCTAATAGGCTAATTACTTATACCATTATTTTATACAAGTTGTGCTGGTTTTAGCTCAGATAGAGTTAATTTTCTTCACAGTAGCTTGTATGGTGCTGTGTTTTGGATTTGTGATGGAAACAATGTTGATAACACAGGGATGTTCTCCTTACTGCTGAGCAGTGCTTACACAGAGCCAAGGCCTTTTCTACTTCTCACACCACCCCACCAGCAAGTAGGCTGGGGGTGCACAAGAAGCTGGGAGGGGACACAGGTGGGACAGCTGACCCCAGCTGACCAAAGGGATAGTCCATACCATATGATGTCATGCTCAGAATCTAAATTTGGGGGAAGAAGAAGGAAGGTGGGGGATGTTTGGAGTTTGGGCATTTGTTTTCACAAGTAACCGTTATGTGTGATGGAGCCCTGCTTTCCTGGAGATGGATGAACACCTGCCTGCTGATGGGGAAGTAGTGAATGAATTCCTTGTTTTGCTTTGCTTGCATGTATGGCTTTTGTTTTACTTATTAAACTATCTTTATTCCAAGGCACGAGTTTTCTCACTTTTACTCTTCTGATTCTCTTCCCCATCCCACTGGGGGGCAGTGAGTGAGCAGCTGTGTGGTCTGTACTGCTGGATCAGGTTAAACCACAACACAAGTTTTTAACTACTGCTACTTGGGGATAACTAAGGAAAATGAGCAGCCTGGCAGAATTATTTAATATACTGACAAAGCCACTACTTACAAATTAGACTCTGGGGCTTGGCTTCCCAAAGAAACAAGTTAACAATCTATTCCAAGGAACACAAGTGAAGAAGCAAAAAGCATAATGCAGATAACTATGAGTTTAATAGCACAACATTTTTGATTGCCTATTTTCTGTTATTTTAATAATTTTGTCATCTAGTCTGATGATCCATGAACACATTAGGCTAGCAAGGAACTGACAGCATTGCCATTTTCTCCCCTTTCCTCTTTCCCTTGAGCTTACTTCACCTTGCTGTTACAAATTTGACATTATTAATGTCAAGACCAAGACCAGGGATGGACTTGGAAGCTAACTATTTAATCTAAAGAGCATTGCAATGGCTGAATGTAAAGAAATTTAATCATTTATCCTTTATTTCATTTCCAGGAAAGCAGATCTGCCCAGCTTTCTCAGTTGCCGTTTTGTTCAGCGTAGACAGAATTCTTTGCTTATCAATTCAGACAATATTGAACTGTAGACCATTACTTACACAAAAAAAATGTAAAACCAACAAAAAATCAGAAGAATGGACTTTCTAGTCTCTAGAGTTTCAACATAATTTTGATAATTACTCTGACAAGTAATTCATGCTTTCCTGTGCTTTAACTCCCTACTTATGGAAACGAAATATTACCTTCTTGCCTCACAGAACCACTGCAAGGATAATCATTGCGATGTTCAGATGCCTTAGTGATGAAGCCCATCAAAGCACTTCTCTGAATCACACTATTTTACAGATATAGTAATAACTGTAGAGGACAGAACAATTCATTTTCTGTAGAATCAATTACAATTTCTTAAAAAACCCAAAGTTCCTCCAAAACAAAAGCTCATCCCAAAGAATTTTATACTCAGCTTGCCAAAGAAGAAATGATGTAGTAAGTGCAATTCAGAACCAGATCTTACAATAGCATTCAGATGTGGCAAATGAAGCATTGCAATAAACTTGTCAAAAATGGCAAGTAAAGTAAACCAATCTTGTCTGTATCCCACACGAAAGATGAACTTACTTTTGGTTCTGTGTTTTGTTACACAAAAAAAGCCAAAATTATTGTTTCTAGCATAGATAACAAGTATGCTATTGCAGTTTAACTTTTTGATAATACCAAATTAGTCTATCAGCATAGTAATTACTCAAAAGAAGTAAATACTGTACTTTTTAAAAATGACACAGTAACACATACCTTTACTGAAAAGAGATTCTCAGTAAAACTGGTCAGTGTTTCAAGTTTTCAGCATCTTTATTACAGTTCTTAAACTGCACAGACGCTGTTTGCCACAATTCATTAGGCTTATGTGGGAATATCCTGATTCTGCAAACACTCATTGATTTTTTCCTCAGACTCTACTGCTCTACTACTGGCATCAATTAGGGTTAAACTAGAAGCAGTTACCTGCTGTTGGGCTGATACAGCTGGATTTGATAAGCAGGAGCTATCAACTGGCTTATATGATAGTGCTGAAAAAAGTGCTTTCAGATTGCAGAGATATACATTGTATAATAACTTCAATGAGTTTTTTTTTCTTGGCTTGTTCTTTGCTAGTTTATGCTTCAGTTCTCACAATGAGAAAAAAATATTGTTCGAGCAATTGCATTGCTCTGCACTTTTATAACTGCAATCCTTAATTCATATAAGCCATAATACATAAATGTCTATAGGCTGATGTTTTTTGACACAGTAACTCTTGTTAACTAACCAAATTTGCATTTCCACACTCCAAATAAAATGTCTTTGGCTTTTGTGTTATCAAATACTAAAAAAAGTACTCTCTTCAACAGAGTAATTCTGCATCACCACCAAGGTACAAGAAAAAAAAAAAAGACTCATAATCAGCTCTGATCAACAGCTTACTCAGACATCACTGCTGAAAAGCAACAACACCAGAAGAAAGTTGAATAGAACAACCTCTGCTGAATGGCACAGTGTCATCGCCAGGGACTATGGTTTGCCCACTGACATAATCACAGGAAGAAAAGGTTTTACTAATTATAACACATTTATTGGCATTATCCTCAAAGATATTGGAACAGAAAATTCTCTCATCTTGCTTCACCTTAAGTTTCTTTAAAGGGCAAATGGAACTAAGCAACACAAAGCCGTTTCCGAAGACTCAGACAAGTAAAGAAAAATGAAAAGGCTGGTGTATACATTCCTGACAGGCCTAAATTCTTATTCAACCTGCACACAAAACATCTACTCTCCTTCAATTTATGTGGTGTTCATTTTGTATATAAAGGCTGTATGCAAACATATAAAATACTCTGAAGATTTTTGAATTTGCAAGAAAAACAAGGACTTTTTCCACAGTAGTAAAGCAGAAGTTACAACAAAAGCTTCCTTTCATTTACTTTTTGCTTTTCAGCTTGCCAGGTGGTCAGAATAACATGACATGGCTTCAACTCTTGTCCACTTTAACAGGTCACTTTAGTTTCATGAAGCAGACTGCAAAGGATGATTTGAATTACCTACTGCATTTTCTAAGAACGGTGTAAGAATTGTATAAAAAGATAAAAACATCACAGCAAGAAGACACACGGGAATATTTGTGCTTCATATCTGTCTTTTGCAGCCATGTTTGAGTTTGGGCTTGAATGCAGGTACCACTGCAGTTCAAGGGTTGTCACATTTGTGTTACACGTAGATGATGAGCTTGCCTGGGAAGTTTCACTGCATCTGATTGAGTCCCCTCCCATGTCCAACTTGGCCTGAGCACAGATTGAGCCAGTTCCCTCTCACCTGACGGAAGAGAAAGACATAGGCAGCACGGAAAACTGCGTGCAGGCTGCGACACAAACTCAGTACCTCAGCTAACAGGACAGCAAGCACGGCTGCAGCCATGCATAGCGTGGGTGTTCGGCGCGTAGAGCAACTTTAGAGTTAAGGGATCTTCTGAGGGGCTTGCAGGGGACCTGAGCAGGCTCAGCTCTTTATAAGGATTGTTTAAAGGAAAACTCTCTGCCAGCTACACGGACTAGAACACTAATGAAACAGTTATTGTGAAATGGTAGGTAAGGAGAGAGTTTGCAAGATGGGAATATTTGCAATGATATGACAAAACTCTTGTCAACTGGATGTTTTTCTCAACATCACTTTAGGATGCTGATCTGCACTACTGTCTTAAAGTTTTCTAAACTAATATTATTACTAATATAGCCACATTCACTACAGAATTAGCACATCACTACATGAAATACTGCAGATATTTACATTTTACATATAAGGAATAATGTTTATATTTTCACTAGGAAAAATAATATTTAAGTAAAAGTAAATATATTTTTCTATTTAGAACCGAACTGTTCCTTGATCATATTCCTGCCCATCAAACTGTCCAAATGACTGGACACTGAAACTGAGTCACTTTGGGGGACAAGACCAAAATAAACACTTCCACTACTGGGAAACCTGAATAATATTTGTTCATTTTAATGTAGTATTCTTTCTGCAGTTTTAGTCTTGTCACATTCCACTTTTCTTCTTTGTTAAGGCCTTTTTTGTCTTTTCATTCATGTTGATTTTTTTACAGGTTTTTTCCAGGTGGAAAATATGTAATCTAATCTCTTTTACATATAAATTATTTTTTAGCAAATACAAGGATCAGTTATGGCAGCAGCTCCTTTCATTGGATGTCCACAAGCATACCTAGAAAAGGCAAGAAAGCTTTTGGGTACACAAGGTGTACTTCAAATCAAAACAGAAGCTGAAGAGTTCAAACTTAACTATAAGTTGGGTTCATTGCTCAGAATTTAATTGCATAAGTAACAGACTCCCTGTAAGGAGTAAAGCAATTGTAGCTTTTGCAGCAGTGTGGACATCAGGTACAGGGAGACAAAAAGAAGGATTAGAGGATGGTTATCTCTAAAGGGAGAAGAGAGACAGGTAATTTACCGCCTATGGGACACAGAGGTGGGTGAAGGAAAAGGAAATGGTACATGTCATAAAACCAATATCTTCACTGAGTCCATTGCTTTCTGTATCAGATAGAGCCAAAAAATGTGGTTTGACGTATGTACTTCAGAAGCAGAGGGGTTTTTTTGCACCTTAGGACATCTTCTGTGAAACAGCTCTCAAGGTCCTGACTCACAAACCGTGCTAGCTGTAAATGCAACACCTGACAAGACTGTCAGTCCCAATCATCTTCATTTCTGTTCCTAACTTGCAAACAAGGCTATTAACTGCAGTGGCTGAAAAAAAGGATAATCTTTTAACTCTTTAGCTTCTCCTACAGGTTGAAGCTGGGCACCTGACTGAGAATTTTTTTATTTTTCTTGAAAAAAATGCTTAATTAATAATTGATTGATTATTGCTGGGAAAATGTTTATGTTTCAAGATATTTGTCATATGAAAAAAAATGAATTAAAGTTTTAATTTTGGTAATACATTTTATTTTATACTCATACATTATTTTTGAATCTCCGTGGTGATTTTTCACACTATGTTTTCATAAAATGTAAATAATTTTGTGCATTATATTAAACCAACAAATTTAAATTATATAAATATTCACATTTTAATATTTATTTTTTAAAATTTGAAGTGGAATTAGGAAACCAATTTTATCAATGTAAATTTCTGAAGCTTGTTGTTCTAATTTATTTCACAAATATAGTGTTTCTATACTAAATCAGCATCCCTCTAAAGTGAGCAAAAGAAACAAACAACTCCACATTTTGAAAAAATAACCTGTCTCATAGATACGAAATCCTGAGTTTTAAACTAGTCTCCTATCATCTAGCAACTCTTCCATTAATGTTTCTATAACTAGACTTCTCCTATTGAGAATTTACATTTTTGTAGTGTGTTTGAGTGAGCATTATATTATCCCCTTGTTTTTTAACACCTCACATGTTGCAGCTACCATAAATTTTATTCCATTTCTGAACCTCTTTCTAACTTTGGTTTATACATTATTATACAGATAATAGATACAGGAGTGTCTATAGGTATCTAATACTTTTCTATATTTTGCTGTTTGGATAATTTTATTTAATTTCGTACTTGTCATTCTGATGCCCTTTAAGAAAGGAGATTTCATTACCTCAGCTAGTTTCTCCTTCATAGAATGGTTTGTGTTGGAAGGGACCTTAAAGATGATCTAGTTCTAACCTCCCTGTCACGGGCAGGGACATCTCCCACTAGACCAGGTTGCTCAAAGCCTCATCCAGCCTGGCCTTGAATACCTCCAGGGATGGGGCATCCACAGCTTCTCTGGGCAACCTGTTCCAGTGTCTCATGACCCTCACAGGAAATAATTCCTTCCTTATATCTAACCTAAATCTACCCTCTTCCAGCTTAAAACCATTATGCTTCATCCCACCACTACACTCCCTGATAAAGAGTGACTCTCCATCTCCTCTGTGGGCCCCCTTTAAGTTCTGGAAGGCTGCTATAAGGTCTCCCTGGAGCCTTCTTTTCTCCAGGCTAAACAAGCCCAACTCACTCAGCCTGGCTTCATAGGAGAGGTGCTCCAACCATCTGATCATTTTTGTGGCCCTCCTCTGGACCTGCTCCAACAGGTCCATGCTTTTCCTGAGCTGAGGACTCTAGAGGTGGATGCAGTACTGCAGGTGGGGTCTCATGAGAATGAAGCTGAGGGGGAGAATCACCTCTGTTGACCTGCCGGTCATGCTTCTTTTGATGCAGCCCAGGGTACAGTTGGCTTTCTGGGCTGCAAATGCACATTGCTGGGTCATATCTAGTTTTTCATCCACCAACACCCCTGCGTCCCTCTCCTCAGGGCTGCTCTCAATCCACTCATCACAAAGCCTCCATCTATGTTTGGGATCGCCCTGAGCCAGGTGCAGGACCTTGCACTTGAGACTGTTGAACTTGAGTTCATTTGTAATTGTTGATCTAATGTATCTCTAATTATAAATTCAGTTTTGAGTTGCTGACATACATAACACATGCCTGTGTCTGATCTAAGTATTGGAAATACTATATCCACAGCTGCCGGTGAGTCAGCAATTCTCAGTCAAACTATGGATTTAGAATAAACAAATTAAAATTTTCAAATTCACTTGGATTAAAAGAGAGACTATGTTTGGGTTTGCCTATCCCCTCAAGGCCCCTAATATTTTGTAAATCTTTTTTTAAGCTATCCATTCATACATTTCCTGGTTCAAATTATCTTCCTGTCCAGGTGAAGCCATTTATAGAAATACATTCCAAATAAAACTACAATAGACATACGGCTTTACCATAGCATTTTAATTTCTATATCATCATTTATATTTCTCCATCTATATTGACAACATTAACTTGAGACACATGCAAGCACCATTAGTGCCATATACCCGGTTGTGTTCAGAGGTCTTGTGAGAGCTGGTGACTTCATACTAACAGGATGATCTCCACAGGCTTTCGGTCTCCTACACTGATCAATGAATTTTCAGCCAATGCAGCCTGCTGAGTCTTAAGAGTTTTAACTATTTCTATTTGTGACCTTCCTATCAATCCAGAACAATGACCAGAAACTTTACATCCTCTAAAACCTGGGTTACAGCTCAAGAAGTTGATCCTTCCTTTTTATATTGATCTCTCTTGGTCCCGAACTCACTCCTTCTCCTCTCTCATGCAATTAATGAATAGTTCTTATCCTTTTTTTTCATCTCCAATTACCTCATATAATTTTCATGACTGCTAGAAACACAGGCAAAAGGTGTTGCTGCTGTCAGTGTTTTGCTTCTAATTTTCCCGCTATGAGCTACCTAAGTAAATCAATAAATAAGTGAAGCCACTAGATCAATGAGAAATTTTCTAATGTAAGTTGCTCATCTCTCGAAACTAGGTCTTTATGTCTTGTAAAAAGATAAGCTTGCAAAAGTAAACATTAAATGCAAGTCCAACTTGCTCATGGAAGTTTTGTGTTTCCATGGTTCTACTTCCTTCTCACACTTTCACATGCAGCTCTGTGAAATTGCTCTGTCTCACATACTTTATGCAATATACAGAATGCAAAGCTTTTAAAGTCATCACTTTTTTCACCAGTCAGACATAAGTGAGAGAGACAAAGGTCTCAGCTCAACACAGCAAGATGAGAAGTCTGTGGAGTTCTGCGCCCACCATTCTGAATCTTCTTACACTTTTTTTGCTGTTTCATTTCTCCTCATCAATGTTCTTATCTGTAATAAATTGTGACAATGCTTTTACTTCAAAACATGCATGGTAGAAACTCAGTCAGTCAGTTTAGTAAGCCAGGCTAATATGATCATATCTGATCATGCTTTAAACTATCATCTAAGGACCACTAAGGCCCAACAAGAATTTCACTATGATGTCTGCAGAGGAGGGTATATGAATTCCTGTGGGCTAAAGATGTACTCAACGAGCTCATTCTTATAAATACCATTTGGAAGACCTTTCATACTAAAATGATCCAGAAATGAGTAACTGTGATGTCCTGCATCATGAGTCAATTAACACATTACTAGCAGTGGTCCCTGAAACAACTCTCATCTCTTTGAAGATGGCACTGTGTAGATGGCTAATAAAAATGGTATACAGGTCTCTCTCAAACTCTGTTACTTCAGATGTTGCCATTGAATCTGATAAGTTAGGAAAGACTCTTACGACATCTTTAATTGAAAGGTTATTGTGAAACTCAACAAAAATCCAGTAGAAATATATCTATTTTTTAAAATCAGCTTAATCAGGGTACAGTTATGAACAGATATTTAAGCTTTTTTTTTCTTCAAAGGGCAGTAGCTTTCAAATTCACTGCATGCATTTCTTTTCCTTTAATTTTATTTTTTCTTTCAAGTTAACTCAGTGTGTGTGAATACACCAAAATGATAGCTATAGCACTGTAAATTTGTTTGTCTGAGAACAGATTCTGCATAAGCAGTGCAAAATTTCCTTTACAGACTGCCCTGTCATCCAGACACCCAAGAAGGAAAATAACTAAAATCTGAGTGTGTGCATTCAAAAGAAGATGTTGATTTAAGCCTGATGGAAGGTGGTCAACATTAATTTCATAATATTAAAAACCATCCACTATAAAATGCAGAAATGAATTCTATGCTCATATTTCAGATGCAGAGGATGAATTACTAGGTTTCAGAAAAGCACTCTGTTGTGGTCAAAAACATAGAGCTCTGCTTCCTCCAAATCAGCACAGTTTCTGCCTTGATGTATGGGGAAAACTCTGAAGATGATGAGGCTTTTTCAGGATTGAGTCAGATGAAAAATACCATATTGTGTGCCCTGCACTGCCATAGGACAGTTGTGACTATTACATTTTTCAGCTGGTGAGGATCATAACAAAAACCATGTCTGTAGTAGCTTGTATGAGAGCATGTATAATGTAACAGAGGTTTAAAGAACAAAATGTTAAAAAAAATATAGGTTATTCATTAGAAAGAAACCATCTGGCAAGCTGAGTATATTTGATTGTTGCACACTGAAGAAAGGAAGAAAAATAGCCATTACTTCCAAGAGGGCTTTGCAGTCTTTTCCTATGCACCCAGTCTATGTTCAGTACAAGTTGCCACATGCCTGTCTCTGCAAGCTTGAGGACAGCCAGCAAAAATCCTTACTAAGAGCAGCTGTGCAGGTGTACAACATGAGAAAGGTGGAATGCATTTACACACCAGGAACGGAAAGACACACAGTATATAAATGGAAGCATGCTCCATGTATAACAACTAGAAATTTTTGCTAGTACTGTATTGATAATGAAAAATCTAGACTGTTCTCATCTATTTTGTTCTCTTGAACTTTCATTTTATTATGTTGCCGCTGCATGTCACTGTTCAAATGCAACAATAAATGGTTACAGCAAGATTTACAATGTTGTGGTGGGTTGCACCCTTTGATTTACCCCTGCATAAGGACCATTAAAACTGCTGCCTTTTTAGGGGTTGTGTGGGGAGAGGGCTATGCTTGAGGATCTGATACTCTGGTGATTTCCATCACCAGTCGGTGAGGACTGAGCTTTGGCACAAAAAAAGAATCACAAGCATTTCTTTTATCTTAATCCATGTGGTTTTGCAAGGCCTTCTGCAGGTTCACAGTACCAGGAAAACACGTAGTGTGGCAAAGTAAGTACATAAGCATCATCCCTTCGATTTTTAGGGGTCACGCGGCAACACCATATTCCAATTTTGCTTTTTAGGCTGAGTCTGCTTACATGGATCTCTACCAAAGGGGGCTATATTTTGTTTGGTAACCCGATGGACTTTTATGGCTCTTCCATATTATGCAAACAGAGGATTCCCAAACTCTGATGTAATATTCAGGTTAAATTGCTTTTAATGTGTCAACACGAAGCACTCTTTCAAGATCTCTAACTGTGAGCTAGGTTAATCCCCACCAGTTTCTAAACTATATTTTGATCTGCAACCTCACGCTTCTTGAGACAGTCTTCTGAAAACAGAAATAAAAGGAATTAAATGCATAGGCTGATAACAGCTGACATTGTTGCTGTAAATCTGTGTTCTCTTGCAGTTGGCTTACAAAATTAACTAGTCACTCCTAACTGTTTAGTGAAATTGTCAGATGATTTAATAGACATATTAAACTCCTATTTAAAAATTATTGTGACATTATTAGTGCAGCAGTTCTATCATAAGTAATATAAACACCAATGCACATGTCACTACATTGTGTCTGGCTGTCACGGCGGGAAGAAGAAGAAAAGAATCTGTGATGTTGGGTCACATGAAATGTCTTACACTTTTCCATATATTTAATATCACTTTGAAATATAGGACAGTAGTATTATAAAAAAGAATTATTTTGAAAATACATGATTTTGGAATAAAGCTAAATATAAAACAAATTTATTTTTGCAATCAATGAGGACCTCAATTGCATTTCATACCTGAAAATTTTTCTGTGATCTTAAAAAAATTACTTAAGACCTAAAGATACTGATCAGCCACTGTTGAGTGTATTTCAGCATGCTGACAACAGTTTAAATTTATGTTAAGCATAACTTTCACTATTTAGATTTAAAAGCACAATATCTCTTAAGAATCTTTCCCATTCAGTGTTCTACCTTCTTTTAGAGTTTTGTGGAAAATAAAGAGAAAATGCTGACATCTCTGTCTTGTTTTTTGTTTTGTTTTTGTTTGTTTGTTTTTAAAAGAGATTAGGCAAAGAAGATTTATCCAAAAACGGGAAGTTCTTTTTTCAGGTGTATTGAAGCAAATAGTTAATATAGATAAAATAAGTTACAACATCAAAAGGATGCTTAGCAAGTAGTAAACATTGTTGAAAAAATTATCATCTTGAATGTATTATGTTATCCTGGAAGCAGATTTTTTTGACAATGTTACTAACTAAACATCCTAATATATTTTGTGTTTCACCCCCAAGATCCTTCCATATTGTATTTTATTATTAGGTTACAATGGTGTACGATACCCTGTCAAGAAACATCACTATTGTGTGTGCTACACCACAGTTGGATCTTTCCTCATATTTGAAAAGTGTCTTTTTCATGACTTCTAACAGTTAAAGTCTTAAGAGTTAAAAACATGCCAGGTAAATCTGTGATAAGTGTTATTCTTAATGAAAATATCCCTTCAGTTCTGAAGTTGTTTATAAGTTCAAATTCAAATGTGTTGATAATAGTCAATTTTGTGCAAAATTAATATTATTTTGGCAGCTTAGGACTGACGAAATGACTACCCAGACAATCTAACATAAAGGAATAAAGACTAATGAATTACAGTGGTGCAGCAATAACATCTCTGTCTTCTGAGGTAAAAAACACAGCAATCACCTTGCTTGTGCTACAGCATCAAGTGTGCTTAGAGTCCTTATTTGCATCTTTAGAGAGTGGCCAGAACAAAGATATGTGCTAGAGAAAGTGTAATTTGTATCAACAAGATGTCACAAAGGTGCAATTTTTCATTATGCGTAACCCTCTCTTCAGATTGTAAAACACACTCATATTTTCTTTGCGATACAAACATACTGCTTTGTAAATTGTTTTGACTAATATGTTTTAGTACTTAACACTAGTGCCTACATGTGCAATAACCAAGCACATTTTTGTCTGGTTTGTCAAATCATCCAGTGAACAGCATGTAGTCTTTTGCTGGTTTATTTATACATCCTCTATTCAGTGTAGTTTCCTGAAAGGGTAGGAGGGACAATTAATTTTCTGTGAATTTTATTCATATTTAGGAAAAAAACCCCACATTCCCAGCTTTTACATTAAAAAATGTTAAAACATGATATTAAAGTAAAAACTTAAGCATGATTCTTCATTTTTATGACAGGTGAATATGAACCTCATTGTCTAGGGAAGTGGCATTTGGGGACCCAGGAGATGAATCCCCTGACCTCTTACTTTCATTGAGTAAGTACCTTTATTTAAAATTAAAATTATACACTGCATGCAATTACATACTATGCTAGTACTTTTTTCAGGTTTCTTTTTCGGCTTTCCTGTCTGAAAACTCTACTATTTGAATTCATCCCCCACACCACTCAAACAGCTGGTTGTCAAATTACTTATGCCCTGTTATAGAAACAGTGGTCATATAACGAGACAGAGAATTGCCTAAATTCTCTGCACTTGTGTCTGTGCATGTCTGGGCACAGATTATAAAAGCTATAATGCAAGAGTCTGACTTATGAAACAATAGAACGTACTAGAAATACTTGAAAATAATCTGAACAATCAGAAATAAAAGCCAATGATACTTAGGTATAAGATAACAGAGCAAAAAGGAGGTATCTTTGCTGGCTGAAAACTACCTTGGAGTAACCATACTGATCACAGAAATGACTGTGCATTTGGGCTAAACACTTCTGGCTTAAATCTTATCTCTGATATTAGTCTGACATTCATTGCTAAAAATCAAGTATGCTATTATAGTAGATTCAATTAGAGTTAGTCGTGCAACTTATCTCAGAACTCCCATTTTTTTTGTTTTATTCCAGAGCTAAGGATAAGGAAATAAGAAAAACATACAAAGGTAGAAAGTAAATGTTACAAATTTGTACACTAAAAAATAATAATGCCTATACTGGCTATATGACAGGCTGTATGGTGAAGGGGATAAACAGAGGGAACTACTGTCAGCAGAAGAAGATTTGCCCCACCAGAAACAGGTACATATTTATAGTACATTTTACTATTTGTCTGTGTAATTTCAAGTTTAAAGAAAGAGTAAAAAATTACCTTTCCCACATACTGAGGTTCGGAGCCCATGTACTCCTCCAGGACAAAAAACTGATTCCACACCCAGCCTCGTTTGACTCGCTGGGCAGATGTCCTCCTCCCTGGCACTGGGACAACATTTTCTCTTGGCTCTGCTTCTAAAGTTTGTTGTGGTTGTGGATGCAGTGGCGTTAGAAGACCTCCATCAAACAAGACCCAGAGAAGCAGGGATAAGCAGTTCCTTGTAAGCATTGGCAACGGCTTCCCTACAGTGAGTAATAAAAACTCCAGCACTTAATGCAGAGCAGAGGAATCCAGGTTTGAGGTGTCTGTGGCCTCCACCACTTAGCTTCTGATTTTATTGCGGAAATGCTAATGCAGGCATTAATCCTTCTGATGACAAGGTTTTTGCCGCATTAAATTCCATCTAAAGGGACCTATAAAAGAGATTTACATGGCAACATCAAATTACATAAAATTACATTGAAGTGCTCATCAAAATTCTCACTACTAGTTAGTTTCTAGAGACAGAGAAAAAAGATTAGGAATCACAGCTTTAAAAGAGACTGCTATTTTGATTGCAGCACTGAGTTTCTCTAGAACATTGTACAGTAGTTACTGCAACAGCTCATTCTTGCTCTGCTTAGCATTACCTCTGCGTATGTCTAAGGACATGCTTGTAGCCTTTGCTTTATGACGCAGTTATCAGACAAAACTGCTAGCCATCAGTGATGTTAAAAGTATTTACTCCGTATTTGCACAGAAACATTGGAGAAGAGAGGACCTGATCTTCCATCCTGCTGTCCAGAGCAAGAAAGCTTTGCTTGTTGTCTCTGCCAGAAAAGTATCTTGCAAGCATCCCCTTTTTCTGACTGTGGGTGGACGTGGCCAAGTTTATACTGAACCTTGGACTCTGGAGGATAGATTTGTATGAATTCCGTGGGAAATACAGAAAGGGAAATAGTGACCGTACAGCTAGATACCACAAAGCTGCCAACACACAACATGAAGTCTATGACTGGCATTCTCTTCTCATGACAGGCCTTGTACCAAAATGATAGCTGTGTTGCTCTTCAGGACTACTGTAAAGTACAGTAAAAAATGCAGTCCTGATATACAGAGAAAATGGTAGAACTGCAGTCAGCACAGAAAATGAAACAACACAGAGGACAGTAAGATAAGACAGTGATACTCATTTATACTGACAAACGCCAGGTACACAGATTAAAATAAATCAGTGCTAACTAACTACAGGGCTAAGACAGAACTATCACATCAAGGTGACAATTAAAACTAGTGATCCTTGTAGCAGCCAAATGCCATCAGCAAAGAAGAAAAAAAAACCCTAAAGGAATTGTTCCGTTCTCACATTGCTCTGTGTATACCAGCACAGAACATTCTAACAGAAAGAGACGGGAAAATATACTATATTTTCTAATCACAGTATAATTAACAGAGGTGCTTTCTTTCTGTATTTATGAAATGTTCTAATTCATTGTCTGCAACTAATAAAATGACAGTGCTAAGGGGTGTAAATATTTAAATATTATGTAAATATTTAAATATTATGGAACACGAAACAAGTTCTATAAAATGTAGCTCTAGCTGTCATTTACAACTTTGCACCAAATTCAGCATCAATAAAAACTGGTGAAAATGTGTACTCACACCATCTAAAAATGCTGTGACCCAGCACCCAATGAAGACACTGTGAAGATTGCTAAATCTATGGAATCCATGATGAAACAAATGAAGCTATTCTAGAATTTGGAATTAGACAATAAATAATACAACATCTACATTCATTTTCAGGTGGGCAGCAGTAAGTACCGAGGCAACACGAAAACTTTCATGTTTACTTTTCACCACTCTTTCAAGCTATTGATATTTCTTTTAATAGAGAGAATGGCTTAATGGCTTTCATGAAGCTATCCTTGCCTATGCTAGCACTGATACAGGTGTTAAAACTGAACCCTCACACTTTCATAAGGCCCAGCCCAGGACATCTGTTTTACAAACACACTTTCCCTTCCATGGCTCTTCTTCATTAGGGACAGATGACTGGCAAGCTGCATGTTGCACTAACTTGAATAGAAATGGATCAAAGTTTGCTTCTGACAACTAACATTTTCCTAAACCACAGTTCTATGCTAACACCTTTTAAATCCCACTGTGGATTGAAGACTTAGGAATAAATTAATCATCTTATTGCATTAAGACCTACAACCTAGGAATGAAGTGCCAGCCTACTCTATGATCTGCTGGTTGTTAGGTACAATAGTGCTTGTGGGATTTAAGATGGACGCATTTTACAGTTTAAAAACCAAAACACAATTTTTATCACTATGGAATTCACCACTTTGTTAGGGATATATTGTGTCATTGATTTTTAAGCAGAATTTTCTACCAACTCAATAAAGAGTTCTGCTTAAAAATCAATGACAACATATGGACCTCAGAAAAGAAGAAATGGTAAAGTACCTAACGATGGATATTTTTCATTTTCAAATGCTGTCAAAGGTTATATTTTCCTTATGAATAATATTTGTACCTTTTTTGTTAGGTTCATACTGAAGTATATAAATAGAAAAGATTTGTAATTGGAAGCCCAGAAAACCTAACAAGTTTTAAAGAAGAAAAAAAAGAAACCTCTAGAAAAATAACTGTACTTCCTAGTCTAAATTTAGGATAAAATTTTCTGTTCTGATTAGGCCATATCTTAGGTCTTAACAAAAAAGAAAGCAAAAAAAATGTGGCAAAAATGTATCTAGTGCAAATGAGTGTTTTAATTCTACCTTCATACAGGACTAAATACGAGAGAATAACTCCTGTCACCTCATGATCCTTTTTGGGGGGGGGGGAAATGGTTCTTCAAAGTTGTGCTCAAGACATTTCAATCTTTTTCATCTAAAACAAAATATTCCTAGGTACAATGGGCAAAAACTTCCCATTTGCATTATCATTTATGTTGTATGGATTTTATTCCACCAAAGAAACTTTAAGACAGGACCTTACCACACTAGAGAACTGCACTCAATATATTTACTATCTATTTCTATTCACAGCTTTTTTTATTTAACAGTTCATCTCTTCAATGCATTCAACAGTACATAACATCAGTTCAGACTGTGTTCATCCATAATTCAGTTCCAAGACTTCCAGCTTCCAACCTCTTGCTCCTCTCTTGATCCACAGTTGCAGGGTGCATGCCTAGTTTTTATGGCAAAATCATAGTAACCATGAGATATAGCAGAAAAATAGAACCAAACAAAGAACTCAAAAGTATCCTTTTGAATTGCCCAGCCACAGAAGTGAGTTGGAAATAAACAACACACAAAAGTGGTGGGATAGCCTGCACTGCCTCACAAACCCCCAAATCACACTGTATTCAATTTAACTGCTACACAACTGCACTTCGCTGAGGAGGCTCTGTACATTACAGTTCTCCCAGCAGAGCTCTGCCTCTGGCCATGTCTGTCAGTCAGGGAGATTTTAAAATGTTATACAGCACCAAAAGTAATGCAAAGAGATTGAAAGACTTCAGTGAAAAGAGAACAATTCCCCCTTGGTTGGAAGGTTAGTAACCAAGTACAAAACACAGAGCACTTCAACCCCTTGTCAGGCAGTCTCCCAGACTGCCTTCCAGAAAGCACTCTGCAGAGTCAAGAAAGAGCAATGCCAGTGCTTGCTTCATTTCCTACAGTTTCAAAAAGCTGCTGAATGGGAGGGTCAAAGAAAAATGGGAGGCTAACAGGTGTTGCAGAACAGGATTGCAGCACAGATGCCCTCATCAGCTGCAAAAGAGTTCACCATGAAGAATTTTCTTTTTTTTTTTTTTTTAATTTAAGCACTTAGAAGGCCAATAATTGAGAATCCAGTACTTTGGCACGCAAAGGAACCACTCCAGCTTGTTGCTGTGTAATGTTTGAACAGCTGGAAACTGCGGCAGAGGGTCTCCCCCCTGCCACCTTATCTTCCCCAGGATTTCATTGCTGGCTTTAGGGGAAGCCTGGTGGAAGTGGCCTGATAGAATATATTTAAGAACACAGCTGGAACCTGTACAGCAATTCAAAGGCTAATACTGATAATTATTTTAGTCTGTGTTTATTATTTTGCATTTTCTTTCTAAGCTATATGTTCTTAAATCTAGCACCTTTATACACCTCTGCCAGGAAAACCACTATGAGGGCTAGGAGATAAGGATGTAGAAATCCAATTAGAACACTTTACTATAAGGAAGGAACTATATTTACTACATTATTTAAGGAATTATTTTCTCTGATGATCATAAAAGACGTACTTATCAAGTAAGAGATTTGTGCAGACATGTACCCTCAATGCATCTCTTCCTCATACAATATGAAAGTACGATATTTTTCTTAGATCTTGCTTTACATTCAAGATTAGAAGTTGCTTGTAATTTCTTCAGCCTATTTTATATGGATTTAAGTACCATTATGCGTGACTTAATTAACCCATAAAAGGAGGTACAGAGGGAAAGCCTGTATAAACTTACTCCCATAGTGACCCGGCGGCAAGCATGGACAATCTGTTGAGACATGATAATTAATAAATCTTGATCTTACTTACTGTCCCAAAACTGCAGGCTTAGAAACTCAAAAAATGCAAATGATGAATTAAATACCACTACTAAGATTATATTTTGAGAATAACAAAAGACAGTATAAATGGTGCTTCTGCAAGGATTTTGATACTGACCTGGATTACACTGCCATTAATCTAAACAGCCTGAGCAAAGGAATGTTTTCAGAATATCAAAACTGATGCATGCCATTGCAGATGCAATAACCCTTAATCAAAGGAAGCCGCGGCACTCCAGACACAAATCGCCTCACCAAGCTTGGCAAAGGTTATCCCTTTCAGAGAGGACGGCCATACATTCTCTGAAATCACTACTATGCCCATAAATCCTGATTTAGAGAAGTCTTTGAAAGGAAGTGCTAAATGATCTTGGATCTTGTCCTGGTTTAACCCCACCCAGCTGCTCTCTCACTCCCCCTGTGGTGGGATAGGGAAGAGAATAAGAAGGGTAAAAGTGAGAAAATGCATGGGTTGAGATTAAGACTGTTTAACAGGAAAAGCAAAAACTGCATGTGCAAGGAAAGCAAAATAAGAAGTTTGTTCACCGGTTCCCATGGGCAGGCAGATGTTCAGCCATCTCCAGGAAAGTGAGGCTCCATCATCGTGCATAATCGTTACTTAGGAAGACAACACCATCACTCCAAACATCCCCCCTTCCTCCTTCTCCCCTGGTCCAGCTTTCTTGCTGAGCACAACGTCATATGGTGTGGACTATCCCTTTGGTCAGCTGGGGTCAGCTGTCCCACCTGTGTCCCCTCCCAGCTTCTTGTGCACCCCCAGCCTACTCACTGGTGGGGTGGTGTGAGAAGCAGAAAAGGCCTTGGCTCTGTGTAAGCACTGCTCAGCAGCAACTAAAACATCCCTGTGTTATCAATGCTGTTTCCATCACAAATCCAAAACACAGCACCATACAAGCTACTGTGAAGAAAATTAACTCTACCCCAGCCAAAACTAGTGCAGATCTGTATGAAGTATCTACTTGGATCACACCGCAGATGCGCTACTGTCACATGCAGACAAGTGAAAAACACTAAAGCTCCATGAAACACACAAAACTGTCTTCAGTCCAGCAAAGCTGATAGCTGCATCTCTGTGAATGAAGGCAAATTGTTTACTGACAAAGTATCCATTATGCATTGATGGTGGGAACATTTCTGCAGCCACGTTAATCATAAATCTATCGGCACAGAGAATGCTTTTGCTTACGTGAAACAACAGCTAATGTAGAGTGACCATCTTCCTACATGTAAAGAGGTTTGAGAAAACTTGGCAGTATCATAAAATGGTTGATCCATAACAGATGGACAGCCAGCTAATATCTATAACTGTGGATATGCTGTAATAGCTAACTAACTTCACTCCTCTGCAATATGTTGAAATAAGAAAATAAAGCAACAGAAAAAAAAAGTCTATGCTGTCAGTATCTATTAAAATTAACTGCTAAAGCACTTAACTTGTGGTTGAAGGAATGGTAAAAGGATATGGAAAACCTCAATTCATTTATCACCTTGATATGTTTTCTTTCTCCCACCTTAGGCAAATCAGTTACGCTGATATTCTCCAAGGAACTAAGTTAAAGAATTCGTATTTCGTTATGCTCTAGATGTCAATATCTCTTTGTGAGTTTGACTTTTCTGAGCTTCACAACCTGTCTAGACACTTTGGAAATAACAGTAATTCCTCCTTTTTTTTTTTTCCACCTTGTCTTTTTCAGGCAGGGTAGGAACTACTTGGTAACATCAAAATGGAGGTTAGGAGAGAGATAACAAGAGAACAGATTGTAAACCTCAGACTACCAAGGAAAGTAATTCTCAGTCTCTCCATCCTGCAAGTTGAAAGAGTTTCAACAGAGGGACTGAGCAAGTCTCATCTTTGCAGACACAAAATTCATCTGGGAATTGTAAAATCCGGAATTCATGCCATGTAACTCTCATGGGGCAGAAAAAAAAATCAAATCAGTCTTTCTACCTATTAAGAAAACATCCAACTTACTGTGGTCTTAACATGATCCAAATCAGTTACTCCTTTATCTCCTTTTGTATGGGACACAATAAGCCACAGAAACCTAGAATGGCTCTCTAGCTATATAGGTTGACTCTTCATATGAAGCTGGACACCTGTTTCTCAGTCCCTACTTCAGTGGTTGTTTATATGAAGTGGATGATGGAACAGGAGGAACAGAAACTCAATAGCTTACGCCAACCCCAAATATTCTGTAGCATAGTGATAACAGCACCCTGATAAAATGTGAGAAATATGGGTAGAAAACACATAAATAGAATATGAATCTTGGTATTTCTGGAAGATATAAGTTATCTGGAGGAGAACTGTACTGAGTGAGCTACCGGACAACAAGCAGATGGTGGCCCTTCTCCACCATAAAAAGGTTACTTTAGCTCTCCTTTTGTTAAATTCTGTTACTAAAGCCCTCAAATCCTAATATTTCATGTCAAATATTTTACTTCATATAAAGTTACCACTTACTCAACTTTGCAAGAAAAATGTGAGTTTGATTGAGGCTATGATTTTTAGATTTGACTGCCAAGGCCACCCCCCTCTCTGTATTCAGTGGTTATTTGCAGAATTGCATTTTCTATACGGAGTTAAGAGTTCAATTCTACTGTCAGTTATGCCTATAGATATTAGGAGTCATACTAATACGAACCTGGAATACTCTACCAAGTTTTTCCTGGCATAAAACCGAAGTGAGGTGACAATGATGTCCCACATCTTTGAGTATGATGCCCTTGTAGCACGTTCACAGGAAGGTTGCCACAAATATATATTACAGCACAAAAAACATGATATATCAGTATCCAATAAACATATTTATGAAGTGCCTGACATTGGAAAGAAGTCTAATTATGTTTGGAATTTCTAAGCACTACAAAAATAGAAGTATTATAGCCCCACAGACTTGCTTTAATAATTGGCTTTCTAGCATATAAAAAAATTGATTACTTAGAGAGTTTGGTAACATAACAAAATCAAATGATACATACTTTAAAAAAAAGTGTAGCTGTACAATGCTGAGGGTTACAGAAAAAGAAATTTTAAAAAGCAATACAAAAATATTCTGTGTGAGTGCAAAACAATAAACTGGTTCTACATGCAACTATTTATACAAATTGTGTCAGCTTAGTCATCATTAGCAATACTTTAATTAAATAATTTATGGCTTAAATATGAGACACTGAACCATCATCCTTTACATGGGAAATTATCATGTCTAACTCACAAACATGCATAAGAATATCAGGAGATAATTGTTAAAAAAAAGACTGAAACTTTCACTATAAAAATGAAAATACATCAGTCAATGCACAAGGCTTCACAGTTCATTGAACTCTAGAAAGTTAACTCAGGTAAAATGGAATTTTCACTACAGGTTAAAAATTAATGTTTATTTCAGTGAGATTCAAATCCAGGCCAGTACTACATTATGCAGCTCTATAGTTTAATCATGAGTCAAAATTAAGAAACAAAATGCCTCAGAATAGCACAAAGTTTCCTTTACTTTAGGAAGATGGTCAGATGATGAAGCAACATCAATTTTATTTTTATTCTGTCTTCTATTACGTTATGTTGGTCTTGTCTCAGAAAAGTACTATGGTGTACCTATACCTACTTTGTCAATGATGTAGGATCTTTACTTTTGATAAATTACAGACATTTTCATTTCTGGTAGGAATCTGTCAACATCAATGCTAAAGCATGGACAATCAGAAAACCATCATTCATTCTACTGTCCTGTTTTTGTGCATGAATACAGGATATGGGGGAAAGGAGAGAAAGGCCAACAAATCAAAACCTTTCAACCCATTAGCAACATATGTAAGGGAAAAACTGACAAATCTTGAGCTGCAACTCAAGTATATTTATAATTTTGTAAGTAACACGGGATACTGAAGTGAATGTGAGAACATTCTAATGTGTTCTGTAACATATGATTTGGTTATTCCTTAGGGTATTTCTGTTTTCCCAAACCTGTCAAGAATTCTATCAATTACTTCAAATTGCAAACATACTTTAGTTATGATCCCATTATTAAGACTTTCTGCTATTGGTCAGACTCTGATTATAATAAATTTGATACAATCCATTACAGTTTCTTGTGTTAAAAGGACTATATAAATATACTGAATTACAAAACTAACTCAAGGATATTTTAAAATTAGTCCTTGCAGGCATCCGTTTGTGTATCATGTATATAATGGCACAATTATTGCTTAATACAAACTTGGTGTATAACCTTAGACACTTGAAACTGAAAATATGGGTCTCCTATTGCCAGTTATTGCAATTTGGATAAAATAGATTTCAATGTCTCTGTCACTATAGTATTAAGAAGTATTTAATCCTTAATATTCCTTTTCTATAAAAGATTATGGAAATCCATAGCTTGGCCCGTACTTTCAGCCCAATTCTTCATTTTCCATCTTCCTAAACGTTAATAGATTTGTGTTAACAGTACTGACTGTACTTTCAGAGGATGGTACCCTTCTCAGGAAAAAATGATAGACAGTAGTTGTGTCCAACAAGTTTCAAGCTGTAAATCTTGTGAATATTAACAGGTAGTCCCAAAGACAACAGGACTGAGAGATAAACCATCAGTTTTCTTAACTGTGAGAACATTTGGCTCAGGCATCTCAATATTCTGGAATCACCTAGTATACACTGGGTTTACTCTAATGGTCAATAATAAATAACTTACATTTGGCAATTTATCTCTTTTCACAACTCTTTTTAACTTGTTCTCACCTTACCTATATATGCTGTTAGGAAAGGTAGCTGCAATGAGTCTATGACTCTTATCTGATCATTGATGAAATAACAAAAAAATACTTCATGGGTTTTAAAACATCAGAAATAGTAACTCTAGGGCTTCTATTTCTATTCTTTAAAACAGTTTTCTTTACTTCATTTTGCCTACCCTTACAGCATGGGAATATAAAGTCATCACAGCAACTGAGGCAGCCTCTAGCTAGACTGAGAACAGCTATTCCAACTAGAGAGTACAGCCATCTGTAAATAACTTCAGCCAAAATACTCTCATTTGTTTTTTGTTGTTCAGAATCAGACACGTTTCATGAAAATTCACCAAATATCAGAGCTGTCTGTGAATAGATATTCTCTCCTCAAGAAACCTTTCACTCAAGTAACAACCCTCCACTCTCCAGTCAATGTGGAAGTCTTCCCAACCTAAATCAGCAATTAAACTCAGAGATATTAAAAAACAACCACAAGGCATTTTGTGTACAGTCTCTAGAAAAGATAAAACAATATTCCTGGCTGACTATAATTTTTATAAATCCTCAAGTCTCTCATGTGCGATTGACTGTTCATTTCCCAAATTCAAGGCTAATGAATTGAGTAATTTTATAATAGATGCCTGCTGTGAATTTCAGCAATTATGGCCCAATGCAGACAATAGATGAGGTGGAAATAGATGAAGGAGGAAATGGAGGGTTCATTTCAGCGACACTTACTAGTGCAGCCTTATCTGTCTTCTCCAGAATAATAAATGCACATCTTATTTATGAAAATAATTTTCCTTTCAGATTCTTTCCTACCCTTCTATATTTTTAAT
Source organism: Pterocles orientalis (assembly GCA_011057875.1). Lineage (NCBI taxonomy): Eukaryota > Metazoa > Chordata > Aves > Pterocliformes > Pteroclidae > Pterocles > Pterocles orientalis. The sequence goes on along the minus strand of WKFP01015563.1, from coordinate 187,495 downwards.
TAAAAGGACAAGAAAATAATATATTAGAAGAGAGACACGTCTTGTAATCTGTATAACACTCACGCTCAGTGACACAAATTATTAGAGGCTTCCTCTCACTGACCCTTTTTTTTCCCCCATATGGTACACAAGTGGACCTCTGTTAACTGATGTGAATATATTTTCATAATTTCAGTCACATAAGTATCTGTTTTAATTTAATAAATTAAAGGCAAATATTCTTTTGTCTCTGTTTGTTGTTCATACCTACGTGCACCATCTCTCAGCCCTACAAAAATACAGGAAATAGATAACTTTAAATGTGAAATACAAAATCTCATCAATCTTTGAAAGCTTATTTACAATTTAAAAACCACTCTTTTTTGGGAAGAAAAATGTCCATAAAGAGTCATAAGCCATTTTCAGTTAGCTGTGATTTAACTTTGAATAGAAATCATATCATCTTATTATGTTTTTCCTCTAACATCCTCCTTTGAATTATTTTAAGTCAGAAAAAAGAGTATTAATTAAAATGAATTGTATATTTTCAAAAACTATTACACCCAATATCCTAAGTCTTCATAAAAACCAGTGGTCTCTTTGTGTTTAAAATTTAAGCAATTTTTATCTTATTTTTGTCTGAGCTCCCTCCATGCTACAGTAAAAATGCAACTGTATGGTGGATATGTGGTTTATGATTTATATAACTTAGTACAAGAGAGGTAATGAGCAGCTTGTTTATAGCATATATTTAAAGAAATACTTTTTAAATAAGCATAAATTTGCCTAGATACTGCAGTTTGCAAAACTGTGGCTTACATAGGAAATCAATAATGTCTTTTTAAGATTAAACTCAGTGAAACAAAGTGCTGAAATAGTGCTTGATGAAATCGCACCCAAGTTGAACTCACAAAGAGCAGGGTTATGGAGAGAGGATAATGTCACAACTGCAGTATTATAAATTGCAGCCAATCAATCAGATATATTGTAATCGCTAATGGCACAGTTCGATGGTTCTAAAAAAAATACCTTTAGACCTCAAGGTAAAAAGATTGATACATTCATTCTGGAGCAACCTAAATCAAATACTTCCCTAAAATGAGTGAATTAACCTTACACAGGACACAGCCCAAAGAAATACACACATTCTGTCCAGGTAGGAACACAGAACTGGACCAAAGGTTAAGCTAGAGGGAAAGATACTACTCTGCTCCAAAAAAACCACAGAGGAAGCTATTGCTTTGGTGGAAATAAATGTACATTTCCCCCAATATAACTTGACATGTGGTCAAGTGTGACCCACGGTGTGGTTCCACTCATCACAGAATCACAGAAACACAGAATGGTTTAGGTTGGAAGGGGCTTCTGGGGTCGTCTAGTCTAACCTGCCAGCTCAATCAGGATAAGATACAGCAGGTTGCCCATGACCATTTCCAGTTGGGTTTTGAATTTCTCCACAGACGGAGACTCCACAACCTCTTTGGGCAACCTGTTCCAGTGGCCTGGTCATTCTGCAAGTTTTTGATCCACCTCACTGCCTGCTTATCTAATCAGGACTTCATAAGCTTCTGTATGAGGATGTTTGCCAGACAGCGTGAAAAGCCATTTCAAAGTCAAGGTAAACAATATCCACTACTCTCCCCTCATTTACCAAGCTAGTCACGTCATTATAGAAGGTTGGTATGTTGGTTAAGCTTGATTTCTCCTTTGTAAATCCATAATGACTACATTCAGCTACTTTATTGTCCTTCATGTTTTTGGAAACATTTTACAGGTTTCCAGGGCTTCATTACTTTCCCAGGGACTTAGGTGAAGGTGACTGGCCTGTAGTCCCCCACATCTTCCTTCTTCTTGAAGATACAGATGACATTTGGTGTCTTCTAGTTCTCAGGAACCTCTCCTGATTGTAATGACCTTTAAAAGACAACTGAGAGCTGCCTTGCAATGACATGAGCCAGCTCCCACAGCATTCATAGATGCAACACATCAGACCCCATGGACTTGTGTACATCCAGATCGTTAAAATGCTCCCAATCCAGTCCTGCTCCGCTAAGGGTAAATTTTCCTTGCTCTGTTCATTAGCAGCAGGTACTTCCTCATTTTCTGGAGTTTCAAAGCCTCACTCACAAGCAGTAGGAACAAGTCTCATCATGAAGACAGCTTTTGTTGTTCATGCCAAGCCAGTAGGTAAGCCAAAATAAACTCTCTCATTTGTCAAACTCTCTTCTCTTCCTCCTTGGAAAGAGGTCTTTGAAAGTCCCAAGAAATTTTAAAGGTGGCTGTAGTTCACTTTTCAATTAATTTTACACTTCTTTATAAATGCATTAACCTCTATTTATTATTACTAGTATTTGCATTTGTTAACATGGGAGCCCAAAATACAGCTGTATGTTCTGTGCTTCTAAATAAATGTATTTTGATTTTTTCAGAGCCACTATAAACTTCAAGTGCCTGGTGATATCCTTCGAATGCTTTCAAGGAGCAAGATATGCTCAGTACTCTAAAGACTTACAAACAAATAGCAATAAAAATGTAGAAATTTAATAGATATTAAATGCACTAAATAAATGCTATCTGGAAGTTAGCATTTTAATGTAGTGAATAAAAAGAGTTAGCTCACCTATGATATCTAAAATATTTATATGAAAAATATATTTTAATATATTTTTTATATTTTTTAATATTAATAAAAAAAATTATTTTTTTTTGCCATACTTTATCATAAACATAATAAATAAACTTTGGTGACACGAATGTTTTCTGAATAATCTTCATATGTAAGTAAAGCAAG
>WKFP01015563.1:157586-172214 GCA_011057875.1 Pterocles orientalis | reverse complement strand
AACATTATACACACTCAGTGCTGCAAATTTCAGTAATTTAATCAAGGATTTGGGACAAATTTCTTTCAAGGATGCAGTGCAATTGCAATTCTGTTAATGCTTCTTATAAAGTCAATAAACTTCCTAGGGCTCTTTTTTCTGCATACGGCTACTGTAGATAACAAATTTGAGGACATCCAGTACTACTTCTATTCAGAACAGCTGCAAAGCACGGTGGGATATAAGTACGCAGTGCCCTGGGTAACAGCATGACGTTCCTTTGGTCACTATGGACCATTTTGCCTGAATGGTGCTTTTGGTTCTGCTCATTTCTCTGTTCAAAAGCATGTGTTCACTCATTCCACAAAATCATTTCTCAGCTCAGAAGCTGAAACACCAGAAACAGTCTTTCCCAAGCACTAGAGTCAACCAGGGGAAAGACAAGTTAAAATGGAGAGAGGAAAAGAAGTAAAAATTATATTCTTTTGAGAAATCTGTAAATCACGAGGCAACTAAAACTTCATTCTTTGACCTTCGTACCATCATCTTTTGCATCCACTACATATAATAATGCATTAGAGCATTTTTCTTCTATCTGTTCAGTTGAGGAAAGAAAAGTTGATAATACACCATTCAGTTTTGCATTGGAAGAAGATGCAGGTAGAATTTTTTCATGCTCCACAACAGAAGTAGTTAAACTTTCTTTTCTGTGTGCCATAATATCCTTCCATGGACCTCCTCATTATGCTGTTAATTAAAAGCAGGTTCATAATATTTACCACGTAAGTTTTTAGCAGAGCTAAAATTATAAAGGAAACGGAGTTTGTGTCCCCTGCATCTAACACACCTAGTATGCACCTGCTGAAAATACTGACACAAGAGAAATTCTGCTGAAAGTTTTACAGCTGCAATATTTCTAGATACCTGACTCCTGTTATCCTGAACTCTAGTCCTGAATTTTCCAGAAAAAAACCCCAAAACAACACAAAACCAAACCTAACACAGCATGGTAACTGTAATGCAGGCAAAAAAAAAAATATATTACAACAAAACAAAAACTGGTTTTCAATATTTTCGTCCTGTTTGAGAATAAAAAAAACCCAAGCCCACAAACAACAAAAAACATTTTTGTGGAACTAGTAACTAATATAAAGAAAACACAAATGAAAGAGGTTTACAATATAGCAGTGTGGTTATTCACAGCACAGTTTGATGGTAGCAAACATGAAGCATATCAATCTTTTTAAAGATTAAAGAAATATATATTTACTACATAAAAAGGTCCTTTCATAATTTTCCAAAGACCAAAAAACTAAATAGTGATACAAACAATAATAAGTAATGTATATATTAGGACTGTTTATTTATAGGTCCATATATATATACACCATATTAATAAATGTTTCAGAGTGTAGCACATGACTTTCTAAGCATTAATGAATAAAACATCTTGACAGATCCTCACAGAATATGAATAACAGCAACTATATTTCACAAACTGAGAATCAAACGTAGAGAAAAGTGATCTGAAAAATCCATCAAGACAAGCAACAGAATATACTAGAGCTAGTATTTGAACAACATCCAACCCTGTACCTTCAACACTGACTTGGTACTTCTTGGCTTATAAGTGATAGATTAAAAGCCCAAAAGGTTCATATTTAAAACCTTATGTCATTTTTAAGAACTGCATCCTGAGAATACAAAATAGGACTAATAGTTGCCGGTATTACCTGAAAGCTACATGACATGGCACAGCAGGTGCTTTCCTCAGCTTCTGAGATTTCATTTCTAAGATTCTCTTGTTGATGGCTTCATGTTGCAGGAAGTCACATGCACAGAGCACACAGATGCATTTGGTTTTATAAACTACCATGCATGTAACCTTGAAATGCCCACATTTAATCAAAAAGTAAACATCCAAAACACCACCAGTTTCTTTAATAGCTTAGAAGCTCCATGACAGCACAGAACAATGAGTTTTTAGAGAAAAAGCGCCATCCAGGGTAAAAAAAAACAACAAAACAAACAAAAAAACCCAACAAAAAACCCTACACTTCCATGCTAACTGCAATCCATAGAAAATACACAGTAATTTACTTGTTAACTTGATTTGTGGCTACTTTAAACTGTGTATTGTGTTCAAAAGGAAGCTATTCAGTATAAAAAAGAATAAGAAACTTGATTATTTAGGTACACTATCTCATGAATACTGTTTAACTTTTCTCCCCTGTACAGTGAAAACTTCTGTTTATAACAATTACATTTTAATAGCACTGTAATTTGCTGCTTTTTATTTAATACTTATTTTTGTCCTACAGAAGCTTGCTGAAATGCACCATTATTTTCAAGATGAATTGGTTATATTTCATTAGTATTACTTATTAATGACAGTACAGCTTTATCTTGAATTTGACTTCTACATATTGAGTAAAAATTGGTTTTCTTATTCAATTCAACAAACTCTCTACACACTTAAGGTGCTTAAACTGATCTTAAACTCTGCATATTTTAACTACTGATAACATGATAATCACTAGGAAGTATATACAGCTGAAAGAAAAAAAAAAGTGGTTTGTAAGCATCAAAGTAAATTCCTTGTATAAGAAGTTCACACCTGCTCTTCTGTCTTCATGGTACCTGATGTATGCAGGTGAAATGGGGACTTACTCTATTATCTTCTGGATGCCCCAAGCACTGTTAGAGAGATAAGGTTTAGGTTCAACCTGTCCTTACGTTCATAAAATCTGTGTGGTAAGCAGTTATCAAGACATTTGAAAATGAATTTAACTGAATCCAAGTTAAAGTAAAATGCATAATCTACTCCCCCCTCCCCCCGCCCAGCCCTCAAAATAATACCTCGTTTTTTCCTCTCTGCAACTCCACTAATAAATGTGTGCAAAGAGAGACTTGGGCTATTCAGCTAAGAATACATCAAACCAGAATGTTCTTTTCCCCCCTCTAAAAATCATATATAGCTGCTATGCTCTCACAGGGAAGATGGCAGTAAGGCACTCATAATCTTTTCCTTACTTTATACCACAGACATCACTCTCAGAGAGAACCTCTGCTTTACTGCCTCCATCAAAATCATTACCTTTTAGTGAAATGTTATGTTCCTATAGCCATGCTCCCCCTTCAAGCCTCGCAAAGCACCCAGGCAGAATCAGCCTTTCTCCTGGAAAATAACTGTATTTGCTACCTACACAGGAGATCATCTGACTGTGCTTTTTGGATAAAATTAGTACTTTTCTGCTTCCTTAGATATGTGTGTCTTTTATATCCTGTGCTTGACTGACCATTTAACAACTTTATACTCGGAAAATTTAATCTCATCTCTTCCGTTGGTGAACCACTGATACATTTCGTTGTGATATACAATCAAAAAACACTACTGATCTTGTATCTGTTTTCTTCCGTATTAACATCTGACAAATATTTCAATGTTATATAGTTAAATAGCTCATTATTATTATTATTACTATTAAGATAAAATATGTTAATAATTTGGCATTCTCAGGTGACTGATCTTCAACGTCTTTTTCTAAGCCACTGTCAACTTCTCATGATTCAACCTAGCTCTTACCTGTACAACGATAAGCAGACCTGGATCTTTTGCCTTCATTAGGGCATGCTGAAGATCACTGACACTTTATTTTTTTGCATGAATTACGTGGATTACTGACTCCCACAGAAACCCACTGCCAATTTTCTTTTTTTTTTTCACAGAAGACCTTCAGTACTTTACTGCATGAAATATCAAACTGCAGTGTCAAAATAAGTTTTTCATTCTTGTCTTACTAAATGGAAAAGATCATAGCAACCCAGGAGTGTGAGAGTGAAGAAGGTGGTGATTAAAACCCTGCATCTTGAACATTACTTTTTTGTCTGCTTTCTATCAGCCATTCAAAGGACTCAGGTTTGTATAATATATTCTTAGCTAAATAGGCATGCCCAGCACAGATGCTAAATTGAGGTCATAATATCATAAAACATAACTAGCTAGCTTTTTTTTCTTTTTTTTTCCAATTAGGAGTCAGCTAGCTACACACTTTCCCTTACCAGATGACACAGCCCAACAAATGGATTATATCTTTCCTCATATTGCTCACGCTGTCCTAGAATGTGATTACTTCAGTTTTACTGGCAATCTGTCATTTTGTTAATTCGGTATACAACAGTACAGGACAGCAGCTGAACACTATGCACAACTTTCCTTCCTTGCAAGTTCACAGTATCATAGAGTGGTTTGGGTTGGAAGGGACCTTAAAGATCATCTAGTTCCAACTCCTCGGCCGTGGGCAGGGACATCTCCCACTCGATCAGCTGGATTTTTTTTACACCTCTGTGATTCTCTGCTTGTGAATGGAACAAAGGGAAAAACTGTCTCTTGTCTTTTATAAGATCCCATTTCAGAGTGGTTCTTGTGTACTCTGAATGAAAGTGAAAAGATCTCTAACAAGCTGGCAAGAAATTTTTTTTACAAATTTGAGACAGTCACTGTTCCTTTGGAAGGAAGAAGTGTTACAATTGCTGAGTAAGAGGTATTATATGGTTTACTAACCACCAGTTTAGGCTCTGTAATCTATAGCTTGCACTGTTGGCCTATTGAACAGGCTTTCACAGTTTGTTCTATTTCCCTGTGCACCGGAGCTTCATATAAATAGGTCAAACTTTTGCTTTTGTAATTCAAATAACCTTCATGCACTGTAATGAAAATACATTTTTTTCTGCAGTGACACAGAGTCACAATTCTGCTGTCTTTGTTTAAAATTTCAGCTTGTAATAATAGTGACATATGGGGTAATTTTGAAAGGGAATATATATAAAGTCCCAGGCTCTAATGACTTAACTACAAACTTCAATGTCTCATGCTCAGTTGCTGCTGTACTGCACTCCACTGAATGACAAGTCTGCGATCAAGCTTCTGTCTTTGCTCCATGAGCATCTAAAACATTGTAAAAAGTGGTCTCTACAATTTGTGTAAAATTTCACACTCTGAAAGTTCTTTTCACCAAGCTACTAGTGGAAAGATCAATAACAGTCAGCTTCAGCAATCCTTAACATCCTTTTATAAAAAAATATTATTATACATTCTCATGGATCATGGCTGAAATCCCTTTCTCATTTTAAAAATGTTTCTTTTTGGCTTTTGTTCACATTTTAATTACCAAAGCAGAAGCTTCTCTGTGATGTTATTACTGCAAAATACCAGACACAATATCTGTGCCAATATCCTACTTGGAAGAATTATAAGGCAACCTGAATGTTTGTTTCCTACAAAAATATTTCAGGACCTGAGCTCTCTAATACAAACTCCTTCAGTTTCTCAAAATCGTTACCGAAAGTTACAGTTTATGTGCCATGCATCATAAAAAAAAGGGGTGGGATTTTCCTGTATTTACCAATGTATGGATGTCATACCCACATACTGCTAAAGCAGGTATTCCAGAGATGGACTTAAATATTTTGAGATGTATTTGTATATTGTTTTATTTCCTTTTTTCCTTACTTTTTCCTCTACTTTCTCCCATTTATTATTTTGCCTATTTTCCCTGTTTGTGCTTCATATAGTCTAAATTTTTAGCTCTTCCCAGTCCTGTTCAGAATCTCTGGTCATCCTCCTCCCTTTGTTTCTTGCTCTCATATCAAATGTCCAGTATGTTCTCTATTATATCAAAGAGTATATTTTCTCAGGAGATATCCTAAATGCCAAAGACAGCCCAAAAAGCAGTCTGAGGACTTTTAAAAAAAAACAACAAAAAACAACAAACACAACAAACAAACAACCCCACAAACATCAAAAAAGCGTGTCTCCTAGAATTTCTTCTTTCTTAGCAGCAAAAAAACTTCCTCTTTCAAATTTCTTTAATTATTTGTATATATTTCCATATATATATATATATATGGAAAGAATTCCACCACAAGTTTGTTTTGGAGGTACAAGTGATTTGGTGGTTGTTTTGGTTTTTTTGTTTAAGTTTTTTAGAACAGGTTAAAAATGTATATTTGCTACATGTCATCTGCTGATTATTCAAAAAACTTAATTATGGAATTTCACTTTTCTTCAAGAAAAGGGGAACCCAGTAGTTAAATAAACTGTGGGTAGGGTTGGAGTCTTGCTTTGACTCTGAGCTCTGAAGTACTTCACATCTACTAAAATACAATAAAAACAGTCTCTTGACAATTCCAGGTCTTTTACCAAGACATTATCACAAGCTGTCACTCCTTCTCCAGTTCATTAATGTACATGTGTAGTTCAGATACTTTAATAATACTGGTAAAATTGCCACTATCTACAATGAATTTTACCTTTTTTACTCCCTCACCACTTGCTTTGTAACTACTTTGCTATTTCTGATGTAGAAGTGCCTAATCTGAAATTAATGTGTTTTCCCTATGCAGACGATTTATTCCTTTTTAGCTGTAATATTGATCAGTTGCAGGTCAGCAGAATTTTTCTCTTCTCAAAGTATTCCCCTTTTTCCAGCCTCTAAACACCACTATCTCTAGCAAAGCAGCAGGCTATCACAGTGCTTCCATCTTTTTCCAGATAGAATTGTATTTACTCATGTCTGTAGACTAAATGCTGGGGTTTTATGGTTTCCAGTTCTGAACTGTGTGCATGCTTCTGCCTCAAGTATTCTGTTAGGGGTTATTAGCAGTGTTCTAACTTCTGTTTGCTGGTTTCCTAGTTAGCATTTTCACCTTTTGAGAAAAAAAATAACAAATATCATGGCCAGGTGGATATAACACGATTATGTGCAAAATAGCCCATAGGAACAAGCAAGGAACAAGTGATCGGAATGTTTTTGAAATCCAAGCAGAGCACTCTGGCACATGTATTTAGTAAGTTTAGATAGTGTCTCAAAAGTGTCTTGCTTATTCTTCCACACACTTATAGATTCATTTAAATTGGCATTAATCCTTCCCAACCCCTTGGGCCTTAAAATCATTTATCTGAGAACAGAACTATGGCATTTTTCAAGTTCTGCAGCAGATCTGGTCACATCAGACTGACACAAGGGCACTTAAAAGCAACTTCAGGTAAGAGTGCTTCCCTCCCTCAGAAACACTCAGGCCATTAATGTTTCTAGCTGACTTTAGTGTATTGAGGTGCAGCAATGACACAAATTCAAACTGAACCTAAGAAGTTTCAAATTTTTATTCTGTTTTAAGTTTCTAGTTTAAAGCTATCAGCCCAAAGTCTGATGCAGATGGAGCAGAACACAGATTACACATGTTCCTTTTTCACCTAATTTCTCTGGTAAGAATCTACGTTGTGGTTTTTGAGCAGTCAGTATCGTAATGTGGCATCTCTCTCAAACTCTATTCTTTCAGTTTTGCACACAAAATTATACATACTGAAAAGTGACCCAGCTTTGTATTGGCCCATAAAGTTACAGATCATAAATCAGATGATTTATGACCAGCTAGACTAAGCCTGGAAATGTTTGTGAATACACGTTGATAGGGAGGTAGCATTAAAACAAAAAGCAGCAGCTCTGGATTCAACTACACATGGATGACATAAGAAGGTTCACATTTCAATTCAAGTTGTATGATTTCTTTGATGTACGCTACTGAGCTATACAGTAATGAGGTGGATTATTCTTTCAGCCATTTTTTTCTATGTCTTATGATGTTTTCCCCATCATACATGTTAATCTGCAAAATTCATCATACAGAGACCTTCATATGACTCAAGAAGCCACACAGCCTCTTATGCTAATATTTAAGGAAATATTTCCCAACCTTTTACTTGACCAGAAGACCAGCTTCACAAGACCACAAACCAGATTGCCCTGTTCCTCACATGATGGATATACAGGTGATGTATATGCTTATGTGATGGATGCACAGAAATAGCACCATATAACATGATGCAAGTACATCTACATAATGCCACTGCACAACCGAATGTGAACATGCCACATGACAGACAGGCTGCTAGTAATATGAGACATAACAGTAAAAGAAGGCAAAAGAAGACATAGGAGAAAAGTCATAAGGAGCAGGCAATCATGACAATGAAATCAACACTGCTGACATCTAAGGGGCCATTGAGTAGAGGGACACAGAAAACACCTGTTGGACATGTGTGTCCATACTGGAGGTATTACTGCTTTGCTTTATAGTCTTAATAAATATAAGAAACTTCCCATTATATATGATAACATAGAGAGAAGCTAGCAAGAAGGAGAGGTAAACATAAACACCTCAGAATCCACTAGTTGAAAAAAATGTTAAGATTTACATTTTGTAGAGTACATAAGTGACAAGGACATTATAATATATATGTGAAAGAGAGTGGTAATATCAGAAGCAGCTAGGAAGTAGTTTTCCTGGTTTCAGCTGGGAAAGAGTTAACTTTCTTCATAGCAGCAAGTAAGAGGCTGTGTTTTGGATTTGTGCTGAGAAGAAGGGTGATAACACTCTGATGTTTATAATTGCTGCCAGGACAGTCAAGGACTTTTCAGCTTCTCTGCTGTGCCAGTGTCTGCAGGTGCAGGAGAAGCTGGGAGGGAGCACAGCTCCAATTACTAGCCTAGGATTCAACCTTAGGTTTAGGACTGAGATACAAATTGGCCAATGGTATATTCCATATCATGCATGTTATGCCCAGTATATAGATGAGGATCTGTCCAGAAGATTGCTCTCTCTTGGGGTCACCCCTCTCTGTCTGGGTCATCTCACTCTCTCGGTCAGCTCTCAGATGCTCAGGCTCTTATCTCTTTTCTGAGACAAGGAGCAGGACTCCACCTGCTCCCAGATCACTAGCCAGGAACAGGCTGAGCCTTGGTCATCAAGTGGTGAGCAGTTTCACTGTGTATCATACATTTATATATTTGTATATTTGTATATATTACTAGTATCATTATTATTTTCAAATTTCTTGTAGTTTAGTTATTACCTTGTTCTTATCTGAACCCAGGATTCTCTTACCCTGTTACCCCTTTAATTCTCTCCCCTATTCTGGGGATGAGAGAGTGGCCGTACGGTGTTTTTATGCCACCCAGGGTTCAAAACCATAGCACCAGTCTGTGTGTTTTTCCAGAGATCTTTAGTTAAATCTTGAAGGTTAAATATTTGTTAAGAAAAACAATTGGGGCTGTAGGCTATAAATTCTAAACTGTGCCCAGCATTACAGAAAAAGATAACTGTTTGCCAACAACCGGTGTACATTAACAGCTCAGTACTCACTGTTTCCTCTCATGCTTACAATTAAGATCTGTTCTAACAAATAATCTCTTTTAACAGCAAAGTTAAATGAATGTACATATACATGTACAGCACAGTTGTCCTATTAAGACACTGAAGACAAACTCTAGTAGTCCACTTCTGATATCATCAAGTCACAGTAGGCAGCTAATTTCTAGTTAATTAAATATGCTGCAACTAGCTAATTCAGTGCATGAAACTCTTATCCTCTTTGAACTGCATACCTCCTTAAGATCTGAAATTTCCCTCCAAAGTGAATACAACAAAAAAGAAACACTGAAAAGGAACGAGGACAGAAAGACAGTGAATAGCTGAGCTGGGCCTATGTATCTTTTTAATATATATTCATGGTGTTTTATTCCTTTTACCTTCAGAAACAGAGCTTATTAAAAGAAATCTAAAAATATGCAGTACTTAATTCAGTCAGCATTACAACATTTCCAATGTTTTTAATCAGCCATCATAGTGCTATGCATCTCAAACCTTCTACACATTAGACCCTGGTTGTGTGATGGAAACTGAGCTCAGATTAGAAAGAATACGAAAACTATTTAAATATCCACTTAAATGCTTTCAAATCTGTGTTTATATTACAAGATTTCATAAAAACACCATTGGAAAACCATAACCTTCCAGGATTTTTTGCTTACTCAGTGTAATTGCCAGAATAAGGTCTTATTTCACTTTTTATTTTTTTCGAAAAGGAGTACTAGTGGGTTCTGATGTTCTCTCAACACACTCCCTTTGCTGATAAACGAAACAGACAACAGAAAATAATCAAACTATGAGACTGAACATTTTAGTGACTGAGAAGGGAATCACAATTTACATACAATTTGCTGCATCTGTTCTACAAAAAGCTTTAAAAATTTACATTCAGCTCTTGAAATATAGTAATTTTCCATCAACCTCACTGAATTTTGGAAAAGTAAGGGGTAGGGGCACATTGAGAGCACTTCAGAGAAACCTGAATCTGCTGCACTGTAACTGCTCTGCTTCACATGTATGGGGTACCTTATTTTGTAATGCTTTCCAGTTCACCAAACCCACAATCTACAACTCATTTTGAAGACTGTGTATGTATTTAATAATGTAAACAGATATACTATATGTACTATTATGTTATATACATATATTCAATAATTATGAAAACCAAATGCCCCCAACATATAGAATCATATAATCATAGAATTATTTAGGGTGTAAAGGACCTTTAAGATGAAGTCCCACCATTAACCTAACACTCCCAAGTCCAACACTAAATGATGTCCTTAAGCACCACATCAACACATCCTTTAAATACCTCTAGGGATGGTGACTCAACCACTTCACTGGGCAGCCTGTTTTAGCGCTTGACAACATTTCAGTTGAAGAATTTTTTCCTAGTATCCAATGTAAACCTCCCCTTTTGCAACTTCCAGCCATTTCCTCCTGTGTTGTTGCTTGTTACTTGGGAAAAGAGACCAACACCCACCTCGCTACGACCTCCTTTCACACAGTTGTAGAGAGCTATAAAGTCTACCCTCAGCCTCCTTTTCTGCAGCTCATCATAAGACTTGTGCTCTAGACCGTTCACCAGCTTTGTTGCTCTTCTTTGCACACACTCCAGCGACTCAATGTCTTTCCTGTAGCGAGGGGCCCAAAACTGAACACGGTATTTGAGCTGTGGCCTCACTAGTGCTGAGTGTAAGGGAATGATCAGCTCCCTAGTCCTGCTGGCCACACTGTTTCTGATACAAGCCAGGATGCTACTGGCCTTCTTGGCCGTCTGGGCACACTGCTGGCTCATATTCAGCTGGGTTTCAACCAACACCTCCAGGCCCTTTTCCACTGAGCAGCTTTGCAGCCACTCTTCCCCAAGCCTGCAGCGTTACATGGGGTTGTTGTGACCCAAATGCAGGACCTGGCAGGTAGCCTTGTTGAATCTCATACAGTTGGCCTCAGCCCATCAATTCAGCCTATCCAGATCCCTTTGCAGAGCCTCCTTACCCTAAGCAGACCAACGTGCCCAGAGAGCTCAGCGTCATCCGCAAACTTACTGAGGGTGCACTCTATCCCGTCAACCAAATCATTGATAAAAATATTAAACAGACCTGGCCCCAATACTAAGCCCTGGGGAACACCACTTGAAACTAGCCGCCAAGTGGATTTAACTTCATTTATCCTGAATCTTTGTGCCCAGCCATCCAGCCTATTTTTCACCCAGCAACGAGTACACCTATCCAAGCCATGAGCAGCCAGTTTATCCAGGAGAATGTTGTGGGAAATGGTGTCAAACACTTTACTGAAGTCCGGGTAAAGAACATCCACAGCCTTTCCCTCATCCACTAATCAGGTCACCTTGTCCTAGAAGGAGATCGGGTTTGTCAAGCAGGACCTGCCTCTCATGAACCCATTCTGACTGGGCCTGATCACCTGGTTGTCCTGTGCATGCCATATGATGGCACTCAAGACGATCTGTTCCTAACCTTCCCCAGCACTGAGGTAAGACTAACAGGCCTGTAGTTCCCTGGAGCTTCCTTCTGGCCTTTCCTGTAGGTGGGCGTCACACTTGCTAACTTCCGGTCAACTGGGACCTCTTCAGTTAGCCAGGACTGCTGATAAATGATGGAAAGTGGCTTGGTGAGCACTTCTGACATCTCCCTCAGTACCCTTGGGTGGATCCCATTCGGACCCATAGACTTGTTTGTGTCTAAGTGGTGTAGCAGGTCACTAACCACTTCCCCTTGGATTATGGGTGCTTTACTGTGTTCCCCTTCCCTGTCTTCAAGCTCGGGGAGCTCAGTGCCTCAAGAACAACTGGTCTTATTATTAAAGGCTAAGGCAAAGAAGGCATTAAGTACCTCAGCTTTTTCCTCATCTTTTGCCACTATGTTTCCCCCTGCATCCAATATAGAGATTCTCCTGAGCCCTCCTTTTGTTGTTAATGTATTTATAAAAACATTTTTATTGTCTTTTATTGCCATAGCCAGGTTAAGTTCTAGTTGCACTTTGGCCCTTCTAATTTTCTCCCTGCATAACCTTGCAGAATTCCTGTAGTCCTCCAGAGTGACCTATTCCTTCTTCTAAAGGCCATAAACTCTCATTTTTTTTTCTTTTCTGAGTTCCAAACAGAGCTCTGTTCAGCCAGTCCAGTCTTCCTCCACATCAGCCTGTCTGTTAGCACCTGGGGATGGCCTGCTCCTATGCCTTTAAGAGTTCCTCCTTGAAGAATGTCCATCTTTCCCAGACAGCTTTGCCCTTCAAGACTGACTCCCAAGGGATTCTTTTGATCAGGCCCCTAAAGAAGTCAAAGTCTGCTCTCCAGAAGTCCAAGGTGGCAGTTCTGCTGACTCCACTCCTTACTTCTCTGAGAATTGAAAACTATAATTTCATGATTGCTATCCCCATCCATCTCTCCAACCACCACATCACCCACAAGTCCTTCCTGTTCACAAACAACAGGTGCAGCAGGGCACCTTCCCTTGTTGGCTCCCTCAATAACTGTCAGGAAATTATCTTCCATACACTCCAGGAACCTCCTAGACTGTTTTCTCTTTACTGTGCTGTATTTCCAGCAGACATCTGGTACTTTGAACTCCCCCAGGAGAACAAGGGCTAGCGACCGTGCGAATTCTTCCAGCTGCTTATAGAATATATTGTCTGCTTCTTCATCCTGGTTAGGTGGTCTATAACAGACTCCTACCATAACATCTGCCTTGTTGGCCTTTCCTCTGATTGTTACCCATAAATACTTGACATTTTCATCACTATCATCAAGCTCCAGATAGTCAAACACTTCCTAATATACAGGGCTACTCCACCACCTCTCCTTCCTTGCCTGTCCCTTCTGAAGAGTTTATAGCCATCCATTGCAGCACTCCAGTTGTGCAAGTCATCCCGCCATGTTTCCGTGATGGCAACTATATAACAGTGATTTCTAACACATCAATAAACCATGTGTTTTTGCTGACGCCTGGATCTCCATCCCCTGTCTCCACTGAGATGGCAGAGTGAAGGACCTCACTAGCACATCATCACTCAAACATTGGCGTGCCACTGGCAGGCTTATTTCTAGTGAGCCTGGTTTTATCCCTTTCCCTCTTCAAATTTAGTTTAAAGTTCTTTCAATGAGCCCTACTAACTCCTTCACAAAGATCCTTTCCCCTCTTAGAGACAGATGTACCCCCATCTGTTACCAGCAGGCCTAGTGTTGTATATACCGACCCATAACCAAAATAACCCAAAATTCTGCCGGTGACACCAGTCATGGAGCCAGGTATTGATCATCTGGGTCTGCCTGTTTCTTCCCTCATCATTCTCCGCAACTGGAAGTGTAGAGGAGAACACTGCACATGTTCCTGATCCCTTAACTAGTATCCCCAAGGCCCTGAAGTCTCTATCGATTGCCCTTGGACTTCTAGTTGCAACTTCATCACTGACTACCTGAAAAAACAATAATGGATAGTAATCTGCAGGCTGTACCAGGGTAGGAGGCTTTCTCTTCCCATCTTTAACCCAGGCCCCAGGAAGCCAGCAGAATTCCCTAAGAAGTGGGTCCGGTCTGCATATTGGGCCTTCTGTTCCCCCTCAGGAGAGAGGAATTCCTATGACAATGACCCAACTCTTTTTTTTCTTTATGTAGCCTAATGGTTAGCTTCACTCAGGTGAGACTTGTAAGTTCAAGAGAAGTAAAAAGAAAATGTCCTGGTGGGGTTGAATTGTTGACAGCAGTGGTTTTAATTAGGCTTCATTTCAGTTCATGTCACTGCCACTGCTCTTTCTGGCTGTATACAGCTCTCTCAGAAGAACTACAGAGAACTGTCTAGTCAGCCTTAAAACCTAAAGTCAACTGTCATTCTTTTCTCTCAGAGCCATGAATCTCTGGATTTTACCTGACACATATTTATGTATCAAGGCTGTGACTGGGAGAAGGAAGAACTGCCAGCTGTAGGAGAAGATCAGGTTCGAGACCATCTTAAGAACCTGAAGGTGCACAAGTCCATGGGACCTGATGAGATACATCTGCGGGTCCTGAGGGAACTGGCAGATGAGGTTGCCAAACCACTATCCATCATATTTGATAAATCGTGGCACTCTGGTGAAGTTCCCGCAGACTGGAAAAGGGGAAACATAACCCCCATTTTTAAAAAAGGAAATAAAGAAGACCCGGGAAACTACAGGCCGGTCAGTCTCACCTCTGTGCCTGGCAAGATCATGGAGGAAATCCTCCTGGAATCTATGCTAAGGCACATGGAAAACAAGCAGGTGATTGATGACAACCAACACGGCTTTACCAAAGGAAAATCGTGCCTTACGAATTTGGTGGCCTTCTACGACAGAGCCACGGCGCTGGTGGATAGAGGAAGGGCAACTGACATTATCTACCTGGACTTGTGCAAAGCCTTTGACACAATCCCACATGACATCCTTGTCTCTAAGTTGGTG
>WKFP01015563.1:125967-157566 GCA_011057875.1 Pterocles orientalis | reverse complement strand
GATGTGGGGCCCCCAACATAAAAAAGACATGGACCTGTTGGAGAGAGTCCAGAGGAGAACCACAAAATTAATCAGAGGGCTGGAGAACCTCCCCTATGAGGACAGGCTGAGAGAGTTGGGGTTGTTCAGCCTGGAGAAGAGAAGGCTCTGAGGGGACTTGATAGCAGCCTTCCAGTACCTGAAGGGGGCCTACAGGAGAGATGGGGAGGCACTCTTTACCAGGGAGTGCAGTGAGAGGACAAGGGATAAGGGGCATAAGCTAAAAGAGGGTAAATTTAGGTTAGACATTAGGAAGAAATTTTTCACTATGAGGGTGGTGAGACACTGGAACAGGTTGCCCAGGGAAGTTGTGGATGCCCCAGACCTGGAAGTGTTCAAGGCCAGGCTGGATGCGGCTTTGGGCAACCTGGTCTAGTGGGAGGTGTCCCTGCCCATGGCAGGGGGGTTGGAACTTGATGATCTTTAAGGTTCCTTCCAACCCTAATCATTCTATGATTCTATGATTCTATGATATGAGGAGTGCTGATAACTTTTTCTTTCATAAGAAAATGCTGCCCTGGTGGAACACCCACGCTTCAGCATATCATAAAAGAACCTTCTGAGAAAGCGAAAATACTTCATTATCAGAGACAGAAAAAGACTCAACACACAAAACAATTCATCCAGCACTAACCAATGGAGCAATATGGAAATTAGTATTAAGAATTCAAATTTACCACCTTAACATCAATAAAAATTGGACTAAACTAATAAGACTGCCTATTCACCTTCAAATGACAGACAGAACAATAGTCTTTCCCTGAAAAAAATAAGCACAAAAGTACTTTGATAGTTTTCTGATTTTTTTTTCTGTTCTGTGGTGACTTTTTCTTCCTTTACAACTGATTTTCTTTTTACATTGTTGTGTCAAACAAATCTCAGTCCCTTCTGTAATTACATGTTTCATAACTATTGTTAATTTGGTATTTTCATGATATTTTAACTTTCAAGATTAATTTTACTGTATATGTTGGAGTAGTCCAACATTATTTATCTAGGGCTAATTAATTATCAATGCTCATTTTAAAAGGTTTCAGGAAATTAGGATTTATTTTTTCTGTAACAGAATACCATTCAAATACTCTACCTCCCCTTGTTCTTGTGCTTTGTTGGCAAAACCTTGCTCTTAACCAAAGGTTTGTATGCTTTTTTCTAATGTTTCATTATAAAAATAAACAAAAACCTTCCATCTTAATCTTCTGAAAGCTAAATGAATTTTAAAAAACAACAAAAAATCATTTTCTAGTTATTAGATTTGTGCTCTGATATCATCCAACCATTTGACTGCATGAATGTTGGAACAGTAACTTAAAATCCTGCTGGAGTACTTGGGAGTTGAAAACAGAGCCATAAGTCATTCAAAATTTAATTTCCCCTAGATTTCCAGTGAAAGCTCAGCTGTGATCTATGACATCTACGTCCCAACAAACTGGCCATTCTTAATGTTATCACGCTTCAGACACATGCTTCCATCACTGAAATATAAGATGTAAGGGATACTTGGATCACTGGCACAGGACTACAATAATGAATTAATAAACTGAAAGTGACAGAGAATGCTTTGAAGAATGCAGATATGATGAACAGCCATCAATCAGTGTGCTAAGCCTCTGATTCAGCAAAGTGCTTCTGTCCCAGCCCTAACTTCAAGCATGTGAGCAGTCCCATTGATCTGAACCAGCCTTAGACCTGGCACATCAGGGTGCACTGGGGGAACAGGGCATGGCTCCAAAAGCCACAGCTTTGTTCCTTTGCTCCCATTAGGGACAAACCAGACCTGTGTGATGGAGTAGAAGCAGCAGATGACCAGGGCACAGATGGCCTGGAGAGCACAAGCTTGCAGGGGGTGATGACCAGGTTTCCTGATGCTTTCAAACCCACGGAAATCTTGCCCTTGTGAACATCGTGTCAAGCCAAATGGCCACCCTCCCTCACCACTCTTACCTATTTTGGTTTTTTGCTTGTTTGTTTGGGTTGGGGGTTTTTTTGGCTGTTTTTGCTGTGCCCATAAAAGGCAACTTTATGAATGTGAAGGTACATTGATGAGTCCATCATGTTCATAGCTAGTTGATCTGCTGCTCAGCTCATAGTTGCTCATATATCAAATTCCACAGACTATGAAATCTCCTTGTCCTGAACAGGTCACTAGGGTAGCTGGATTTATGAAATAGAAAACAAAGAAACAAAAGGTTCATGTGGCAATATCCAATTTAAACAACAAAAATTTGGAAAGATGCAGCAAAATAAGGAATCAACATTAAGCCTCAGCATATGAATAAGGGAGTGGGATATAGGGAATTATGTTATAAAAACGGGAAAAAAAGTGGCAGAAAGTGGGTTAGAAAGAAGGGGATAAAGAGGAGGAGAGTGGAAGAGAGGGAGGGAGGGAAGGAAGAGAGGGAAGGCAGGCCTGCCTCCAGAAGTAATGGAGTTTGAAGCTCCCAACAGAACAGGAAATCTCACTTTGTCTCATGACTGGGAATATCGGATCTAAAAAGAAGGCTGAACCTAGAGATTCTACCCTGACTACCAGCCTGGCTTGGACCACAAGTTGTGACAAGACATGGCTTTTGCTGACTCCAGTCCAAAGGGTGGCACTCAGCTTACCAATAAAACAACTCACTTCAGGCAAATTCCAGCTATCCTCCTCAACTAAGGCCCACAGCAAGATTTTGAGATAATTTTATGTATTCCTAGTCCTTCAGAAAAGGCCCGTGAAATCTTCACCAAAATTACTAGACTTCCACTTTTTCCCAATATTATTTTAGAATAAAGCAGTCCCCTGCCCTTCCCTTCCCCTTCCATATGTCTGGTCTCCATCCCTGCCTGATATATGTAAGACTATAACTCACTGTACTGCTGGGACTCTCTTGACTTCTCATACAGCAAAACAATTCAGCTTAACCCACTAATAATCATTAAAAAAAATCCTTCGAGCATCAAAGTACTTCCAGTAAGTCATAAAATCTATTAAATCAAAATAACACCAACAAATCCAAAAAGCTAAAGTGCAAGTTTTTGCTTTTTTTCAGATACCTAAGCAATCCAATAGAATAATTGTTAGGAACTAAATAAATTTCTCTTATTTTCTCTCTGTTTCTGAAGCTGGGGAAAACACTCAAGAAAATTCCCATGTAAGTAGAAATTTTCAGACATTGGCACCAATTGCTCCATATTTCTGATCACCCATATAAGCAAATAAAATCAGTGCAACAATGTAGCCATTTGAACCATAGAGTCAATTATAAACCCAGTTTCAAGTTAAGAAATCACCCATAATTTTGAAGGTTCTCTATTACCTCTTTCACAAATTCTTGTTCATTATATCCTAATATGGTTTTGAACTTTGTCTGAAGACTTCACATTTCCTTTCAAACTTTATATCACATTCTGTAATACAAAAGTTATCTTGTACATCTTTTTCAAACGGCACAGCAAAGAATAGAAAATAATAAGTACCTCATATATAAATACTTATCTAAATGTAACCAGTTCAAATTATACCACTTAAAGAGAAGTGAGTAATAAAAATTACATCCTCACAATGAAGTACCTTTTAGACTGAGGAAGAGAGATATATTGGCTCCTAGTCTGTGTGCCAACCACAAGCTGCATTATCCTGTTCAGTGCTATTTTTGTGGGATTATTTTTATATTTAAAGAGCTAAAGAAATAATGCTGAATGAAAAACAACCTTACAATTTAAAAAGCTCATCCTATTACCATCACTGAAGCAGCAGGAAATTCAGCTGCTAACGAACACCTGTAATCTTAACTACATCTATAAAAAATTTGCTTTGCCTGACTGAGTATAATTGAGAGGAAAAAGCAGGCTTACAGTGCAAGAAAAATGACAGCTTCAGAAATATTATAACCAAATGATCTAATTCCATTAAAGCAGTTCGTATGAACATATTGTTTTTACTACCTAAAAGAAGACTGAAGTGTATCTGACTCTATGTGAACAGAAGGGATTAATGGATCTGATTGCAGAATGGTCATTAAAGCATTAGTATAAAATTAGGAAATGATAAAATTCCCATTTAATCTAAACAAATATATACTATATACTCCAGGAAAAAAAAAATCCCCAAACTCTCTCTCCTGCTTTTCAAATTTAAAATATTTCTCATTTAAAAATATAACCAATTATTAAACCTGTCACAAGTCTGCATATTGATCTAAATATGCATCTTCATTTTAATACAAGCAACCATAAATGCTGTATTCTTGATTTTTTCATATCTTCAATGACATCTCACATTACTATGGACGCATAAGAATGACTATAAAACATTCTGCAACTCATCTTGTTAGCAGCATGTTCTTCTTATACCAGCACAAATACTCAAATGAAGCAGCACTGAACAGCAAATGCAACCCTCATGTTCTATCTC
Organism: Pterocles orientalis; assembly: GCA_011057875.1. Lineage (NCBI taxonomy): Eukaryota > Metazoa > Chordata > Aves > Pterocliformes > Pteroclidae > Pterocles > Pterocles orientalis. Next base: position 153,131 of record WKFP01015563.1, on the reverse strand, counting down.
AAAAAAAATCAATTTACAATCTTCCACATGAACATCTCTCATTCTGTTTTTGCTTTCTCCTCATTAAAGTAAAATTGCAAAAGCTACATCCAAGATTAAAATCCTGGATGAAGACAGGTTTCCACAGTGTCTAGACAATTGTTGGAGAAGAGATTCAGAATATAAGAAAGAGACTATATAATCAAAAGGAAAAATAAAATGTTATATTCTAAATACACGGAGAGTGGTTTTGGTTTTAGTTCAGGGCTTTTTTTTTTTTTTTCTTAACAAGGCAGCAGAAAAAGGGCTCATATGTGTTTTTACAGTCTAACTTAGCTTTAACTTGCTTCTGTCCTGTAATTCCCAGACAAGACCAGCTCCACCATAGCCTTTCTGTAATCATAAATGGAAATCTGCAGAAACTGTCTACAGGCAACCCTTCTGGAATACAAAAGCACAGGGTTGGAACGACTTAAAGCCAACCCTTAAGTAGGAAGTGTGGGAAGATGGTGACAGGCCACCAGCCCAGCACATACGTTTAATCAGAGGAAATGCTCCTGAGGTGTCCCCGGGGGCGGGAGGTGTTCTGTCTCATTCCTGTGGGTTCAGCGGCACAGAACATGTCTCATTCACAAAGCAAATGGAGGTACCTCATTGCTCTTCTTCATCTCATATAAATCCTCTTCTTTTTAATTTGTATGTCTTTCTTACTTTGGCAATGTACTTTTTCTACCCCAAAAGGCAGGGACTGCCTGACCTCATATTCATACAACAAAACTCTGTCACTCCTCTTCCTCTGTGCCATGGCATTTTTGTAAACTCACATTATTTTGCTTTAAAGATCTGTGCTCTAACCCACGACTGGGTCCGACACATTTGCAGGAAATACTCACTACAAAACCTGCAATTTTAATGAGTGTTTTTTTCGAACTAAAGATAAGTTCCTCAACATGGTATCCATATCCCATCATGTGAACACCTTCCAAAACACTTAACTTTTTCTAGAGCTCCATTTTTATTATGCTTGTACATGCAGAGACGTCTTCTAATGCACCACTAGAAGTAACTGTCTAAAACCTTCTCTATTAATTTTAGTTAGCCAGTACAATATTTTCTCTTATGTGTGTGTTGAAATAAAAATGATGCAAATGAAAAGTCATTTCTGCATGTGTCTTTATTTGTCAATATTTATTATTGAATGTCATTTGCATAGTGTGATACCATGTTAACTTTTCTGATACTTTACTACATAGGTTTGATTCAGAAAACAGAAAGGAAGCACCTATTTATGCTGTGCATCTCTTCTGCTTGTACCTTCATAAATGTAAAAAAAAGCCTCAGTCATCTTCTATTTTAACCCTGTTTCATATAAGTTTTCAAGTTTTTTAGCTTTCCTTTGGCAGAACACATTCTAAACTGCTGTAGAAATGTAACTGATTCATTCTGGGGTCATATACTATCAAAGTAATTATTGACTCTGTTTCAAATCCATAACTTTCACCTCTTACTGTACAAAGGTGTTAACTTCATTTTTTTTAAGGGATTAAGAGTGACAGTGACCTTGAGTAACCAAAGAGCACTGTACAGACAGAACCATAGAATCACAAAATCACAGAATGGTTTGGGTTGGAAGGGTCCTTAAAGATCATCTAGTTCAACCCCCCTGCCATGGGGGGGGGAGTGACATCTTCCACCAGACCAAGTTGGTCAAAGCCTCACCCAACCTGGCCTTGAACACCTTCAGGGATGGGGCATCCACACCTTCTCTATGCAACCTGTTCCAGTGTCTCACCACCCTCACAGGAAAAGATTTCTTCCTAATATCTCATCTAAATCCACCCTCTTTCAGCTTAAAATCATTACCCCTCATCCTATCACTACATTCCTTGATCAAGAGTGCCTCCCCATCTCTCCTGTAGGCCCCCTCTAAGTACTGGAAGGCTGCTATTAGGTCTTCTCAGAGCCTTCTCTTCTTCAGGCTGAACAATGCCAACTCTCTCAGCCTGTCATCATACCGGAGTTGCTCCAGCCCTCTGATCATCTTCATGGTCCTCCTCTGGACTGACTGCAACAGGTCCGTGTCTTTCTTTATGTTGGGGGCCCCAGAGCTGGATGCAGCACTCCAGGTGGAGTCTCACAAGAGGGGGAGAATCACCTCGCTTGACCTACTGGTCATGCTTCTTTTGATGCGGCCCAAGATACGGTTGGCTTTCTGGGCTACAAACACATATTGCTCAGTTATGTTGAGTTTTCATCAACCAGCACTCCCAAGTATCCTTCTCCTCAGGGCTACTCTCGGTCCATTCTCCTCTCCAATTCAGAGAAAAGGATGTTGTGCAGGACAGTGTCAAATGCTTTACACAAGTTCAGGTAGATTATGTCCGTTCCCTTATCCACCCGTGCTGTGACCCCATCATAGAAGTCCACTATGTAAATGACATTCAACAATAAATATTGACAAATTTCTCAGGCACGATTTGTCCTTAGTGTAGCCATGTTGGCTGTCACCAATCACCTCCTTATTTTCAGTGTGCCTTAGCATAGTTTCAAGGTGGATCTGCTCCATGGTCTTGCCAGGCACAGAGGCAAGACTGACCAGCCTGTAGTTTCAAAGGCTCTGAGCCACTCAAACACATTGTCATTACTTTTGTTAATTTGTGGGAGTTGCATATTAATACAAGCCAAACAAAATAAGTTTGTCCTTAACTCTAATGAAGAACTCAAAAATCGTTTAGACGACTTCGGTGATGCTGTACAACAAACTAAATCTTTTCCATCTACAAGCTCAGCAAAGTAAAAGGAGGGAGGAATGTGAAGAAGCATCACTGCATCATAGATCTTTCTAACCAGAAACACACAAAGGGCCTCACTCCCTCATTGTCAAGTTCAAAGTATGTTTCCAAAGTATGGTAATTGTCAAAGGGTAAAGTACACCTGAAAGCACCACCAAAGTATCTGAGAACTTGACTTATTTGCCCAGTGCCCAGCCTGAACTATTACAAGACTGTGGTATCTGCTATGAAATAAACCAAGCACAGATCATTGTTATGTAGGGCCAAAACCCCAAAAAGCTCTGGCTTCCACCTGACCTGCTCAAATGATGAGGTATGAACAGAAAAGAAACAGAGAAGCACAGATGAACCCTTAACAACTTTTTGCACAGGTAACACACTTGGTGCAGGAAGCCAGCAGGTGATAGTAACCCAGGCAACAATAGTCAGATGGCTTTCTCTATGGAACAAGTAGAAGGGATTAGCCTGGGGTAATGGTACAAGACACCAAAGAAATCAGTGGTGGCTTAAACTAACCAGCTATGTTAGAAAGCAATAAACAACAAAAACAGTAGCCCCTCATGAAGAACATCCTTGCACAGATATCCCATTCTATTTATAAATACGTTTTACATTATGTGCCACGGATTGGTGTGGTTCTGCCCTTGTGGCTACCTCACCCATGACAACTAATCTAAAATATTAAGCTCTGTAAGCTACCGTCATATCCTGTGGTTTAGTTTTCTACTACGATCCTAGGCTTAGGTGGCCAGGAATGTACCCAGAAACCCTCCACATTGTGCCTGGGAGAAGAACAGAGACGCACATGGCCATGTTTTGCAGCCTTCCACCAAGGAACACCTAGCCCGGAACAGACCTTGAACTTTTCGAGGTTTCCACTGTACCTGGAGCAGTCGCCTAGGTACCAGCATTGCCAAAAAAACTGTGATTGGTGTGTTTCACTACTCGTGCATGAATCAATTCTTACTTCGCATTTCCCACAATTCAAACAATCCAGACCAGCTTCTCCCAGTGGGGTTCAGTTTAAAGACCTTGTACCTGGAGAATTAACTCCCTTGAGACATCAGCCCTTGTACTGTGCACCTCTTTGCCTATCCCAGTGTAGCTCAGGCTTTTAAGAATACTAATTAAGCTCCTGCTGTCTAATAACATGCACAACACTATTTTTACAGTATCATACAAATATTTAAAATGTTTTGACAGACTGTGTTCTGAGAACACTTAACTGAATATCAAATGACTAAATCACAGGAGTTCTTTAGACAACAGCTGATATGCTGTATGTAGCACAGGCACATGCTCAAATACAGTAAATGGCATTTATAGTTTCTAAAATTATGAAGATGGCATTTATAGTTTCTAAAATTATGAAGATGGCATTAAGAAATCCAATACACATCAATGTTTCACTGTTTTGGGAGGATGACACTTTGAAGCATTATTGCTTTTAGTGTTTTCCTTATTTCTGTCTGAAAACACAGGCATATAAATCTGAATTTGTTAGCAGATACCATAAAGAGCCAGTGTAAGGTAAAAAATACTACTTGCCTCCCAGCTTACAAGAGATTGGATATATTGTTTTATCTATTTATCACTGTAAGGTACAAGAAAAGATACATTATTGACCTTTCTCCCCTTTGATCTTTCTCTAAATTACTGAAACACTTAACACTGAATGTTTTATTGCTCTTGTAGAAAATAAACCAAATTGAAACTGAACAGTCAGCCTCGGAGGTCTCTTCTCCCATCCATGTATGCACATAACCTTTGTTAGCATTAATGAGAATTACCCATGCATATGGATGAGAGATCAGACCCCTTCGTTTGTTTAGATGAGACCAATTTTAATCAATGTGAGCTAATGCATAATTTTGTAGCACGCTTGTATGGTTTGTGAGTCAACACGTTTGAGGTTTTCACTTTACGTTCCAGGAACACCTGTGTAGGCTGAGAATTTTTAAACAGAAGAATGACAAAATATTAGTCAGGAACATTATTTGCAGGGTACTTGTCCCCTGGTGAGGAGTGACACTGAGTGACCTTGCAAAAGCAAACCAGGACAGAGAGTGACTGTTGAATGCCAGAAGCATGATTTTGCATTGAATCCCTATCATCAAAAGAAGTCCTACAGCTGTCACTGAGGTCTGTTGTAATAAATCATTGCTCTTGTTTATTAAACACAGATCAGGAAACACATTCCTTGCGAAACTTCAAAATTTGCATTACCTCTAACCTCATGGCAACCTCACACTAAGCTCAGTAAACATGTTTATTCAAACAAAACAAGTATCAAGAGAAATTATTTCAATGCATTACACAAATAATACCAAAACACTATACAAGGTGAGACCAAAGACCTGCTCAGGATAAAACTTATGCTACTCTGACCTCTATTTGAAAATTAGTTTCAGTCTCAAAAACAAAGCTCCATTTTAATGTCAGATTCACTATCTTCCCACTGCTTAATTTTTTAGTGGTAATCATTTTCCTAACTCATTTCCATCAATCACTCTCCATAGAGATCAGACTTTTTTTTGAGATGGATGACTGTAAAGACACAGAACCATAGAATTAGTTAGGTTGGAAAAGACCTTTAAGACCATCGAGGCCAACCGTAAACCTAACACTCCCAAATCCACCACTAAAACATGTACCTAGGTGCCACATCTACACATCTTTTAAATACATCCAGGGATGGTGACTCAGCCACTTCCCTGGGCAGCCTATTCCATTCTATGCTTGACAATCCTTTCAGTGAAGAAGTTTCTCCCAATAACCAATCTAAAACTCCTCTTTTAGAACATTACTGCCAAGAAGCTATTCATCTGGTCAGTAAATTATTTTTTCTAAATCTTTAAGAATCTTTTCAGGGTGCATTCATTTTTTATGAATTCTCATTGTAGCAAAAAAAATAAAAAATATTTTTTACAAAAATACATGTGGGTAATAATCCATGGAATTTTACTTATAGGTTTGTTTCCATCTGTTTTATTTACATCACTAATTATTTAGGGTTGTGACCATCCCTCTGTACTTTCATTTAGCCATAGTTGCATAAAAATTATTAAGACAACAAAAGTAACAGAGTCACCTGACGAAAAGAAAAATAAAAACATCAATCAAAAGAGTAAAAAAAAAGCTACTTTGGTTACAATCCAAGTGTTTAGATATATCTTAAAATTAACAAACAAACTACTGGTGGAAATTTAGTGAGAAACAATTATTCACTGAGCAGAAAGCATACAACACCAAAAAAGTTCATAAACATTGCAGTATCTCCACAGACTATGTACATCAAAACAAAACTAATTATTATATTTTTGTAAATTCTGTGAAGAGACTTTCCTTTCTCATCAATTTCTATAAATGTCTTAATCATCATGGTTTAAGTAGATCGATTAAATATTCTCACACACAGAAAGAACTCACCAAGCAGCTCTCATACTTGACTCAAAGGAAACATGTCCCACACAACTTTCTAGCTATCTATTAACTGGTTAAGATCAGAGGGATCATCTCCAAGGGGGATCTTACAGTAGACATCTGCTGCCGACCTCCAAACCAAGACAAAAAGGCCAAAGAAGTTGCTATTTGGGTCATTTAAGCAAGCTTCGGGTCAACAGAATGTAGTTCTTATCGGTGACTTCAACTGCCCAGACGTTTGTTTGAAGAACAATACAGCAGCTCGCATATCAAGCGTAAAGTTTCTGAAATGCATAGAGGGCTGCCTCCTCATACAAATCTTAGATGAGCCAACCAGGAATGAGGCATTGCTGGACTTGCTATTCAAAAACCAAGAAGACCTGCTTTGTAATACCTCAGTTAGTAATAGCTTTGGCTGCAGTGATCACAATATTGTGCAGTTTGGGATCCTTCTGAGCACACTGAAGGTTAGTTCTAAGACAAAGGTTTCAGGTTTTAGAAGAACAAACTTCAGCTCACTCAAGGCTTAGCTGGGAGGGATTCTGTGGGAATCTTCCATGGAGCACAAAGGAGCTAGAGAATGCTGGGAGTTCTCAAGAATGCTCTCCTGGAAGCACAAAAACAGTTCATCTCCTTTGAAGTTAAGGGAAGTAGGAAGAGCAAGAGACCTCCTTGGCTTAACTGCAAGCTTCTGAGTCTGCTCAAGACCAAAAGAGAGTGCACCATGACTTGCAGAACAAAGACTACACAGTCTGTAAGATTGTAAAGTATCAGAGAATCATAGAATCATTAAGGTTGGAAAAGAGCTCAAGGATCATCAAATCCAACCCAACACCACCTAACTCACTAAACCATGTCCCTAAGCACCACATCTACACGCTTCTTGAACACCTCCAGGGATGGCTACTCCATCACTTCCTTGGGCAGCCTGTTCCAATGCCTACTCACTCTTTCAATGAAGAATTTTTTTCTAATATCTAACCTAAACCTCCCCTGGTGCAACTTGAGGCCATTTCCTCTTGTCCTATCACTTCTTACTTTAGAGAAGAAGCCAGAACCCACCTCAGTACAACCTCCTTTCAGGTAGTTGTAGAGAGTGATAAGGTCTCCCCTCAGCCTCCTCTTCTCTAGACTAAACAACCCCAGTTCCCTCAGCCGCTCCTCGTAACACCTGTGCTCCAGACCCTTCACCAGCTTTGTTGCCCTTCTCTGGACCTGCTCCAGCACCTGAATGTGCTTCTTGTGGTGAGGGGCCCAAAACTGAACACAGGATTCAAGGTGCGGCCTCACCAGGGCCAAGTACAGGGGTACAATCACTTCCCTAGTCCTGCTGGCCACACTATTTCTGATGCAGGCCAGGATGCTGTTGGCCTTCTTGGCCACCTGAGCACACTGCTGGCTCATGTTCTGTTGGCTGTCAACCAACACCCCTAGGTCCCTCTCTGCTGGGCAGCTTTCCAGCCACTCTGCCCCAAGCCTGTAGCGTTGCAGGGGGTTGTTGTGACCAAAGTGCAGGACCCGGCACTTGGCTTTATTAAACCTCATACAAGGTAGGTATGTTTATTCAGCGCTGGGCACATGGGAGATATCCTGTCCAAAGATGTGCGCGTCAAGCATAGTGGCTCACAGTCAGTTAAATCTTATGAAGTTCAACAAAGACAAACAAATTCTTGTACCTGGGAAAACATAATCCAGGAGTGCAGCACAGGCTGGGATCTACCCAGCTGGGAAGCAGCTCTGTGGAAAGGGATCTGGGGGTCCTGGTGGACAACAAGCTCAATGTGAGTAAACTCACTGTGGCGCTGCTGTGGCAAAGAAAGCCAACAGGATGCTGGATTGCATCAAAAAGGGCATCACCAGCAGAGATAAAGAAGTCATTGTCCCACTCAGTGCTTGTCAGGTCACACCTGGAATACTGTGTTCAATTCTGGTCCCCACTACGCAAAAAAATATGTGGACAGGCTGGAGAGTGTCCAGAGAAAGTCCACAAAGATGGTTAAAGGACTGGAAAGCCTGTCGTATGAGGAAAAGCTGAGAGAACGGGTTTGTTCAGCCTTGAGAAAAGAAGGCTTAGGGGAGACCTTATCACCATGTTCCAGTATTTAAAGGGTGGCTACAAAGAAGATGGAGACTCCCTTTTTACAAGGAGTCACGCAAAAAAGATGAGGGGTAATGCTGCTTCTGGGGAGATTCTGATTCGGCACAAGAGGAAGATTTTTCACAACGAGCACAATCAGCCATCAGAATAATCTTCCCAGGGAAGTGAAGCATTCTCCAACATTGGCCACTTTAAAGATTCAGCAGGACAGGGAGCTGGGCTGTATTGTCTACACCGTGCTTTTGCCAAGAAACATCAGACCTGCTTCCTTTCCTGGTATACTATGATTCTATGATCTCTCACTCACTTAAAAAACTTTATTTGTACTTGCAAACTAAGTTAGAACTAAAGATTTTGCCTTCAGGAATCTGGGAGCACCTCTACAAAATCAATCTCTAATGAAGTTCAAAGGAGATCATGAGAGCTGGGGAAAGACTTCGGGATCACATAGCCCCTATAACATGGCATGGAACTACAATAACACCTGTCAATGCTAGTGGAAAAGAAGAGGTTAAAACCTTCTGAGTTCTGTATCCTTTTCCACCCTCTCCAGAAACTTATTACTGAGTAACTAATATGCCCCTCAAAATTATAGACATATGAATTCATGCCCCTGATATACAGTGAAAATCATAATTGCTCACAACCTAGAAATGCAGTTGAGTACGTAGATTTAAAATGGACTTAAGAAAACTGAGTTAAATTCAGACTTGCAAAAAATAACTGTGTGAATTCTTAGCCAAAATTTTGCCTTTATATTCTGCATATTTGTTGTCTGTTCCAGCTGCTTCTTTCTATAGAAATTAATTGAAAATATCAGAAACCAGAGAGTCCTTTAATTTTACAACTTTGTTAATTCTTGTCTGGAATTTTACAGCTACTTTACACAGGCTAATTTCATTATAATTTTGTGAAGAAAAAGACAAACAGCAAACAAAAAAGTGTTGATACAAAAAGGTATTTAATGCTCAGTTATGTAAGAGAGTTCACAGAAAGGTGCAGCTGCTCACCACCTGCTGGACTCATGCTGTGATGGCACAAGATGGAAAAGGAAACCTGTTAAGAGCTTTTCTTTCCCTTTCAACAGAGGACATACTTCTTTGAAAGCTGCTTCAATTCAAAATAGTGAACTGGAAAACCATCCAGTTCCATACTCTCCTGTGACTACTTACTAACAAATCACTCATATATAGCTTTAAATTAAGCATGTCAATAGTCTTACTGTACTCATCACCATTAGTCATGTGCTTACATATGTTTAGAATTCTTTCTGGTTCAAGATCTTAACTGTCTCACACCAAAAGCAGAAATAGTAGTTTGTGAACAATTATATACCCATTAATCACAAAAACTAAACCCATGAATTTCAGATATGAAAAATTCTGTGCCAATTTCAGTTAAAGCTACTGTAGATAAAATAATGTAATAAAACAATTCCTGATGCAAATAAATTTCTAAATTTTATTTGAACACAGGTTTATGTTTAAGTGATCTACTATTTCTCAGTTCTTATACATTAGTACCTCCTAATCTATGCACCACTAGATCTTTTGTATTGTATTTGATATTCAAGCACAGTTACATACACACAATGATCTGCTACTACTAATTGAAAAACATTCAGAATCTTACATCACAACATAATAAAGCTTGGTAGTGAACTGTAACTTAATTGCTACCAATACCTATCACATCTTGGAGAAACTGCTGATTGCCACCTAACTGCTCACCATGACCCATGATTAACTGCACATGAATACATAGTATTTCTAGGGTTATAACCTTGGGAAGAAGTGGCAGGAAACTCAAGAGGACTGCAAAGATATCATGAGGTTACGCATGGAGAAAATTAGAAGGTCCAAAGCGCAACTAGAACTTAAACTGGCTACAGCCATAAAAGACAATAAAAATGTTTTTATAAATACATTAACAACAAAAGGAGGGTTCAGGAAAGTCTCTACTCTATACTTGATGCAGGGGGAAACATAGTGACAAAGGATGAGGAAAAAGCTGAAGTACTTAATGCCTTCTTTGCCTCAGACCAACCGTTCTGAGGGTACCCAGCCCCCTGAACTGGAAGACAGTGATGGGGAGCAGAATGAAGCCCCCATAATCCGAGGGGAAATGGTTAGTGACCTGCTACACCACTTAGACACACACAGCTCTCTCTGACCAGATGGGATCCACCCAAGGGTACTGAGGGAGCTGTCAAGAAGTGCTCACCAAGCCACTTTCCATCATTTATCAGCAGTCCTGGCTAACTGAAGATTTCCCAACTGACCAGAGGTTGGCAAATGTGACGCCCACCTACAGGAAGGGCCAGAAGGAGGCTCCAGGGAACTACAGGCCTGTCAGTTTGACCTCAGTGCTGGGGAAGGTTGGGAACAGATTGTCTTGAGTGCCATCACATGGCATGCACAGGACAACCAGGTGATCAGGCCCAGTCAGAATGGGTTCATGAGAGGCAGGTCCTGCTTGACAAACCCGATCTCCTTCTAGGACAAGGTGACCTGATTAGTGGATGAGGGAAAGACTGTGGATGTTCTTTACACGGACTTCGGTAAAGTGTTTGACACCATTTCCCACAACATTCTCCTGGATAAACTGGCTGCTCATGGCTTGGATAGGTGTACTCGTTGCTGGGTGAAAAATAGGCTGGATGGCTGGGCACAAAGATTCAGGATAAATGAAGTTAAATCCACTTGGCGGCTGGTTTCAAGTGGTGTTCCCCAGGGCTCAGTATTGGGGCCAGTTCTGTTTAATATCTTTATCAATGATCTGGATGTGGTGATCAGGTGCACCCTAAGCAACCATGAGCTGTAACTACTATCTCCTCCCTCTTCAATAGTACCTTTGCAGTTAAAGTGTTGTTATGGTGGTTAATAACTGAGATATACTTTAGTTCTTCCTAGTTGCTCCATTAGTGGATAGAGAAATGGAGTTAGAATGACTGCTTAAGGGCTCAATCCACCTCACAGAGAAATCAATAAGATGACTTCGATTCACATCACTGGGACTTGAATTAGTCCTAAATACACAGAAGAAAATCCAGCTGATAGTGTAGTTCTTATGTTCAGTTTACAATTCAAACAGAATCCTTATAAGCTTGGGCAAGTTAGAACTACCAATAGGAATTCTCTGTAACTTACTCAAAGTTACTCTAAGCAAATAGGAGGAGAAGCTAGAAACTGAAGAGCTACTATGAATAATGAGGACTTTTATGAATAATAACACAAATAAAGTTATGGCCAGCTATTACCACAAGGATTGTATACATCATTTGATTTACAGTATCAGTAAATTATTTCTTTACACCGAGTGACAAAAATTAATGTTTATAGGAACTGTGGGATAAACAGATTTATGTCCAGTGTTATTTTTATAAGACTCTTTGTGAAACACGGTAAAAATGGTCTCTTGCACTAACAGCTTCACATAAGGAAATCAAATTATTAAAGTTAGTTCAGATATAGTAGAGTATGTAGGAAGGAGAGTCCTGACTTCATATATAGAAAGTTATAGAAGTATAAAAAGAACTATCAGTGTCCTTTATACTATGTTCAGAACAGCTGTTTTCCTCGATTTTTGTACAAGCAAGAATAGTGCCTGCTTCCTCATGTCTTCTGGAATATAATAAGTCTCAGAGAGAATAAGTACTGTGGTTTTCTTTCTCTGTGAAACTGAAGTGATGCTATCTCATGTCTGACTTGTTCCTGTCCTGAAGAAGGCTGGAGAAAAAATTCATCTCACCAAAGCAAAACTCCAAGGAGAAACTTCGCTGGGGTATGGCATACAGGGTGACTAGTATGCCATTGTAACTCACTACCTGACCTCTACTCTAAGTTTTCTGTTAATTTTCTAAATTTTAATACAAGTTCTATAAGAATTACATGGCTACTGAACTTTAGTGCAGGAGACTATAAAATCAGTTCTTTTTTAGTGATCACACATTGTAGAAGTTGAAGTTAATTGACATAGAAGAGTTTACAGTGACTAACATAGCAGTATATTGCTCTGCCATGGTTAGCCTCATTTTGTTTTTCCCTGTAAAATGATATTTTACATTAAAAGCTTCATGCTGTCAACACTCTATCCTTTCTACATCAGTGTGCTGATGGCTCAAGGTTATTAGTGGAAAAATTCAAATAGAGAGCAATGCAAGAAGACAACTGTCGTAAACAGAGAGCACACACAGCCTCTTCATACCTTTACATTTCCAAGAATCTGTAGCTGTTTTCTTACGATTATTTTTGCTTCAAAGAAGTGACTGTGACATTGATGAACATAATATTGAATGAGATGCTGTCAAGATATTCTACAAAGACAGCTCCTCCTGTGTTCTTACCACTTGGTTCTTTTTCCTTTTCCTTTTGAAAAAAACAGAGTATTGAATCTTGATCCAGTAACACTGAAATCAGTATGACAGATGTTTCACTTGATCTAGATCTGATAATTTTTTTTAGTACAATGTAAAATTGAATAGTAAAGTCAGTACTGTTGATAAAACTTATTTAAGGAATTGTCCCAGCAAATGTATCATTGACCTCAGTGTGAACAGCTTTTACTGATGAGATATAAACAACAACACGTCTAGACACCTAGGCATATGATCTTTTATAATTTCTTTCATTTACATGACAATAGCAATTCAACCTGAAGTAGCAGAAAATGCCTACAGGAAAGATGAGGAGTCACCCTGTGTCAGGGAGTGTAGTGATAGAATGAGGGGTAATGGTTTTAAGCTGAAAGAGGGCAGATTTAGACTAGACATTAGGAAGAAATTTTTCATTATGAGGATAGTGAGACAAAGGAGCAGGTTGCCCAGGGAAGTTGTGGATGCCCCATCCCTGGAGGTGTTCAAGGCCAGGCTGGATGAGGCTTTGAGCAACCTGATCTAAGGGAAGGTGTCTCTGCCCATGGCAGGGGGGTTGGAACTAGACGATCTTTAAGGTCCCTTCCAACCCAAACCATTCTATGATTCTGTAATTTTATCAGACAGAAACTGCTAGTATCTGTTCTTATGGAAACATGTAACATTCAGGAATAACCTCACTGAAGTAACTGGATTTAGTTGTTATGTTTGAGACATGACATACTGTATGTACTTGACAGAAGAGTTTTCACGCTGCGTGCAGTTTCAGTGTGCACTTTCAAACTGCAAGTCCTAATGTGACCTAGGTGGCCTTCACTACAGAAAGTCTTGAAAGAAATGACAACTTAAACATAGGAGTAAAATGATGAGAGACCAATCCTTTGGTTTTGGAACAAGTAATTTAAAGAAATACCATCTTACAGTCAGATTTAATGCTCTGTGTACTGTTTTTCACCTCATTAGTTTTAGGTGAACACCAGTCTTTTATTGCAAAGAAGAATGACACACATTGATGATAAAGTATTTGATTTTGAGACAAGCTCTAACTTGGCATAATTTTTACCCACAAATGTGCTAGCATTATTATGTATGTGTATACATCCCAGAAAATTATACAGGGTGGGGGGGGTTAGATAAAGAGTTGTTCTCGCCTGGTCTACATGTGACTGAGGCTTTACCATTGCTCTAGCATGTAGGATGGAACAGCAGCAAAGGAAACATTATCTTCCTTTGTGATCAGAGGAACAGAGGTTTGCTGCTTTCAGACCCCAGGAGGGCTTCAAAAAAGATGGTCTAGTCTTACAGACACTCTATAGCCAGTCATCTGCATGATTATATATTAGGCATTTAAAAAACTGTTCTTATCATAGGCAAATGTCAAGTCATCTTCACAAAAATCATTGCTACTCGCCTTAACAATTTTTCCTGCATTAGCAAAGGATAAAATGTGAAATGAACAAAAAACATGTATTATTTCTCGTGCTAATTGCCTGAATACTTCTGCTATTTTAAAGGTGTCTGCAGACCCAGGAAATGAGGATCAGTTCTCAGACATAGCTTATAATCATTATTTGAACATCACAGTAACAGCTTCTACTCTCCTCTAATTCCATGCAGTCAAGGGAGTTAAACAAAAGAGAGGGGAAGTATTCCTTTTACTTACTGATGGACTGAAATATTCACTTTCAAAATCATTCATAACAAGCCCCTAGTAAAGATTTGCAGTCTGATCATCTGACATTCAGTCCCTGTTTGCCTCTATGGGGTGACAGGGAGCACGATTTCTCAGTTGCTGTTTCCCTGCATTCAGGAGTCCATTGTGACCCCAAAAGCATTAACCCAGCCATCTTGCATTTCTTCCTGTACAGTCATGTAAGGTGTACTCTACACAGAATAAGGAACATCGACCTTGAAAGGAAAGGGGAGGGGGGAATAATAAATCCCACAACCAAATCCATTCAACAGTGCAGACCAAGATCTAAGCTCTGTCAAAATGATTTCTTATTCCATTTTACTGAAGCAGTGCCATGCTTTATCACTTGAGTTCATGTCTTACAGCTGAGGCAGCCCCCTTGAATTGGTAAGTTGTTTGGTTAAAGTATACACGTGTTATTCACATTGCCAGTATGATTTAAAAGGAAATAGGTGAAATACAGCCACAACTGCGACAGCAAGCCAAAATCCAAAACACTGAAGCACATATAACTAATTGCTGTGAATTGCTGTGTGTCTCACTATGCTCCTTCTCCTTCCCATTTACAGAAATACTATAGTCAGACTCATGACACTGGTGGAGGTAGCAGCTTTAGATCTTCCAGAAGGTTCCTCTGCAGTCTCAAAATCGAAAGTAAAATTGGTCAGGTAATCTTAGCTAAACCCAATGTACTACTACTGTCTGCACCATTGCATCATTGCACAAACATTCATACACAAACTGCAATCATGTGGAGAAATGCTACATTTGCCTAGCGAGTATGAAATATGCAGATATTGAAACACCTAAGTTAACTGTGACTATAAAAAGGGTGTTTTCCAAGTCAACAAAGTCCTCAGTTTACAACCATTAAAGTTTACACTTCATTCCACCTGCTCAGAAGTAGTTGTGTTTATTTATAGGTATTTTTATAGAGGTGGGTTGAGTTGCTTAGCTTCTTCAGTCTAGTCTAGGGTGCTGTTTTAATAGAATAGATCAAGTATTGCCATACAGGCATAGACTTTTTTTTAAAGCAAAAGGCTCTATATTGGAGTGCAAACCATACCTAAAAAGGGCTATTTGCTCAAACAGCAAGGAGATCAAAGGCTTTCTGCTTGTAATTTACAAACAAAGAAACCCAGCTCCAGAAGGCTAGAAGTGCCTTGTAACTAGGTTTAATTTTATTTTAATGTAATTGAAAAATCTTGTGAAGGCAATGTTGAAAGTTGAGCTCATTTTCTATTACACTGCAGTACTGTACTAAACTCTATGCATTTCATGTAAATGAACAACATTATCAGAATACAGTGGTTCTAAACACTCCTCCATCCGTACTTTGTAAAATGTGAATAAACAAACACTTGAAAGTAATGCAAATGAAGTCACTGACAAAAGATCCATAAAATTCAGAACTAGGTAAAAAGTGAATGCGTTAGTGTTCAATATAATTCCATCTTAGGTTTTAATGTTCACTTTCTTCTTTTGTTCTTGCTGCCAATTGATTATCTTTCAGTAAAGTTTACACATTACCATTAAATGTTAATAATGCATAAATATTAAACACATCATTGTAAAGTTAGCAATACTATTCATATCCTTCATCTTTGTAGGTGATACTAGAAATTACTAAGATCAGAATCAATAGTCAGAATCATAAAAATCCTGTCTTTCTGGAATTGATAGCAATAAACAATGGGCAAGGTACAAGTGGTATTTAATACAGCCATCTCTCCCAACAGAACTGTACAGAATGGAGAAACTGGTGTTAGGAAAGAAAAGTCAACACTTTTAAAATAAGACATTCCTCCTAATATTTCATTGTTTTCTATCCTTTTGACTGTATGTAATACTTACAAAATGCTCTAACTACCTTAAGACATTGCATATTCTGAACAGCTTAGTAATTTTTTTTTCTACAGTTTGCTCAAGAAAAAAAAAACAAAACAACACAACAATATCAACCCTCTGCAGCACTATCAGGCAGAAATGTCACTGCCAGATTCCCCATTGCAGATCGCTGTTAGGCAGGGCACTGTTAAAAAAGCAGGCAAAGACTGTGCATAGTTGCTCTGGATTTCAGTTCCACTAGCTGACAACAGCTAGCTAAAGAATACATGTGCAATCAGCTTTACAGTCCCCCAAGTGTACTAAATCATTGTGTTGGCTCAAATTTGTTTTTTTAAGAGCTTTGTTGACTTCACAGCTGGTGAGTTGACACTTTCCATCACTCCACCACTTGGCAACAGATGCCTCTTACTTATGCACAGATGCTGAGTATCCACCCAACCCTTACATTAGCCTTGTGTTTTGAACTAATTGGGCCAACACAGTTGTAATTAAGATTTGAATAATTAGAAAACTAACATGATTACTTTCACAATTAATCCTTACATTGCACCATTACATTCTCTTTAGGACTATCCTGCATAATTCTTATTTCTTTGGAGCCTGTAAATGCATCAGCCTTCTAAACAGTGGAATAAAAACATATTTTGCAGATAATATTAATGACATTGTAAAGGATCAGCTCCACTCTGATTTTAAAGTTATGACATATGATTGGACCAATATTTCCTTTCATTGCATTTGCCCATTATGTGGATCCCTTTACAACAACCACACAGGAAGAAAAATCGTACATAAGAATGAATAAAGATTTTTAAAAACAGTATGTGAATATACATAGATCCAGTGTAATATAAAAGATCTTTAAGAGGAGCTGATCTGACAATCCTGTTTATTCTTTTGACTTGATGTCTGTTTTAAAATGATGGGTGCTGAGAAGTAACTGTTAAGCAAAGGAATATAGCTGAGGGGAAAGGAAGAGTATCTTTTAAGTGGGGAATCTGTCCTGGGGAAGCAGCAACTGTGGTACTTGCAAAAAATAGCAGACAGTCTGATTTTAGAGAGGACATAATTAAAAGAAGAAATAGTAGGAAATAAACAATTAAAAACTGAATGTGATTAGGAGATGTCCATCCAAAGCAAGAAGAATGTATTGATTTCATCATCCAAATTATGTAAGGGCTGGATGCATATGTAAACTAATTATTAAACCAATTTTAAATTAGTATTAAACTGATTTTTAAACAATGCTCAAGATTTATCTGCCGGTAACATGCGAAATTCATGTCTTCATGTATGTGTATGCTCACAGAAATGCCACTTTTATTCTCAGATCCATTTACTAACATATACACACAATAGGACCTCTCTTATCTGCTGTTAAAAGCCACCACTAGCTAAATTTTCATTCTGCAGCACTAGAGAGACTGAGAACAATAGAGAAGAAACATTATAGCTATAAAGAAATATTAATAACAAGCATAATTTAGAAAATGTATGTTCTGCTTACAGAAAGTAAAAGCTAAGTCTTTTTTTTTTTTTTTTTTTGGCATCCTAGATAACCTATCCAGTTCTTGGCACAGTGTGGAAAACCTGGTATTTCTGAGTTAAAGAGCTTACTCTTAAAGGCAAGTATATTGTTTCATATTTAAAAAGTAGATTACTGTATTCTCAATTATGTGTTAGAAAAAAAGAGGAAAAATTAAATACACATTAGCTGCAATTGTAATAAAGTGCATCCAGTTATGGAGAAAAGGGGGAATTTGTTGCAGATAGATTTATATCTGTTAATCTCCTCCAGATGTTTAAACTATATTATTTGCACAGATATCTACACTTGCTTTAAAGGGCATTTCAGGAACATATTTACTGGGGAAAACAAAGCAGCAGGATCAAGGAAGGAAAAGGGGTCCACGAACAGGTTCAAAGGAGAGCAGGAAGTGTTAAATGGCAGCAGCCAGCAGCAGCTCAGCCTCCCCTGAGACAGCAGCAGTTCAGTTCCCCTGAGGCAGGAGAATGAGAAAAGGCTCTAATTGCTGGCTGCCATTGTTAGTGAAAATAAATATACTGCTTCCATATTCAAGAAGAAATATAGCCTCAGTCCCTCTTCCCCCAGCAATTCCTTAATCCAAACTACAAATGCTTCTGCCCATGGCTAGGATAATCCCCGGGGTTAATATCTGGCATTAGGGCAATTTGTGATCACAAGCCAATCTCTTGTAAAAGTTTGAGTGAGCTGTTGTCAAGACAGTGACTCATTATTTCCTTAGGCACAGAAAAGGGAACATGATAATAAGAAGCTGTGGAGGGGAACATCACTCATAGAAAACAGTTATACTAGCCCACTACCCTTGGTCTGTTAAGTGGGGACAAAATGAAAGAAGAGAACAATCTCTTGAGCTTTATGTTGGGCAGATGGAGCACTTTCCAAATGTTGGGAAGAGAAGCCTCTCTGTGGGTAACACAGGGGAAAAGGAGACAAAGTTAAATATTAAATGGCAAAGGAATATCGTCAGAGAACAAAAATTATTTCAAAACTGATAAACTTCCATTTCCCTGAGAGAAAAAGCTCAACAAATGCTAAAGGCATCACACAAATGATCCCATCCTCAGTCTCAAATGGTCAGAGCTGCTGTACTGTCCAGCACATAGCACTTTTTTGGCTTAACAACCATTCAAAGGAGGAACTTGTCCATTACTGAGCATCCTGGCCACTGAATGACACTTCAGCCCCCCACACAACAGTACAGCAGGAATCAAGATATAATAGTTCTGAGACGGTTTTTGTTTAGACAGTCCATGAAACTTCAGAGCTCGAGTGCTTATCAAACCCACCTGCTCTGTTAGACTTTCTAATTCTATGAATCACATCCAGTGTACCTCACAGCCATGCCCAGATCCAACTCCTGTTGAAGTCAGAGAAGGTTAAATTGATTCTTTATTCGGGTTTGACTGATCTCAATTATTTTTTGCCCTTTCTGTAAAACAGATTTTGCCAGTTACTTCTGTTACTGGAAGTTTTTTAACTGTGAGGCAATGCACTGAGCAGACTCCACAACTTCTTTTTATTGTGTGGTTGGCAGACATGAAATCCATTTTAATGAAATTAAAGCTTGGTTATAGCTTTAGTGCGGTAGAGCTGTTTTCACAATACCTTCCACAAAGCATAGTGTATTGTCTCAAAGAGGGATGAATAAGATTATGTGATTATAAATCTCTTGTAAATGGTTAGCAAATAACATTTGGTTTCACAAAGAGCTTGAGAATATTTACAATGTTAGAATACCAAATTCCAACATATATGTAATTATATGTACATATAGAATTATAAAGTCATACTTCAAATGATTACTTTGAATTAGTTTCCCTTCCTGTGGCTGTGTTTTGCTTCAGTATCTGAGCGATACATTTTTGGATAATGAAGAAAATAAGGACTAATATATTAATTTGCATTTCTAATTGTTTTCAGAATAAAAAGTAAGATTTAACAATTTTTTTTAAAGTAATTGCAGGGAAAAAAATCCCACCTTAATGCTGAAAAAGCCCAATGCCTCATTAGATATTGCAAATAAACTGAAAACAAGAACAATAATTTTGATTACTAATACTTTCCTTTTTGACAGGAAATATTTCTCTATTTTCTCGTATTATGTTTTGCCTTATATCCCACTCATAACATTTATCTTGGCATAATGGCTCTCTGCTTTTTCAAATGTTTGCCTTCAGGGGTACTGATGCTACTAAAGAACACTATATTTGGTAGATCTGCATTAAAAATCACTTATTTTTCCTGACAAGCTATTTAAAACATCACATTTATGTCTTATGAATTGCACTTAAAAATATATCTATATATCCCATGAAACCTAGACCCATCTGACCCAAGTTTGTTGCAAGAAGTGCAATTTCTATTTGGGGACATTATGGCTATAGGGGTATGAAGAAGACATTTTCCAATACAAATACTATTGTTTACTCTTACTGGGGAGGGGGGAAATACCCTGTTAGACAATTTAGAAGCAGGACTCCTAAAATGTTAACTATGGACATCTGTTAATATCAGATCATTATTCTTCAAAAGTGAAATCTGAAAACAAGAAGGGCAGAAAAAACATACCTCACCAACAGATGTAACCTTCAGCACTTGTATGTTTAATAGTTTTAGATAGGACAAGACCTCTAGTTGTCTTTCATTAATTAATCATTTTTGCACAAGACATATAGACACCAAGTCAGAGAGTCAAAGAATGATATACGCTAAAGCACGCTTTGAAATTACAATAAACTGCTTCTCTACCATGGTATCTGTCCAAAGAAAACCCAAAGAACAGCTGGTAGAAAGAGAAATGCCTGATGCACCTAAACGTTGCATTCAAAATTTTTTCTGTAGATCAGTTTGTGTTTTGCCTGGTACAGTCTGCACTGATAGAAACAACTGAGGTAGGCTGCATGGTAACTAGCTCCATCTGTTCTTTATAAAGTAAGGAAGATTATATGAAGTTAGATTTATTAAATCTCAGCTCTTAGTTAAAATCACAATCTGTCACTAGGTATCTGAACAACATGAATCCAGTTCTCACCTACACTAGCAGAAGACATTCATATATCTAGAAATAGTTGTGAGAAATTTAATTAAAGAGAAAATTAAAACACAGCATCCTCCTCTTTTTACCTGAATTAGCATCCATCCCTAGGCATGTAATCACAGAATGATCTGTATAGCCACCAGGCAATGCAAAATGAATGGTAATTCTGGAGGTTCAGCATCCCCCTTCCAGCCCTCCCCAGAACTGTAACAGCAGCATCTAGAAGGACAGTTAAATGATGAGTTTTCTATTTTAAATATTCATGCTCATAGATCACAAGTAGGGCAAAAAAAAATATCACACAGTTATTACAGAAAAAGTGATTTGATTAAAAAAGAGTAACCTTTAGAAAACATTTGCAAAAAATGCACATTGTCTGTTGGAAGATAATGCCCCAGGGAGTTCCACACAGTCAAAAAATATCTAACCAAATAAACAAACAAACCCATCCAGTTTAAATAACAACCTTAAGAGAAAAATACTTTTAGGGAAAAAAAAATACAAAAAATTTACCTATTAAAAACATTCATATACTTGCCCTGATGGCTCTGCTCCATTCTGCCCTCTACATTTAGCCTAACATTACTGATGTTCTTGGATGCTGGAACTCAAATATGTCCTTGACCTACACATTTTGGCTCTCAGGGTGAGAAAAAGTGACAGGTAATTGTTGTCTGCGATATCTGATGGGTAATTCAGAGTGGGACCTGAATTAAGTTGCTTGTATGTTCTGTGCACCAGACAAAGGACATTTCCAAATAATAATAAAAGAGGGGGGGGAGGGGAAGGAGATGAGGACAAATGCAGAAGGAAGTGATGGTGCCTGAAAATTTCAGTCAATTTATATGCAGTGAGGACCAAAAATGGGATAAAAGTCTTTACATTGAATCACAAAACCATCAGAGACAAGTGATACTCTTCAAAAAGCATTTTAATTAGCAAGTTCATTTGAGTGTTTTCCTCATTAGCTCTTACCTTCTCAACATCACCTCTTAATCTCTGTATTTATTCTGACATATGCACTTTTTCAAGCAGCAGCCAGGTATATCACATTTTATCTCTTCATTTATTTTGACATACATGCTCCTTCAACTAGCAGTTCAGAGGTAGAAAGGCCAAATTACCAAAAGATCTATATAGAGAAAACCTGAGTCTCACTGTCTAAGAGATCAGATGTAAAAAAACCCAAACAAACAAAACCAAAACTATTTAAATATGAGAATATGAAACACACCTATATCCTGAGAGGACTGCTCATCACACAGTGACAGAAAAAAGAGGATCTTTGTTGAAAGGCAAAGGGCTTTTTTTTTTCTCCTTTTCTTCTACTAGCATAAATCAAGAGTTCTGTAACATTGTTTAGAGTTACAGTGAGGCAGATCTATACTACATAGTTTTAATCCTTGCACTAAATCATTACTGTTTTACCCAGAAAATGAATAAGAAGTGTTACCTGTGACAGGGAATGCAATGAATTTATATTCCATTTACTATTTTCAAGAGATACAGTTAAATATTTAAAGTTATGGTAAACAAGTACCAAGATATTTATTAATATTTTAGGGATAAATGAAAAGATTGTTAACAAGCACAGATATGAGTTTCCCAAATGGAAATAAAATGGCTTTTCATTTTGTTGTATAATTAATACTCTAGTTAAATGACTGAAATATTACTTGAAGAATTTTTACGGAAAGCTCATTGCAACTAATTTTGAGTGAATTCAGATTTGGCAGAATGGCTTCATCATCAAATCTCTAGCAAAAGCATTGAGTAAAAGGCTGCTCAGACTGTTTAAGACTATGGAAGTCTACTCAAGGAATACTAGTTTTTCACTTTTCCTCATGCTGTAAGTATTCTTCAAAAACTGTCATTAAATTGTAATACTGGATATATTTGTTCCATTTAACAATTTTATTTGAAATATTTTCTTAAATAGGGAAAAATTAACCATAGGATGGAGTGCTTTTTTTTTTGTTTGTTTGTTGTTTTAGATTATATATTGAACTAAATAGAAAACAGATATATGAGAGTGTGTAACATGCACGCACGGAATCAGTATGCCTGAGGACAGAATGCCAAGAAGGTTATTCTTAATAAATGTACTTTGTGATCTTCATATAGGCTTCAAAGAGAGTTGCTTAAACTGCCATCTCAACTCCATAGATAGAAACACTGTGCTATATTTATATATCTATATATGTGTGTGTGTGTATATATATATATATATATCTCTAAAGGGTCCAAGGGGGCTTAAGAACATAAGGGAGTGGTAAGGGAACACAGAACCCAGGTCACCAGTTCAAACCAGGTCCTGTGGACATCGGTTGAGCCGCATAAACAAACCAAAATCTTTGTGAAATTAATAAATGGACACAGACAACTGTTTAGCAAATGTGTGTCTGCATTTACAATTATGTTTAGCACTTGCTGGCAGCCTTGAGAGAACAGTAGCCAAGAACCTATGCTTACAGATGCTAAGTGACCTAGGTCAAAAAGCTGGATTTTGGGATCGGTGCTGGAGCACACTGTTGATCAAGAAAGGTCAAAAATCTCATCTGTTTTCTGGAAAAGTAGTGAGTTTGCATCCTATTTACCTTCACTTGGAAAAAAAAATAATAATTTCAAAGACTTCTCTAACCAAGTCAGCCACAACTGTATTTTGTAAGTATATTTGGTGTGCTGGACATAGAATTAATGTGGTTAGCGAGTAAATGCATGCATGAACACAATAATAAATCAATCTAAATTTGGAAACAAAAACTCCTTATTGAATTCATTTAACTGAGTATCATCTGCTTTGGAGACTGTTCTGAATATGCTGTATTCTGGCAACTGAAGCACAACATAATTCTGGCACCTAAATACAAAACATTTAACCTTATGCAGGAGACAGCAATTTATTGCAAGTTAGATGCTTAGATACTTTCTTATTTTGAATGTCAGACATAAATTTCTTATTAACGTCTCCATAAAGGTTTTCAGTCTGTGTTGCAATTACAGGTCTGGGCCATTCAGCACAACAGCACAGAGATAGAGTTCAGCACCCACAGACCCCAAATCACACTCTGCTGGAACACAGGACAGTAAACAGAGCTTACATTAGACATATGTCAACCAATGCAGTCATTGCCTTAGAAAATATTGACATCTGAGACATCTGCAGGAGAAAGATACCCTTCAAGTCCCAGAACTGCCTGGTGTACATTGAGTCTGATCTTTACAGGAAGACTCTTCATGATCAAAACTGAAGTGATATATTTGACAGAAACTGAACCACAGCTGCTCCTGAAGTAATCTGACCAAGTCTCATGTTGTAATATCTTAGCTCCCATCTGGCTGGGAGAAAAAGAAGCCTCTTTAAACAATTCATTGCAAAACTAGCGTTGTAAAACCTATGTCTTTGACTTCTGCTAAATACCATGTCCAGTAACAAATATGGTTAAGTAGGCTTATATTTTACTTTAATATAGAAATTATCTACATGAAAGATTCTTTCCCCCCCCTCAAAATAACAGGCTTCAAGGCTCAACAAGAAAGCAGACTAGAGATTTCTCCTTCTCAAACACTACTGAAGTTTCAAAACTTTTCTACAAAATTATTGCCTCAACAAATATTCATCCATTGACACATAGTAAACTCAATGCTTTCAGTGAGTTACATCTCGGCAAAACAATCAGACCCTAGTGAACGTTTCCATTAATACAAAGGACATTAAGGTTTGAAACTCATTCTTTAATATGATGTATCTATGACAAAGAAAAAGAGCAGCCAGGAAAAAGTAGTTGCAAACACTACATTTGCCTCTAAATCAACTAATTATCAGTCTGAGAAATCATTCAGAAGGTGCAACTTTCACACTGATTTGAAAATAACAACCCCTGCAAATATGCTGAAAACATACATATTTGCAAGAATACATATAAATATATACACTGCAATACACCTTTCTTTTTAACTGTGAGGTATGCTTTTGCAAGAACAATGACACCCTGAGGTATCCAAGTTAAACCTCGCAGAGCTTTGTTTCCATGAATCAGTTAAGACCATGCCATTTCTGCAGTGTAGACCCACACATAGACTCCAAAGCTGTAAGCAGAACTGGATCTTACTGTGTTAGCTACTTACTGTATACTGATATACAGCCCCTGACACAATGAGCATACAACCTAAACCAACTAAAAACAAAGAAAAAGGGGATAAAGAGATGGTAGAGCGTTGGAGCACATATATCCCATTCATATGAACACTGGAGTGTTTTCTGTTCCAATTAAAAAGAAAAAAATCTACACACATGGATCAAGTGACAAAAGCAACATCCTTGCAGCGTCAAGGGAAGGAAGAGAATGGACGTGAAAATGATGAAGCATTAACTCACAGTAGATGAAGAAAAGGAAAGGAAAGAAAGAGGGAGAATGTTAAGAGGAACAGAAAAAAAAGAAACACAAATCATTAGGAAAAAAAATAAGCTATATGAAGAAGATGGTGCTACTCAGAGGTGCAAGAATAAGTGCCTAGGAAATAGACTATGAAAATAGCCCAGATGACGAGAGTCTGGTGGGACACAACAGTCTTGCTAGGAAAGCTGATGTTAGTTCTCCAACATGTGTTACTAACATAGGGCTTAAAAAGCCTCTCTTTCTGATAAAGCAAATTCCTATTATCTTTGAGAAAGGAAACTGGGAAAAATCATTAGCCCCAGAAGCTTATTCTATCTCACTCTCACCCTATCCTCTTGAAATTATTATATCTCTCTACCCCGTGTTATCTGGATTATTAACGTAGTCGTTAACAGTTGGGGTTTTTTTCGTATGTTACTACCACTGTTTTAGCAGGACTACTCCTTGTTGCTCTATGGTTGATGTCAGCTTTCAGAGAGGTCCCTTTGCTTTACCCCTTTCCAAAACCCAATTTAATAAATTTCCTTAAAAAGCTCCTAAAACACTAAAGCATTAGCATAAAACTCTAATTTTCAGAGGAGGTCAGCCAGATAGCAATTGTACTTTTCTGCCAGTAATAAGG
This sequence comes from Pterocles orientalis, assembly GCA_011057875.1. NCBI lineage: Eukaryota > Metazoa > Chordata > Aves > Pterocliformes > Pteroclidae > Pterocles > Pterocles orientalis. Next base: position 127,321 of record WKFP01015563.1, on the reverse strand, counting down.
AGACATAGCTTAAGGCAGAAACATTTAATACTGTCCTCATTCAAAGAACTTGAAATATCTGAAATAAAGCTGAACTCTGCATACAGCTATATATTTAATACTATTTGATATGGCCTTAGAGTAAAAAAAAAAAAAAAAAAGCCTATGAGAGAGAACTAGGCTATACTGGCATGCCTTCCACTGCCTTCCTGTGCCTTCCTGTGCAACCCATGCTCCTATGTTTACCAAGTCTGAAAACCTTCAGTGAATCAGATGCCCCAAATTATCTGTTTAATGAGGAATTATATTTTCCATATTGCTGGGGTCACTTTTGGACCATCACTATGTATAAAGAAACCCAAATTCACCAATGGAACAGACCAGAAAATAATTATAGCATTATTGTCTATTTTTATCAAAGCATGAGGAAGACCAGCACTTAGCCATGTTTGGTGAACTGTCATCTCATACAGTCTCTGAGGCTAGCCTACCGGAAAGCAAGTGCTCTTCACTTGGAAGCAGATAGAATATCTGATCATGTAAAATAATAATAGAGATGTAAGTGCATTTGTAAGACTTGTTCAGAAACCCACAGACACGCTGCCGTGAAAGCGTGATTTATTTATTTTCTACTTACAGCAACAGCTTTGTGAGACACAAAGGGAACAGAGCCATCACGTCAAACAAAGTTTGTAGTCAGTCCTTGTGAAAGACTGGAACAGAAGTAACTTGTCTCTTGACTGCATAGGAATTGTTTACACTGGAAATCTTTCCATGCACCACGTTCAGTCACTGTCTTTTGATTTTTTAAAATGAATACTCTGATGTATATTAATGAATACTAATTATGCTGAGAAACTATTGATTATTCATGAAAGAAAAAAAGTGAAGACAGGTATAATAGAAGCTTATTTGTGCAGTCAAATATTTCTACCCTGTTCAAAACTTGCATCTCTGGGTGAAAGAATAATAAAACTTATTAAATGTCATACTAATGTAACGTGAAAAAGAGGTGAGCCATATGCTACACTAAAATGAAGATCAGTGCCTGAAACTACTTCCAAAAGCAACTTCCCTTCCAAGAAAACAGTACACATATTGATAAAATATGTGATAAAAAAAAAAACATGATAAAAAACCATTACTTTCAGAAATCATTTTCAAGAAGGAGAATACACTGGTAGACAGTTAAAACTGTCAGTATTCTTAGTACATTCCCTCAAAACCTCAAGTCATTTTCCCATATGCTTATGTTTTTGTGAGAAAGAGAACTTCATATTTCTCACTGAAAAAAACTAATGGAATAAATAACAAACCTGCAGGCAACCAATATTTCCCTGAATTTTTTTTTTTTGGGGGGGGAGGGGGGGAGGGG
>WKFP01015563.1:99592-125947 GCA_011057875.1 Pterocles orientalis | reverse complement strand
GGGGGGGAGGGGGAGGGGGGAGGAGTGGAGTGGGGCAGGGACCTGGGAGGTATTTTTGGATGAAAAAATATATCTCCATATTGAGTACCTGAGCTTTTAATGCAAGACATTGCGCTATGAATTGTATTGCCAACATTGGATGATAACCAATGATCCAGATATTTAATGACAGTAAACAGTATTGGCTGAAAAAAGCAGTGCAATTAATTCACACTTTTATAAGCTGCCTAGGAGTTACACATCTGTTCAAACCAGCAAGATTTAGAATCAATTAACTTTCCATTGATTCTTTCTTCCTATTATGATATTTTTAAACTTAGTGCTTTAATTTTTGTGGGCAACAGAAAGAACATGGACAATAAACTGATCTCAATTTGCTCCCTTACAGTATTAAAAAGTTTGTGCTGTTTACTAGCTCTTTAATTACATCCCCTCACGACATAGCTATTAAGTGGGGACTTGACTATCAATTAATTTTAGACATTTTAGGGTGGATATACCATAGGTACACTGAATCATCTAACTAACTTCAAGCTGCATAAGCATCTCTGACTTTTTCTTATTAATCATTTAATCGTTCAAGACAGCCTCCCTCATCTATTCCCTCTTTTTTTCTTTCCAGGTAAAGATTTTCAATCATCAGTCTATTTATTTTTATATGCAACACATTCTATCACCCCATGAAAAATATGCCCTCTCCCTCTTCAATCAAGCACTACTTCGTCCCCACCTCACACCCCCACCCCAAACAACCACCAATTTAATTTTATGGACACTCGTATTGAACCAGCACCCTCTCTCACCCTTACCCCCCCACAGAACTGCTAATCCTGCAAAAGCAACTATGCAAACCCCACCAGCCTCCAAATACAACATTACACATGCCAGTCACAGCTCTCAGTCTGATGGTAACCTGGAAAGCTGCATGCATATTCTTGACTCACATTTCAAAAATCCCTTTCTGTCTCATTCAAATGCCATGAGACTTTGAAGCCTTGCATCTACGAGTTCCTGCTCACAAAGGAATGATGCTCCTTATTCAGAATGAAGTTTTACCATAACGTACTTTTGCTTTCCAGCTGCTGTGTTTCCTCAAATAAATATAGTAAGCACAAAGGGGGAAAGTACGCTTGTCTTTCCTCCTCCCTTCTTATACCCCTGCTTGTTTCTAACATTTTTTTTCAAGCTTCAGAGAACCGCTGAATTGGAAATAACTGCAGCCATTCATAAGAAGCTGCTTAAAACCCGAATCCCTCCAGAGAGGAGTTCCAGGCTGGGACACTTGCCTCTGCTCTCAGCCCTCTCCTGCCACAGGCGTGGGCTCCCTTGCTGCAGTGCAGGCTGCCAGTTTACTCAGTTCGAACTTTCAATGCAGAAATTCAGCGTGATGCAGTCAGACAGATAAAGCAGCACTTACCTTAACTGAAATCTTTTCTCTGGTAAAGCTGGAGTATCAGTCAAATCAACAGTGATAATCTTAAATTTCAATCAACACCTTCCGAGTAGCTGCATGCTGCTCTGCCTTTTTTTCGTTGATGTTGAACTCTTCACTGTCTAAAGGAGAGAGAGAAAGATAAGCTGAAATCCTCAGAGGCTCCTAGGGAGTGAGAGAAGAGGCACCAAAGCGATGTTTCTTAACAGGAGATTCTCAGCAAGCGTGCTCAGGTCTGGAAGATCGTGTAACTGCTGTGATAGGCTCCTGTCATGTCCCCTGAGCCATGAGATGATCATTGACCTGATTAGCTCTGAACACTCCCTACATGCAGAGAAAGCACTGAGAGGATTGGTGGGTCGCAAGGGAATTGGGAAAGGCACCAGGGCCGCTTGGGAATCTTCATTCTTCCAGACTAATGGATGTGCTGCAGCTGAGGCTGTAATTTGTGAGGAGGTTATGCACAATGTTAAGTATCTGAGGACTTAAACAAATGTGCTTTTGCATGCTGTTTCTCAAGGTGCACCAGCATTCAACGTAAGGTAGAGCTGAGTAATTAGAGGCTGATGTAGCCGTTTTGTGATACAAGGCTCACTGTACGAGATGGTCTGTAAACCGAGAGATAAAGTGGATTCATACATTTGACTCTGACCCTGGAGACAACAGTAGTTAATGGGTAGAATAAGTGAAATTAGCATGGTGGGCTCATGTTAGCCCCGAGATTGCAATCAATCAACGTAGAAAGAAAAAGAGAGGAACAACAAAATCCAAACAGACTATAATTATTTAACAAGTTCATGTGGCAGTTTAAATAAAAAGTGGAGAAAGAATGACAAATTAGTACAGAAAGAACTCTGCCACACAGAGATAAAATCAGTAGCAAAGCTCAGCAATACAAATTCTCTTCTAGCTTGCAGTAGACCGAAAAAAACAACGAGGAATGCATTTAAAGGACCTAATTTGCCTTTCACTTATACTGATACAATTAAATCTATTAAGGATGACAGCTTAAACTTAGATGGAAGAAAAAAGGCAGAGTGAAAGAAGAATGAGGTGTATTTGTTACTCATTTTTGGTTCTAGGGTATTACAGAAACTAGATTTTTGTATACCAAGTATTCAGGCTTAATGTGGTCAAATGAGTTCAGTCAAAGTATGCCAACTTCTATGATTATCCTCATCTGCTATTTTCCTGATTCTTAGATGATGATTAATGGCAATAGCCAGTTGACTCAATTTTATCTTCAGATTTATCCATAGAAATAACAGTTTGTGACTAAGAGAGGTGTTCACAGAATAACATGTTGAGCAATGGTGCTCTGACGCACCAACATAAAATGGATAAAATTTTATTTTGATAGCAACTAAATAAGATTTGGAACCTATAGTAGTAATGTTAGTTCAGATGTAGTTATCATAAGTTACTCTGTAACGCTGTAACAAAGATAAACAGAAACATATACTGACATTCTTAATCACATTTATTTACTTTTGGTCTGGTTTTATCCATTTTTCAGGTAAAATAGTGTAATTCTATTTTAGTAGGATAAGTAGTCACGAAAGCAATATTTAAGTTGTTAAGCAAATAGCAGAGGATATAGATTACATATTTACTTTCTGAAGGCATTCACATCAGAAATCTTTTTGTTACAGAGAAAAAAGTATAATGTGACTTAGATCACTCAGAAGTGAGCAGAAAAGCTTGAATCACCGATTTTTTTTTATCAAGACACAAAAGACAATGATTTCTCACCCTCACTGCAGTCACCCTAACTGTAATGCCTGAGAAACAGGCAATCTATGTGCCTCATGTTCCCACTACACACTCAGTAGGAAGAGACCAACTTTTCTACCCTAACAGTGGTAGCTGTATAATTTTCATGATCGTGTTCTGGAAGTGCTTCTCTCTTCCCACCAATCAAAAGCACCTCCTTGTACAAAACCTGGATAATAAGATTGTCTTTGGCAATATTTCACATTCAGACAGCAAATGTTTCAGAACATAGGTTGTCTTATAATGTGATTTGCATAATGCCTATCACCCAAGGATTCCTGTTTCAGCTGGAACTAATGGTAACAAAATAATAATTCCTCAAATAAGAAGGCTTTTACATGCATTAGTATGAAACATAAACACAGTCTTGAGCTTGACTAAATTCATTTCATGTGCCAAGACTAAGGTGATTTGCTGCTACAACCCTCACTGAAAAAGAGATTGCTTTCCTTACCCACCAATTTGTACCACAGAATGGGAAGCAAGTCATCCCAACACTTATGGTCTCACCTGTGATGACAAGAGCATCCCTCATAAAACAGCTAATCCACAGACACACACTGTATTATTAATGGCTTAAAATGCAATGAAAGACATTAAATATGAAAAAGACCTTATTAAGCCAATTTCTTTACCATTCCTGAAAACTTCCAGTTTCGGGTTTCTTGCTGTTTTTTTTAGTTGAGTACTAACTCTCACCAGCCCTGGATTTTTCAACATTTTTTTTAAACTAGTGTTCTACAACCTGAGAGATCTCCATGTCAGGAATACTTTTCCTGTTACTATCCCCTTTTCAAATGTCGTTCAGTGGGTTTGTACTAAAAATTCCACACTTATAAACTCTAATCTTTCACACTTAATGTCCTGATTGTCTTTTTAAGAAAAGTCAACATTTATCAGAAGTTCATACTGCATAACTGAATTCTTTTGTTTCTTACCACAAGTAAAGGTCTGAAAAAGAAAACAGAAGGTCCAGAAAAGGGACTGAAGCATGAAGTGACAAAATTTGAAGTGACAACATGATTTAAGCTTGTGCAGAAACAATTGGGACTCACTGTTGACTTGGACAATTGGTTAAGAAACCAGTATTTTAAATTCAGTGTTAACCAAAGGAAACAATGATTTCAATAATTCATAAATCTTGCTGTAGTCTGAATAACAGAAGGAAAGCCAGTTGTTGTGGGTCCTATTCCCAATCCTAAAATTAGCTTCAAATTTTGAATCCAGTTCCTATCAGTCATCTAAATAAATAGACAGAGGTTGTTCAGAGCAAGGAGATCAGAAAAGTAATATGTCTTCAACAGGATATAATATAATCACTTCAATAGATGTAAAAAATTAGACACCCTCCTTGGCTCATCGTTCTTATACAAAGGGGACAATACATTAAACCAAAAAAAAAAAAAGGAAGAATAAAGAATAATTTCTATGCAATCTATAATTAACCTTTTGAATTCACTGCCACAAGCTGTGACTGTAGTGAAGAATTAAAATATGTGTGTGAGAAAATTGTAAAATCACAACAGGATTTAAAATGTAAACACAAGAAAAATTTCCTTGTTTCTAGACTGCTCCTCAAAAAGAAGTAAAAATGTTATCTCATGGGCAAGAAAATATACTAAACACGGGAAAAAAAAATCCTCTGCCACCTAATGTAATTTCATTGTAAAATTTAGAAGACCTTTACAGTATTATTGCATAAGCCATGGTATTTTTACTGTCAAAGGTCATTAGATACTCAAGCTTCATTAAAAGAATAATTAGTTGTTTTGGGGTATATTTTAAGAGATGAAAAGCATTTTCTTAAAAAAACAGTATTTCCCAAATTTGTCATTTGAATAGACTGAATGCCAAAATAAATATAGAAAAATATTAGTGTAAGTTTCTTAATATTCATGTAGAGATCTCCAGTTCAGAGACATTAACTACTTGCAACACAATACTTCACCATGCATCAGTGTAAATTCAATATACAATAAAAGGCCATGGAAGAATAGTAAGAAAAATGATGGAATAACCTATATGCTCATAGATCCACAACTTTTCTTCTGGCTGAAATCACACTTACAGTCTGTTGCCTCAGCTCTGCTGATACTGAGGAACTCAAAGAACTAGAAGTGAATTGTGTCTATACCCATAGCTTCAACATACAGAATTATTCTCCTTCTACAGTTAAGAAGATTCTTTGGTATGAAAAAGATATACTATACATGATGTACTGAGACTATCAATTCACTTTAACTTCTTCCTTATTAATAAGTAATTAACAAAAAGAGGTACTGCCTGCTTCATTTTGTCTGGAAAAACAGTAACTAGCAATCAGGTGTGGGAATACTCTAGGACATCAACAAAAGCAGCAGAATAAAAGACATTGTAGAAGAGACTCAGTACAACCATCTTTATCTTTCATCTCTATAGAGATAATATAAATAAACAACTTAGAGACATTTGGAAGAAAAGGAAAACCATTTAAATAATTTGAACTTTCACAACCATCAGATTTTTCACATTTTGGCAACCATTTTCCCCCCAATGGCAGACAAGGAGAATCAGACTAGAATAACTCTCAGTAGTACCTGTCAATTGCTATGCATTTTAGCACTGAAATTTTACTCTCATCATCATTAACTTCAAAAGCACAAGCTGAACAGATTCAACTCCAAATTCTCATCTGGTTTACTTCAGCATAGCTACATTGATTTAAATGGAACTGTACAGCAGATTTTTAAATTCGTGAGATCATGTAAAAACAATACAATTTGTCATCAATGATTATACTGGGTTCCAAAGATCAACCTTCCTGCAGCAACAGCTAATGCTTTATTTTTGATATGGCTCATTTTTTTTCCAAACTTTCTGTCTACAGTGAGTACAGACAAGACAGGAAACTTGATTGCATCTAATAAAAAGTGTAATCTTAAACATTTAGCACATTAGTTCAGTGCCTTGTTCAACAGGTTCTTAATGTTAAGATGTGATCTGGATGGAAGGAAACAGCTGAATCCTAGCCATACTCTGTGGAAAACTGCTCACTTCATCATGTTTCTCTTTCTGTCAGCAATAGGAGCTCCAAAACACTCGTGCTTTTATCTGACCACTGTTCTCACTCCCAGTTTAGCAATAATAATCAGCACCATTCTTTTTACTTAGGCCAAACTTACATAGATAAGGAAAATAATACAGCATATTGCTTTAAGATGTTTCTGATTGTTATTCAACATAGAGTTTTAGCTTTGTTGTACACTTCTATTAAACTAAGGTGGTAGACTGAGACATTTCAATGTTAGTGCTCTCTATTTCCTTGGAAGCATCCCCACATTGTTGGAGATATTTAGGAGGAACACATAACCCTGGATTTAAGTAAAGGTCTACAAAACACGTAAAGAAACAAACGCAAGTTTTAGAGCGGGATACCAAAGGAGAAGAGTTCCAAAAGTACAATGACAGTGGGAAGACTGGTGGTGACTAAGTTTTCCATTAATCAGTTCTGGAAGGTATTAAAGAACATTGTTCTTCCCAAGAGTAGAAAACTTATGGGTAGAGAAGGTACAGAGAGCCCTGTGAATGAAAGGAAACATGGAAAGACAATGTTTTAAAGGACATATTCATATCTGGTAAAGAGAAAAGGGAAATAAGGGTAGAAAGAAGATGTGAAACAGAAAAAGACCCACCACTGTTTTGATTATGCCACTTCAGTTTTACCCATCTGAGAAAAATATTCTTTGTATCCTCCTTGTACAGAGGAATACAGTTCATGTTCAAGCATCAAGTGAATTACATTTGACAATAACGATAAAGAAAAAACAGAATGGACAATTATTTGAATATTATACCTGCCTGCAGTACTCCTGATTTACAGGTATGTATTATGAAGGCTGTTTTATTAAAACGTAGAATCCAAATTCAGATCAGTCTTTTTGGTATTTTTTTTGTAGGAATTAAGAACCTCAGGACTACTAGAACATACTCTACAGGACAGGGGAAATTTTATATCTGAAGTTAGTTTATCTCTTCTAAAAATTTCTGTCAGCAATATACCTATACAGTTCAGCTGAAAACAAGTTACACAGTTGTAATGAACGGCATGGTTTTGTAGCAAAGCATGACATGTAATTTCTGGTCTGGGTCTCCTTTTCGCTGTGGGCTATAGAACTCCTTTAGGTATAACAGCAAAAACAGGAACGCCCTGCAAGTTGCACCACAGGAGCAGCGTGGGAACCAGAATAACTCAGGGACATCCTTTCTAAGGTACAATTCCTCCCTCACATCCCTCTTGTTGAGGTGAAAGGAACAGTGTGATTTGTGGTATGACCTGTCTCAGCAGCAATTTACAACTTCCCAGTAAAATTTCTGTCTGCTCACTCCCTTTTGCCATCCACTTGCTTTAGCATGCCCGGATAGGGGAGAGAGGACAGTGCAGAAAGTAGTGTGCAGGGATGCAATATATTGCTTGTAACCACATAAATATCTTACACCTATCCATTAGCCTCCATGTTCACATCTCTAAATAAAGAGGAGTTGCTTGTCCCCTTGAAGGGGACAAAAAAGAACTGCAATTTAGTTTTGGGATTCTCCCTGGAACTTCTATAGCTGAAGTCTGCTCTACTACTTAGTCAGGCTAATACTATAAATCTAACACAAAAGGGCCACATTTTCGGTGTCATAAACCATCATATGTGTCCATTTTTCAGGGGAACCACAAGGCTTCTAATATTACCCAGAGAAAATCAGACCTTAGCAGGTGACAATATCTCTGCCTGATACTGTTCAGACATTATTGGTTTCTGGAAAAACCATCATCTTAAACTCGGCTTCACTGCAGCTTGATGCCAAAAACCAGTGTCGAGCATGCTGGAACAGGGTTTCTTTAATACGGTCTTTCTGTGGAAATATCTTGGAAGAGAACACGCTTCCACAAAGCACAGCCATCCTTTATCTTTTTTAAGATGACATGGTTTGAGATAGTTGGCAAAGTAATGCAATTTGGCCTTCAGTGGTTAAACTGAATAGGATTATCTAGCCACAGAAGATACATGAATTATACGATACATTAAAAAAAATTGTTCAGGTTAATAATTATATATTTTCTGGACAGGAAGTATCATTATGTGATCATACTCAGTTTGGGCCATTAGCCTCTCTGTCCCCTTTTTCTGAATACAGAGGAATGAAAAATGGATTAATTATAGTACTAGGAAATTGCTTCCCTTTTGGAGGGGGGTGGAGAATCACAGTACAAAGTTGAGACTGTACGATATTACCTTAAAATATTTATTCCCCATTACGCTCTCAGTTCTGTTTGCATCTGTAATAAGTAGACGGTTTAAAAGACACTCGCATATATGGAATGAGAGTGGAAGAATTTAGAAGCTGAAGGTACAGGACTCACTTCCAAACTTCACAGAGTTGCTTTTTCTCTCATGGTTGTAATTTGTGATTCATGATTGATGTGAAAATGTGTAATACTAACATTGTCTGTGTAAAACTGGAGGGTAAGACATGTAAACACTACATATTCACTCATGTTAATTTGTTTCTTTACAAGCATAGCCAACTAGCCTGAGATCAGCTATCTCCAGAACCATCTATACTGATTATTAATCAGAGTTTGCAGAAACCCTGTATTTTTTTTCCCTATTCATGAAGGCACTTCTAAGAATAATAATTACAGTACTTAGCCTTTATCCAGTGCTTCTCATCTTTCAAGTGCTTCACAAATATTAATTCACTAATTAATCTTGCCAACAACTCAGATTACTCCCATTTTACAGATGGAGAAGCATTAGCAGAGAGGGCAAGTGACTTGCCTAAGGCCATGGGGAGTAGAGAAAGGGGAGAGGACCAAGGAGAAAGATGGTTATAACTAGAAAGAAATGAAGGCAGATGGGACAATTATGGTTATGGTTCAGCAAATAATCATAAGATTCCAGTGACCACTGGGGGGCAGGCACTGCTAGCCCTACTGTGTATTATACAGTCACTCAGTATGCCAAAGGATCCTCAAATGAAAAAATGCAACTGACAAATAAAACATATTGTGCACTTCCACATTTTTTTTTAAAACAAAACACAGTCTGTTCTTATATACTGGCAAAATCTTAAAAGTAATAATGAGAACAAAACTAAGGTCAGGAAACTAGAAAATTCTGTTATTGGATATGTCATTTGATGTAGGGCTATCTGTACTCAAAATTTCATCAGCTAAATGCAAGGACTGCCCAATACTAGTGGCATAAATTCAGTTAGGTTTTTTATGCCAGGTTCATTTTCAATCTAGGGAGGCTGACAGGAAGCATGCTGTCTATAAGACTAAAGCAAGATCTCAGATTTGGTTCAAACTATATGTAACAAAATAGACTTGCCTTTTAAACCTTGCCTTTCTTCTTTACAAATAACCTCTGTTTAATCCTCTAAGTATCACCCTTACTTTATTTTTTTTTTCAGTTTTACAATAAAAACTTCCTTTTAATCCAGATCTCACAAATGATTGCAGGAAAACAGACACTTTTATGGTAGGACTAGAGAAGAACATGGGTTAATATTCTTGTATGGCACTGCTGGCAGGAAGACTTTTTCATTAAGGCTGTAAGAAATATATCATTGCTCACAATTCAGGACAGTGACAAAATTGGCTGGGAAGAGCATCTGCAGCATCAAGACAACAGTATTAAATTTGCGATTTTATGCAGACATGACATTTGTGATCTTGTGGTACAATGATTTTTATGTTATTACACAAAAGTAATGAACAACTTTCAAAACAGATCACTTATATAGGTACAGGGCTGATGAGAAGGGTGCTTGATAACGACATGAGGATATCATGCCAGAAACAAATATTGCATTTGATCTATGAAGTTTAGTTAGGTTTGCTTTGCTTAGGCCAGCCTGTTGGAGCCCTGGGTAAGGCCACAGACCTCTCTCGCTGAAATTCAGAGCACTGTGCAGAAAGGACTTTAGCAGACAGGAAGAGTAGTGAAGAAAACAGAGAGCCTGTCTCAGCTATGATGTGGCTCAGCAAGGAGGAGAAAAACTTTGTTTATGCAACAGAAAAAAATCATCTGGTGTTCCCTTTCTTCAACATATTTCAACTCTAAAAGGAAGATACAGATTTGATTTATGTGTCACCCAAATTATATTTAGAGGATGCTAAGCAAGGACAGAGCTCAGAAATGCTGGTTGTAGAAACTTAATTACTGGTTTAGGAACCAAGTTCTTTACAACAATTCTTATTATTTATTTAGTTTACTTAAATCTGTCAAAAACTAGGCAGTGCTATGCCATTCAATGATGTAAGTTAAATGAGTAGTTAACAAGGTAGGGCATATGCTGGTTCTTAGATGCTTGGACTTTCAAGTAAACTAGCTTTACATATCAGCTCATCTTTAATTAAAATTTGTTAACACAGTCTAAATGTTGATGATGATAACATTTGGAAGTACTTAGGGTTATTCTAAGCTAAGCAGGAAAGTGTCAGTTTTCTTTTTCTGGCACTCTTTATGTTTGCACAGGCTTTAGCCTTGTACTCTTCAACCAGGAAATGGTATGTAATTATTTTGAATGTCTTCTTTTATTGCTTAATTAAAACTACAGAAAACAGCATAAAGTAAACTCTGTCACACTGACATTTGCACAGCAGCACATTTGCAATCAACCAAAAGCATATTTGTCCTATGTCATTAATGATATAAAAGATACAAATTATGTATTTATGATGATATTAATAATAAAATATTAATTTGTTGAAGAAAACACAGTATTAATAATAAATAAACCTGATCTCCACGAACATGATAACAGGACAAAATTGTTTTAATTTGGTTTGGAAAATAATTAAATATAGACTCAGACTAATAGAAAAGACCTCTACTGCCTTGTAAACAATGATAAAATTCATCTCTCAGAACAAATTCTAAGTAAGCACTTGCATAAGAAGTGTGATGTAATAGTGGATTAATTTACTGTGCTGCATCATTGAGCATTAATTCTGAAAGTGCTACTTTTCAGATAAAAATGTTCTGTATTAATAAAACACATGCAAAATCTAGAATTCAAAACCAACACCTGGAAACAAAATAGAAGAGTGTCTGCATTTATGCCATTTATTTTCTAATTTGGGAAAATATATGGATGAGATTAACAATAAATCCACAAATATAACTTCTTCAAAAACCTGAATCTTCAAAACAGGGAAAGAAAGAATAATGAAATAATGGCGATGGGTAAAAAAAAAAATAAAAATCCTGTATCTGAGTATAACTATGGATCTAATACAACAGAGATCCATAGGTAATGTTGACTGCAGCCGACAGTCTCTAAAAGTAAGTATAAATTGTTTTTCTTCCAATAGGTTTTTACAGGGTTTCAGTCAGTTTCCCAATAAGTAAAATACTTATGAAAGTGGCCTTTCTAAATAACTGTGCTGCTTTTCAAGTGTCTGGGGCTTTCCCCTTGTTTATTTCTACCTTCACTTTTTCATCCTTTATATCTAAACTTGCACAGATGGTGAATTATCTTCCTTTTTGTGTGCATCTTATTCCAGACTGTTTTTTGAAATATACAGGAAAGCTATGGCAACAGTAATAACATATGTACCCTTTTATTTGCAGCACAATGCTGTCCGACTCAATACTAATAGTCGTATTTCCAGTCACTTCCCTGCCACTTGGTATTACATACATTAGCAATCTTTTCATGCAGGTCCCATAACACAAAGCTCAAGAGTATCACATTTTGTAAAACATGAGACACAAATATTCATGTTCCAGAACTTACGAGTGATTTTATTCTCAACAGCAAGTAGACTGGGAATGGTTGCAACTCACACAGACGTATCTGAGTTAGTCCTAATGAGCTCAAATACCGCTAAGAGCATAGCGGGGCACAAAGATCTAGCTGCAAAGCTAGCTTTGCAATATCCCACCCAACAAATGATAAGTTTGAGACTAAAGGAACAATGCAGGACATATTCCCCATATTCCATCAAAAAAATCCAAACCATGCTTCAACTGGTTTCACTATGGCCTCAGAGAAAGTTGTTCCAGTGAGTAAGGTGAAACTATTTACATGAATTTTTTAAACCCATAGATTGCGGATCAGACCTTGCATACATGTCTTCAAGAAACTATTCTCAGTTGTGCAGTTAAGAGCCAAAGAATTTCAAAGAACTCCTTATATTGCATTTTAACGTTTTCCAAGACTGACTTCTAATGTCATAATCATGATCATAACCATAGTTTACTCAAATTATTCAGGAATCATACCTCTCGAACAAGTAAAAAAGGCATTGGTAATAAATATATACACATGTAATTAAAATGAGAAACTTTTTAATAACTCATGGCTAAAATATGTGATATACATATGTACATATGGAATTATTCACAAGAAAAGGTGGTATACAACATCCTAACCAAGCCCAAAGTATTTTGAAGTTTTCAGAAGGTCTGCTTTGGTGCAAATGCATTAATATTCACAACAAAGAGTGCCATTGAAAAGAATGCTGCAACATCCCTGTAAGCCTTGCAATATCATTAAAAGTGCACAAGGTTCTCATGAGTGATTTATTTCATTGAGTTTGCACCATCATCATTTAATTAATCATCCAATTTAAGCTAGTCATTTAGGCTACTGATAGCCCATTACTAGAGAAGACTGTTAGTGAGTTTTCTTCCACTTGAACACAGTCAGTTTTCTCAAAATGAGATTTATCATCCTTGGCTGGCCTCTAGCTTTTTCCCCTTTATGAAAAGATCATAGACAATTTGCTGATCAGACGCCAAAATTTTAGACAATCAATATTAGGTGAGCAGAATTCCACTATTACTTGCCACAAGCTTCCTTTAGTAGAAGTGTACAGAATTTTTTTTTTTTTTTCCCCAAGATATGTTCTGGTTAGGTGCTTTGTCTTTCCCTGTCAAGCTTTTATAGCTACATTCTCTAGCTTATCAAATAGACATTCCCACAGAGTCTTATAAGCTAATATTGTGCCATGTCACTTTACTATAATAATGATCAGGTAATACAGCTACAGTGCAAACTAACTTCAGCTAAGCAAAGCAATACCTAGTAAATAAACTTTTAAAAATGCAAAGCATAAGTAGTATTCTTTAAGATTCCAAATGCATGTTGCAAACTATCAACATACTCAGAGCACTCCATTTAGTTAGACAGGTATAAATCTTTCACAGACCAGACCTTCAACATTAAGTTAACGCTTAGTTAATGCTACCTAAGTATATGGTCAAACTTTTAAGTAAATGGTCTCCTTCTACTATTTACTCTTTAAAGAATTTCTTTGCTTTTATCAAAGCAGTCTTATGCAGATTTTAATAATTTTGTAAATATTTTTCCTCTATGATCCAGACTGGAGAAAGGAGTAGAAAAAGATAACATTGCATACATTTACTTTCATTTATAATCAAGATACGTTATCTTAATAGTCATTAAGTCTTTTCTCATAGGTATGCCTTTGTTATAGGGTGCATTTTCTATGTAAGAAAATAGCCACTCGGTCCCTAATATTTCTGCCTCTAAATAGCCTCTGTATGAAATAACTGAAGCACATGGCATATTTCTTCATTACTCAAGAGTTGAGAAAGATGGCCAAGGTAAGGTAGGAAAGACAGGGGAAGAGCTGCTTAAACAATATCTTGCTATATCTTATTTTCTGAGCAAATTATCCATGCCAGCTATGTGGAAAAGCATCTACAGAGACTAAGAGGCACGTCTGGCTTGTCATTATGTAAGCTGCTACCTTTCTGAAAGTAACGTAATTTTTTTTTGTGCCATTTTTTAGTGTAAACATTATCATCCCAGGGAATTCGGGTTACATGCAAAATTTTAATACATATGTTAATAGGAGCTTTTCTGTCAGAAAACATATGCCTAAATGAAAACTTTTTGAAATTTTATTTTCTTATAATTTGTTCTGACAAGTTAAAGGTGCACCAGAATCTCTAATATTCCCATCTGAATATTTAATTTTTTTTTATATTTGATGGTTTATTCTGTATTGTATTTTAATTGCAATTATAAACAATTTAAGAAACTGTTGGGGAGGTTTTTTTGGAGGTGTTTCTTTTATAAATAATTTCAAATTTGGCTCATTAATCCATTCCTAAGTAGGTGTAAAACAAATTGAAAGTGGTTTTCAGCTTGAATTCAGTCAAGATTTTTTCCCTTCGTATCTGCACTGTCTTGAAATAACAGGAGCAATTTCAACTACAAAGACACCCATGGGTAAATTCCCATTCACTTAAATAAGGTCCCACTTTCACCTTCTGATGCTTATGTTATTTTGTCTTTTTATGCCCTTCACTGTAAGCACTAGGCACTGTGCAAATAAAGTCAGCAGAATTAAACAGAGACGTATCTGGCATTAACACGGTTTGCTGTTGTTGTTGCCCCAACAATACAGTATGGTTATGTGAAAATGAAAGGGTTATAATGAGGGCAGAGTATGGAACAACATGAATTTATTCTCATAACAGTGACTGTAATGTTAATGGGACATTGTGCAAACACAACCAACTCCATTACAATTTAAGGAATTCAATCGTATGTGCTGTTCCAGTTGCAATTTACTTTTCTTCTTTCTGTAGTAAATAAATTCACATATTATGTGAAGATTAAAAACAAAGAGAAAACACCTCATACAAATCATTATTTCTAATCTCCCCATCTATCACTGTGCAATGTATGAAGCAATTGATATATAACGTCACCTCTGTATATAACCACAGCTCAATACCGGTAAGTCCATTTTCAACTCCTGATGTTTCATTTCCAGGCACATGAAGGACAAGAAGGTGGTCAGGAATAGTCAGCAGGGATTCAACTAGGGGAAGTCATGCTTGATCAACTTCATAAATGTCTGCGATGAAATTACTGGCTTGACAGATGAGAGGAGAGCAGTGGATATTGTCTACCTTGGCTGCAGTAAAGATCCCATAAGATCCTCATAAAGAAGCTGTTGAACTAAGGGCTGGATGAGCAGACAGGGAAGTGGATCAAAAACTTGCAGAACTGCCAGGTCCAAAGGGTGGTGACCAGTGGCATCTAATTGGAGGCCAGTAACTAGCACTGTACCCAGGGGGTCAATACTGGGTCCAGTCCATTTGGATGATTTGGATGATTAGGCAGAGTGTACTCAGTGATTTTGCTGATGACACAGTAGTGTGAGGAGTGGGTGATATACCAGAGAGTCATGCTGCCATCCAGAGGGACATCAACAGGCTGGAGAAATGGGCAGGTAGGTACCTCACAAAGTGCAATGAAGGGAATTGAGAGTTCTGCCCCTGGGGAAGAACAACCTCATGCGCGAGTATATGCTTGTGACCAACCAGCTTTGCAGAAATGACATCTGGGGAAAGCAGCTTTGCAGAAAAGGACCTGAGGGTCCTTGTGGACATCAAGTGAAACATGAGCCAGCAATGTGTCTTCTGCAGCCAAGATGAATAATGGTATCCTGGGATGCATTAGACAAAGTGTTGCTAGCAGGTAGAGGGAGATAATCCTTCCCCTCTACTCAGCACTGGTAAGGCCACACCTGGAGTACTGCATCCAGTTCTGGGCTCCCCAGCACAGAATAAAAACTGAGCTATTGGAGAGAGTTCAGTGAAGGGACACAAAGATGATTGAGGGACTGGAGCATCTTTCACACGAGGAGGGGCTGAAGGGACTGAAGTCTCAGAGGGAACATAGCAATGTGTATAAATGACTGAAGGGAGAGTGTAAAAAAGAAGGAGCCAGGGTCTTTTCAGTGGTGGCAAGTGACAGGACCAGAGGCACTGGGCACATACTGAAACACAGGAGGTTCCCTCTGAACAAAAAAAAAATTTCACTCTGAATGTGACAGCACTGGCATAGGTTTCCCACAGAGGTTGTGGAGTCTCCATCTTCAGAGACACTCAAAATCCATCTGGACATAGTCCTGGACAACTGTCTCTAGGTGGCCCTGCTTGGGCAGTGGATTGGACCAGGTGACCTCCAGGTGACCTTCCAACCTCAACCAATCTTCAATTCTATGAATTTTGGGTATTGATGGACAATTTCTCCATAGGTAATTTTGCCAAGAAAATTTGAGTGCCAAAGTGCCAAAATGCTTCCATTTCACTGATACACACCAGTTCACTTCATTTAATGTTGATTTTGGCAGAATGAAGGACCTCCAATTTTGGTCCTATAAAGGCTGAGATTCGACAGGAACATTTCATATCAATATGGTCAGTTCCAATAAAGGGGTACAACAATTACCAAAAATAATATTGCAAGGATGATTGCCAAAAAAAGCACTCAGAAAACGTACAATTATAAATATTGTCATATACAATACTATATAACAAAATAATTTGTTGTTTATATATCCACAAAGCATGGATATCTTAAAGCAGGGATGTCTTACAGATTTAAAATACAGCAGGGTTAAAATACTAGGAGCTGGATGAAGATGATTAGTCTAAAATAAAAGATCCTCCCTAGTTGTGGCCCAGAAACAATACCTGAATTATGTCATTCAGTTTTGTGACTTTCCACAGCAGCAAGAGATGACAACTTGACTTTTTTAGTGACATTGCAAAAGTGGCAAGCATAAAGCATTCAAATACAGGAATGGTTTAGGTCTTGAGACAGAAGCATAACTAAGATCAAGGACAAGATACTGTTTGCACACATATTCAATCTACTTCAAAAGCGTAATTTCTTAAAGCAAATAGGATGTCTGTGCCAGTCTCCTGCAGTTTTACTGTCATTCTGTCATTTGATGTTTCAAAAAACTGTTGTACAGTAATCAAAACCCCCAAAATGTATGTGTATCCTACAAACTCTATCCAGGTATAATACAAATATATTTGATTTGATACAGTCTTTATTTGCTAGAATACTCAGTAATCTCTCAAATAATCACCATTAAGCCTTTCTTTCGCTGTTTTGGACTTTCTTAATAGAAATCCACATGGTAGTTTAAGAAGAGCTGGCCAAACTGCGCTCTCTAGTTCTACAGTGACATCACTATCAGCATCCCAGACAGCAAGTTCAGAGGTAGCTTTGGTTTATTTGTGAAGACACGTATTTGCATCTCTGAGCTGAAAAGGTACTATGACTCAGCTTTTCATAGCATCATTCTCTACATCCCACTTAGATGGCCTCAGGAGCAAGGATTAGCTTTTCTTTACTAGGCACAGTTTTAATTGTCTTACACTTCGCCTTCAGTGGATTCAACTGAGTTGATGCTACTCCTAGTGTCAACACTGCAGTTGGTTTCAATCAGGCGTCTTTAAGCTATGTCTAGATGAGGGGTAAGGTGAGTGCTCTATCATATTAAACTTGAAGTTGAGGTCCACTGATGATCCAGACAGGGAAGTTTCCTGACGCTGTTTTCCAACCTGTGCATTAAGTGGAATCCTATAGTTTAAAAATATAGTAAGCACTTGAAATTAACTTCAAAACTTTCAGCAGCCTCAAACGATACACCTATGCTATCATATTAACCAGTGTCTTTGAATATTCCTGGGTACTGGACTCAATCATTCATACCACAAAATTATTAGAATAGTTTCTGGCACACTTGCATCCTCAGTGTTTTCTTACAAGCTATTCCTGTGCACGGCTTAGGAGGTAGCAAAGAGCAACAGGGCGTTTGCATGAGACCATCTTGTTTGGGAAGCTCAGCGAGTTTACTTTACTACTGGTCTCTGTTCTCTACTTTCTAGCTTTAGTTCCCGAGAATCACAGAATGGTTTAGGTTAGAAGGACCTTTAAAGGTCACCTAGTCCAACCCCCCTGCCATGAGCAGGGACATCTTCAACTAGATCAGTTTGCTCAAAACCCTGTCCAACGTGACCTTGAATGTTTCCAGGGATGGGGCATCTACCACCTCTTTGGGCAACCTGTTCCAGTGTTTCTGCACCCTCATCGGAATGATCCTGGTGTGTTTTGTTTGTTGATTCAGACATAGCCAAAGTGACCAAGATGTGTGAGGAAGACTTCTAAAGATGTACCGTCAGGACTTCAAGTTAGGCAAAAGAAGCTATCATGGAGTATGTATTACCCATGTTATATAAACTTAGAAGAAAATGTAGAAAACTCTGCCTTTCAGGGCAGTCAGTCAGGCACATATCTAAAGCCCTAGTATTACTCATGAAGACAGAGACACACAATCAAAAGGAATTCTCAGCAATACTGAACATATAAGTAATCACCACAAGACACAGAAAGCAGTCACCACAAGACACAGATGCAGGACATCATGGTTGAAAAACTAATCCTTTTAGTAAGTAGCAAATTTGCCTACTGTTTAATATAAGAACTCCACCAGAGAATGGAAGACTGACATTCAAAATACAAACGATAAAAAAGTAGCGTTCACACCATAGGTCTTGCATGTATTGTCAGGCTGCTGAAGAGCACTTTACACTGTTCAGGCACTTTTTGCATTAATGATCTCCAGTTCTGACTGGTCTTTCTGGAAGTAGACATCCTCAAAATACGATGACTCAGGGCTGCCAAATTCCGCATTTGCCTTCCATATAGACAAGTGTAGAGGTATCATTTAGTCTTAAATTCAGTTCCCAGAATAGCTTATTTCCACAGTGGAATGAGGTGGTGGTTGGGGTTGTTTTCTTTTTCTCCCAATTCTCCAAAAATCTATTTTATAGATGGCAAGCCCCGTGTCTGTTAGTCATTTATGGGAAAATAACCAAAAAGATCGATTCTCTCTCTGTGTTTGTTGATGCTGTTGTTGTTTATTTTGACATCTTCAAAGAATATTACTTACTTGCTAACTGTTATTACTGAAATCCATCCCATTAGTCAAGTGAGATGCTGTGTCTCATAATGAAACAGAAAAAAGCACAAACCCCTGCAACTGTTCAGTGTTTCAGTGTGGCAGACGGTATTATGGAAAATGATAAAACATCTTCAGATGAATAAGAGCCAGATCCAACTCCCCTTAACATAGATCAGAAAACTGTCATTGATAGCAATTGATTTTGGATCTCATCCAAACCTAGTTAAGAATACAATGGAGTGTCAACAGCCAAGCTGTGCTCACTATTTGCTAACTACTCTAAAATGGGAAATAACTTGATGCATCACTGAAACAATAGCTACCAGACAACTTTTCATTAACTTCTAGGTTTGCATGAAAAAAACAGTTCCATTGCTATTTTTGCATCTTAACTATTTGGGAACTTACTTTCTGTAAAAATACATTTACTTAGACTTTGTTGATTACAGCCATGTCCTTGACATTGGTAAATACTTAACTAAGTACTAGATTAATGCTGGAAAATTGCTGGTTAAATTTATATTTTCCATAATCTCTGTTGAAAACATTTCAATGCCAAACAATTCAAGGGACTCATATCTCATGATGAAAATGGTTTTTAATACATACTTTCACCTCACTGTAGAAATTGCCTGGGCTTTCATAGTGGAATAAATATTGATTCGTTTCACAAAAGCCTTTTTACCTGCTAGAGTAACAGACATCCTAGAATTAGAGTTATGTAAACCTCATAATTTCTGTTGCATAGAAAAGATATTTCAACATTTACCTTTTCTACCAAGACAGAGAAAGAAATTCATAGTTCCATTTTGTGAAACATTTAAAAAAACCTCAATATGTAACAAAATACAAAATTCTGAAGTTACTTAAATTGGAAAACTCCAGTCTGACTCAAATATACCTAAAATATTTCGAGTCTGTTCATTAGCAAAGTTAATCTCCCTTGGTACTAAATGTTTCCCACAGGAAATAAAGGTTGTGAGATTAATGCCCTTACCTTTTTAAAATGTAACCAAGATCAAATGACCAGGAGCACACATAAAGAGAAAGAATAGAATTCAATAATCTTGTTTAAATGAACTGCTTAGAATGCAATATTTCATTTAGATTTTTCTGATATATGCTTGTGTCAAAATGAAAAGCAGTATGTAAGTAGAAAATCTTCAGTGACAAATTTATTCCAATAGAAAATCTGCTCTGCAAAAGCTGCTTCCTTTTTTTAAATAATTTCTAATTGTGATTCCAAATTATACAACATATTTTTCAGAACTAGACTTCTAGAACAAAATGCTGGAAAGTCAGATTCTATTGCTGGCCCTCTCATTGGCTGCTTAGATAATTTGGATGAGCTATTTTTCTATTTCTGACTTGGCTATGTTACCATAATGAACATTTTGTATAAGAATTAAATATTATTTTAGAAGTGAAACAACTGTGTTAAAATTGAGGTGCTGTTATCTACTTAGGTCTATGTGATATATAGAAATAGTTCTGTATTATGGTCTTTATTAATTTTTACATCTTATTAATAGTGGGCTACTTCTCATGAGACTATTAGAAAAAATACCTTTACTTCAAGCGGTTTTAACATTTCACAAGAATCTTTCAACTAACAGAAAAGATTGCTTAAAAAAATACTAGTAAAAATACTAGTACAAGTGGTGGCTATCACTCTTTGGATTCTATACTCAAAGTATTATCCTCCCTATCAGTCTAAAAGTAACGTGTCTAACTGCAGACTCCTGCTTTGGAGTCAGGCTGCCCTTTGAACAGCTGACTCCCTGTTCAGGTTCACTGCCTATCAAAATAGCCAATCTTCCGTGGGAAACACTATCAACAGTCTGCTGATTATTTTCAGGGAATTCATGAGAGCATCTCACTAACATTTCATAGAAAAAAATTCCTCCTTGTATGCGCCTGGGGATATATGTATAGAGTAGTAGTTTCACAGAGACAGCTTTATTTCCAAACCACAACATCCCCAATAATGCCAGGCAAATTGGTCCACTAAGCTTTCTGAAATCCTTTTCTTTGATGATATTCCCTTCCAGACTGATAACTTAATTTAAAATTTTTATCAAGACACAGAAAAAAATTCCCCAACATTTCCAGTGCAAAAGAAATAATAGGAAGATTATATAAAATGTGAACTTTAAAAATATGCTGCCCTCAGTTACACGATTACAACTTTGTTCTACTTTATGCTAGCTAAACCTCAATGGCCAACGTCACAAATTTTTATGCAACACCACTTTCAACTGCACAGCTCCACAGAATCAACTATTAGACACAACACATAAAAAATACAACTGCAAAAAACCCTATATATAAACATAATACCACGCAGATATCTATTTCTTGAATTAATATATCTTAAATGGAGCAGATATGGGAAAAAGTTAAATGAAAGAAGAATGTTTCCAGTCTATACAGGCATATACCCTAGTCACAGAGAGATTCCTGATCAAAGTCTGTTGCAGAAGTTTTTAAAATTCATTTGTACTGTGTCTGCCTTGAAGCAAGACAGGAAGAGTCTAGAGCTGATGTGGAGTCACGAGGACTCTGTGTGCTACCTGCTAGAGATTGTTCAAACCCTTTCTGCTCTGAAAGGTAAGAGTAAAATTTGGAAACTAAACAAGGAACATACAGTCTAGATTTCTTCTCATGTATATTTCCTATCCTTTCACTCTTGGCAAAACACTATCTTGAAAGAAGTGTAAATGCTGAATTTTGCTCATAATTTCCACATTCTCTACTCCAGATAGAAAAGGCATTTCTGTTCTATCTCAGAGACTTACAGACCTATGATTCAGGAAAGGACTGACCTATATACTTATGTCTTCTCCTGTCCTGGATGCAATGAGCTGAAAAGCATTTTTGAATGACATATTTGTCAAACAAAATATTTGCCTCCAAAAATCTTAATAAAAATCTAGACAAATTAATATGTTTAAAGTAATTTGTCAAATAAACGTAGACCTAGAAGCGTCATAAACCAGTAGTAATTAATGATTTTCAGCTACCAACCAGAGTTCTTAGAGTGACCAGAATTTTTCTCAAAGAGAAGAATTGTGTTCTGGAATTTAGTGCTCCTAAAAGCATCCAAAATAAAAAAAACTAAACAAAACAAAACAACAAAAAAACCCCAACCACAAAACAAACACATAACAACCCCCTCCCTCCCCCCTAAAAAAAAGCCACAAACAAACAAAAAACCCAACCATGAACAGTAAAGCCTCAAATATGTTCATGTATATAAAAATTTCCCCTTTGGGATGCAACTACAAGTCTGAGTGTCACACTGAAAACAAAACTTATCCAATAAATAAAGTGGATTATTTAATTTTATCCCAGATGTCAGTCAGTCTGACTATTCATGTCATGAACGTTATGGGATCATGTTAACCTCCTCAATGAAGTACAGGTTTATCTTTAATGTTATTGTAAATTCATAAAAGTTTCAAAGTAACCGTTCAAAATCTTACTCATCATGACTTTGAAACAGACCTACAACAGTATAAGTAAAGCATTTCCAGGATGTTGGTATGGAGAGATGGAAGTATTAAGACTATGATCAGTCGGATTTGACAAAACATAAGATGTAGGATTAGCTTTGATAGTTCAGAGCATCTTAAAAAGATTCTACAGAAAGACATATTAGGCTAACAGAACTATAGAAAAGCAGAGGATGAAAGCAAAACCCTAAATAAATACGGTAGTTCCTTTTTTCTCTTTTACGCTTTTATCCTAAAAGTATTTGCAAAGTCTAGAGTATGAAGTACACGGTCATGTACTTGGGCACTAAGAAAATGTGCAGGTCTATGCACATTGATACCAGCCCTTAAGAAATCTCAGCTCTAAATACCAAGCTAAAGTGTGTGGCCCGAAAAAGGATACAGTTCTAGATATTTGCTGAGAACAAAAAGAACAAATGAAAACTATTTCAAAACCCCCAAAAGGGAAAATAGGTAGATACACAAACCAGTCAAGTTCAGATAGTGAACCGGGATGTTTAAGGACAATTCCTGACAGGCAGATAATATATTCAGCTATGGGGTTTTTTGAGATTCATGTCTGATAACAGAAGAAATGAGTCTGTACACCCTGTACAAGTATTTGTTTCCCTCCCTGGTCTTGCAGCATTCTCACTGACCTGTATAACATTTTTTTATCTTTTAAACAAACCCCTCTCCCTGCCCACGGGAGAGCTCACTCCTGGAAGATAATCAAAATTCTAGTTGTGGAATATGGAGTGTGGATATCTAATACAAGTAAAAGAGAGATTATAATGGTGTTCAATGCAGGACAGTGACTGAAGAGACGGATCCATCCATGACAAAAAAACAGCAAAATTCAGAGAATAGTAGAAATTCAAATAGATGTAAGGTGCACTCTTTGCTTTCTCCCAACTCACAGACCATATCAAGAGTAACATTAACAGAGCCCCAGCTAAGAGAATACTCTGAAGCCAAACAAAGATCACATTGATTATACAATGCAAGATACATGTCCACCCTCACAGTGCAAGTACGCCAAGTAAAGCTGCATTAGCTCTCTAGTAAATTTATCCAAGCCTGTATATGCTTTAGATTTAACCTGTGTCTGCACAACATCAGCCTGTGCATTCCTCTAGGAGGTCACATGAAAAACAATTAAGTGAAAGATACAAGGAAGTATTATAATAAAATACAATATTTAATGTATTTTTTATATTCTATTCTGCTTCCTTTGTTTGCTATTTGCATCAACTTTGACACCTTAACATTTAACTTCAGGTAGGCAAACAGTTCTGAAAAGCTCAACGAATGTAAGGGAGTGCAAGAGGGCACAATTTTCAGTTTACACATCTCTGAATTGTATAGATAATGTGCTGAATTTAACAGGTATTTGTCAAAGGAAGTTTTCTCATAACATTAAAGTTTCCTTAAACTCAGAAGTGTAGGTTCAAATGAGAACAAAGGGATTATTTGCTGGGTTCCACAATCCAATTCAGTGTCTTAGAAAGAGTGTAATTGTGTTCTTCTCTGTGCAATTAATTGTGAAGGAGTAAGGGAGGAGGAGAGACATTTCCTGCTAGTCCGGAACACTTCAACCTGGAATGTCCAGAAAATCCAGCAGGGAGGTAAACGGATAGGACTCCTTGAGTTCTGAGATCTAAGTAGTCCACAAAGTGACACACCAAGTTGCTGCATGTAACTAACTTAGACATGGATCAGTTCTTTTAGCTGAATTCTGGCGAAGTGAAAATACAATCTATTTTGCTTTCAGACTGATTTGTGATGTCCAACACTAACAGCCTGATCACAATCTAGGTAAAATTATCTCTACAGAAAGAGAAGATGGAGCTCAAAGCATCCATCTCTGGGTTGTTACATTCAAAACAGTGTTATGGGAAAAAAACACACTACATATAGGTATCCTAACAAATAGATATTAGTCTAGTTAAAGTAACAGTAACACTTCAAATCCCAATTAATACAAAAAAAACCCACTTCAAACTGTGGCCATGTTCTCTCTTTACCTAAGTGCATATTTTTCTTATGTTTTTAACTTCAGCCAAGGCAAACGACCTCAAGAGAAAAGTATCCTGGCTTTTGTTTTTCCCATATTGAGATATGGTGATAAAAAAACCAAAAACAAACCAAAAACCAAACAGAGCAAAGCTATGCATTACACAGCTAACAATACCCATAGGACTGAAATAGATTGTTCATTCTTCTGTCCTACCTATGGAAAACAAACAAACAAACAAAAACCAAACAAACATGAAAAACCTGCAGCCAAGAGTGCCATGAATAGCTGTCTTTGTCAACCCAACCATAGCATCTCCTGGAAGAGATTATCTGGTTATATTCCAGCTAATTAGCAGCACTGTTGCTTTCTCAACACATTTTGCGGTATCTTTTATGAATAACTTTACTACTAGGTAAGAATATTTTACTTGGTGTGCTTAAGGAAGTACTCAGTGATCCAATAGCCTTGTTTCTTACCCCTGGGTTTCATCTCTTTTTTAGAACAAACACATGAAACTTGATACTTTAACTGAAAAAATAAAATCAAGCACTTGCACCTAAACTTTTACCTCTCTCTTTTTCTTCTTTCCTTTTAAAATAACCATCTGTTTGAATGCATCAATTGCAACAATCCCTTACAGGTTTACATTCTGGCTTATGCAGCTAGCGCTACCTTGCTTCCCTGAGAGCTACTGAAATACAGAGAGCACTCGGTACACAATCCATTTTTTTTAACTTTTTCCTCCATGCATTTTTTAACTCCTTTTTACTGTATTATACTCCTTTCTCCCCCTTGGATGTTACTTTTCCCAGAGGAAGCTCTGGAGAATTACATTACAGGAACCCTCATGCCAGAAGCCCAGCCCCAAGGCTCTGTTACCAACGTATAACCCCTTCACTCAGGTCAGCCCTGACATCTTGTGTGGGGTCAGGAGAGTGGGAGAGTTTATCTTCTCCTCTTTCTTGTCTCCCCTTAAGGACTTTGTGGCCTTCTGCTGTTTCCCTCAGTTCACAGAAAAAAAAAAAAAAAAAAAGGCAAAAAAACCCCTAAACCTGCCAAAAAAAACCCAAACAGCTGGACTCAACCAGGTCCCAAAAAAGAACAGAAAGCAAAGACCTCCGATCTCCTCAGACTGTGACCAGAGACTGAAATCACATTGCAGCAACCCTGAGTTTTTAACCTGGGTATCACCTGTTCTCAGATTGCTTCAGGCAATGCCTCTTTTCTTTCCTGCTCTCAGGTTTTGAGCTAACAATATGAGCTATCAGCACCTCTGCTGCCTTCTCCATACCAAAGTTTGCCCAGCTGCAGTTGCAGCCTGACAGCAAGACTAAGGCAAAAACATCTCTTCCCTTTCCTAAGGTTTTTGGTGAGCCTACATCGTCCAAACTGCTAATCAAATCAAATCAAATCATCCAAACTGCTAATAAAATAAAATAAAAATAAAATACAAAATCACACAATCAATTGGCAGACTTGGCAGACAAGCTCTGCCCTCCTAGTCTTCTGCTGTCACACCTGGTCACCTACAGAGATGCATGGGTTCGTGAAGGGCAGCATGGGTTCGTGAAGGGCAGGTCCTGCTTGACCAATCTGATCTCCTTCTACGATCCTGTGACCCGTCTGATGGATGAAGGAAAGGCTGTTGGTGTGGTCTACTTAGACTTCAGCAAAGCCTTTGACACTGTCTCCCATGCTATCCTCCTGCAGAAGCTGGCAGCCCGTGGCTTGGATGGGTACACTCTCGGCTGGGTAAGGAGCTGGCTGGAGGGCCGGGCCCAGAGAGTGGTGGTGAATGGAGTCAAATCCAGTTGGAGACCAGTCATGAGTGGAGTCCCCCAGGGGTCGG
>WKFP01015563.1:76335-99447 GCA_011057875.1 Pterocles orientalis | reverse complement strand
GTGTTCAGAGGAGACCTACGAAGCTGGTGAGGGGTCTGGAGCACAGGCCTTATGAAGAGCGGCTGAAGGAGCTGGGATTGTTCAGCCTGGAGAAGAGGAGGCTCAGGGGAGACCTTATAGCTCTCTATAACTTCCTGAAGGGAGGTTGTGGTGAGCTGGGGGTCAGCCTCTTCTCTCGTGTAATCAGTGATAGAACTAGAGGGAATGGTTTCAAGCTGAGACAGGGGAGGTTCAGGGTGAACATTAGGAAGTATTACTTCTCGGAAAGGGTAATCAGGCATTGGAATGCACTGCCCAGGGAGGTGGTGGAGTCACCGACCATGGGAGTGTTCAAGAAACGTTTGGACGTGGTGTTGAGGAATATGATTTAGCTGGGAAGTATTGGTAATGGTTGGACTAGATGATCTTCTAGGTCTTTTCCAACCTTGATAATTCTGTGATTCTGTGATTCTGTGATTTGCATAGAGCAGCTCACCATGTCACTGTGCCTGGGATCACCGATGGGTTTGCCCACCTTTTCCACCACTGGTTACCCTTAAAAGCCTGTCATGGGCAAAAGGGACCTTGTCATGCCCACAGTATTAACAAAGCGCTGCTGGTGCAGCTGATGTGTTCGGTTTCCACAGTCCACATCCTGCTTCTTCCTCAGTCCTGGGCCAAGGAAGTTTATTTGTGTACATGCCCTCAGCACAGCCCACACCCCCGATGGCACCACAGCCGTGGCTCGCCCCCAGGCAGAGGGCTGGCCAGCACCACCCAGGCCAGTAGAAGGCCCCATGAGGCTTCTGCTAGTAATATCAAAATCCCATTTACTGGGCTTCAGGGCCTCTATTGGCTAGCTGGGAGTAAGGTACCCAGAGGGGAAAAGGAGAGAATGATGGTGGTAATTATAGGGTTGAAGTACAAAGAATTAATGAAAACAAATACCATTGCTAAATGCCAGCAGGTGCATTTTTCATATTGTTAACATTGCAGTGCTTCTTTGGATATGCTAATACACTGAAAATTTGGTAATGTACTACGAAATTAATTGGAATTGATAACTGTTATATTGTGTTACAGTTCCAGCATTCTCCATCTCAGAATGTTTTTAATGACAACAGACCACTGCGGCATTTTGCGTATGGAAATCCTGTGCAGAGACGGTCCCACCATGTGAAAGGTGGCCAGTGTCCCACAGTCCTTATTTTTCTAACTTTTCCACCCAGGTTTTCTGGAGAAAATGGGGACAGAGATTTTTTTTTTTTTTTTCCCCTCTGCTGGACCAACAGAAGTGTAAAGCTTTCATTTGTGTCTCAGTATGGTAAAGATATTGTACATTGTGTCTAGAAACTTAATACTGCAGAAAACCCAGGGACACTTTCTCATAAAGTCTGCCTGTTGGTCACTGTACATAAAGAGTAAAGACTCAAGAAGACGCTGATTAACCCCCAGGTTAACATGAGGAAAGAGGAATCTTAAGCTTTTACCATTCATGTGCACTTTTTATCTTTGTATCCTCTTCAAGGAAGAGGACCAACGAATTCAAAAAGAAGCAAGGTCCTATATAAGAAGATAAAGATAATTTAATAAATAGATACCTGTGCGTGACATGGAATCTTGCCCTGGCCCAAGTCACTTTTCTGAGGTTAAATGATTTCCCCCAACTCTTAGAAAAGTGGTAGACTGTTACCTAAATCCATCTCTTGATAATTTTTAATCACTTGGTTCTTCTGATCCATGTTCATTTCTGTAACAATGAACTTTTAAAAAGCTCTTTTTTCAAAAAAAGCTCTTTTAAAAGTTCTCATTCTGACAAGCAACACATATGAAATTTCAAATAATCTATTTATTTCCTCAGTCTCAGTTTATTTTTACAATATACAAACAACAAATAATTCTGTTCTTTTTTCTGGCTTAAAAAGAATAAACCACTTTAGTTATCTGAGGAGGAACCTTAAAGTTGAATAAAATATTACAATTATTAGTGGGTTTTCGCTCTGAGTTTGACTCTCTTGGTCACTTCAAGGAATGTTATTTATCAAGAAGATCAAGAAATATGTTATTACAGAAGTTGAACAAGGACATCAGACTCCAGTTTTAGTTTAGCAACAGGCCAGTCTACAAGTATTCGGATCCTGGAATTTGGTTGCTGGTACATAGCTCAGGTTTAACTAATGAATTAAGAATATTTTAATATGCTATGCAAGAGCAAGCAGCCCAAATTCTCTCAGTTCAATTCAGAACTACCGCAGGCATATCGCAGAACTATAATTTCACACAAAAGCCCTTTAACAGATTATTGAAATAAACTGAGCTGAAAATCTAAACTAAAATCTTTGTTTTTCAAATGGACCTTAATGCTCATCAAAGCACTTTAAAGAAAAAAAAAACATTAGAAAATAGAAAACAAAAAAGTCAATGAAAGATTTCAAGTTTTTGCTCAACTGACCCGAAGTTTACAACAAGTCGATAATAAGTATGGTGCCTTTTGATTTTTTAAAGGTATAAATTAATCTAACTCAAGTATACATAAAAAAACACTTTTTTTAATTTTTTTTTTTTTTTTGGTGAGCAAATAGACCAGTTTAAACCAGAAAGACTAACATTTGTACAGGAAATTATTTTACTGTATGGTATTGAATGCTTTCTATTTTAGAATAACTTATTAACTGACCTAACTTTTTTGTTTCTGTACTTGGGCAAGAAGGCATGTTCAAATGCTTCAAGTTAGAATACAAAACTCATTTGAAATCAGAAACACGATTATCCCTGTTCGAGAGTCAATACAATGGCATTACTTTAGTTTACTTTTTTTACAGAAAACAGCACTGTGAAGAACTGTGGGTCAAGTAAAACTTAGTGTGACCAGAAACAAACAATATATATGGAAATAATATCTGAAAAATGAGTTAGAAAGTTAAATAAAATAAGAAGCCATCGATTACTGCAATCTACTGTAGTGCTTTATGTGGCCTAGGTAGTTGGCATATAGAGAATACAGCATATTAGAGCATGATCAGATTGCCTGTGTCAGATGCTGCTGATCCTGGCTAGGTGGTTGCTATCCGACTGCTTGGTACAACTATTTCACTTTTGCGGGTTTTATTATTTACCTGGCCACTCTCTATCTCACTTCATGAAACAATCTAAGGACAAAAAACCTGAGTGCAATATGAATATGTGCAAGTAATACAAATCTGTTTTAGCTAACAAGGTAGAGTCTATTCAAAACTGTCATAAAAAAAACTCTTAGAGTAAATCAATTTTCTGACCATAACTGCCCCCTAGGGTTCAAAGAGAGTTTCAAAGGGTTTTTTTTCTTTTCTTTTTTGCTTTTGGTTAATCAATAAGATATATTACTAAGAAGAAAATGCATCTCTTGAGAGGTTTGCACAGGAATTCTAGCTTAAATGGAAAAATACCATTTTTTAATGACATCAATTCAATTTATGTTTATAAGCTAATATACTTAATGTATTTTTTTACAGAATGCCTAATCTCTGTGCCAAGATTCACTCAAATTCACTATTTTTAAATTTCATACATGCTGCTGACTATCATACATTCTTCTCTGTATCTTTTTAAATAGGAATATAGCCTGAGGAACTAATCATCCTCTAAGCTTTCCAAATAAGGCTGTTCGTGTGGATGACTTGCTTTGAAGAGAAATTTTTTTCTGCACCTTGCTGTGTGCTGGTTAGTGTTAGATGGTGAAAGGGTGGAAAAAAACTGAGTTACAGAGCACAACAGCGAGATGTGTAAGTGGAATTTATTTCACCACGGAAATGGGTAGCTGCAGTTATTCATGTGTTAGTCTTGCAAGATAAATTACATTATTTGTACACTTCAAATGAGATTTTTCTCTTTACTATTTTATTTTAAAAGCCTAGCTTAATTGTTCATTTTTTTTTAATTCTTCATGTTTCAGTCCAGGTCCATATACCAACCAGATTGATATAAAAATGTAACTCATTCTATAGCTAGTCAGGCTCCTTCAACCAGAAATATCAAATTTAAAGTACTTCTGAACTATGAATTCTTTTGTAATAATACATAAACATCCTATCATCTACTCTGGCAACTGACAGAAAATGCTTCACACGAAACTGAAACATAAAACTGATGCTAAAATGGGCTTTCTTAGAAATACGGTAAAAATAGGCTTTGAATTGTGGTTAAATAAGCTTCTTTCATTTTTTTCTGATATTTTCATATTTTAGTTTCAACACAATATCATATTTGATTCATATCCTTGTTTCAAACAGGTTTAATTTTAATTATTTTCAATTAAATTAAATACTAGAATCTGTATTGGTGCTAATTTCATGCTACTCTTTGCATGTAGGTGTGACTTTTGCTTTCTCCATTCTCTAGGAATCATACCTCCGTAAGGTCTATGTTTCTGAAGAGCACAGTCAAAGAAGTAAGGAATAACCACACATTTACACACACAAACTATATTCCTAGCAGAACCACAGACCCTCCAGCTTTCCACAGAATCTTACTGTCTCTTTCACATTATTTTCACTGGAGATTGTTTCCAAGACATTCATCACAGGCATCTGTACCACATCATAGAATCGCAGAATAATTTTGGTTGAAAAAGACCTTTAAGATCATCAAGTCCAACCACTAACCTAACACTGCCAAGTCCACCACTAAACCATGTCTCTAAGCACCACCTCTACAGGTCTTTTACATATCTCCAGGGATGGTAACTCAACCACTGCCCTGGGAAGCCTGTTCCAGTGCTTGACAACCCTTTCAGTGAAGACATTTTTCCTAATATCCAACTTAAACCTCCCCTGGCACAACTTGAGGCCATTTCCTCTCGTCCTATTGTCCTCTTGTCAATGAAAGCAAAACTCATCTACTAGTGAGAGATTAGGTTAGATAGTTTCTAGGTCCAGATACAGATAGTACTAAATTATCAGATGCTTTCTTAGGCTGAAATTTCCTAAGAAATTTCAAAAATCAATAAAAGGGTTGAACTGCTTCCTGTGCTTTCCTATAAATCAACCCATGTCCATAAAACTTCAAGACTCAACCTCTCTCAGCAACTGAATAGCTACGCCAAACCAGGAACACTCATCAGATAGTCTAAGTAGACACTGTAGACAATATTATTCTTACATCTCTTTTCCATTGCTTGTAAGCAGATCCATCTCCTTGCTTTCTTAAGCTTAAACAAAATCAGTAAATCCTGGCAAGCAATTCAGTAAAATGGAACTTCACAAAGAAAAGCAACAATAGTGAGATGTAAAAGCACTTAGAAGAATTCACACCATCCACAGTCTCCTCTCAGATGACCTAGACTGAGGTTATAAAGGAAATTCATATCTTTCACATGCTTAAAGTTTTCTCCAGAATATCTCTGAACACATTTTTTTCTGTGAATAACCAAGATAGTGCCTTAACTTATCGGACAGTGACCTAGCCAAGCCATGACATACAGCAGAGAAACAAAATGTAGATGATCCTGGTCTCTTATATAAATATGATCTGCCATGGATTGCCACCCATTGGCCGAAGAACTAAAACATAGTTTGGGCAACTTCCTTTCTCATGAGAAAGCAAATTTGAGCCTTTGTCCTTGTTTGACTCACAGGCAACTTCCCTTGCAAGATGAAGTTTTAACAGAATTCAGTTTGTATATTTACATGTAACTTTGGAGATTGAACAGATGAGATGTACCTGATTTCCAAATCCGTTCTGCAAAATGTATTTAATATCTACCAATATTAATGTTTCAAATTGCATTTAAAGATGGTGCTTTGTTTTAAAGTGCCTGACATGGGTGCTTTATTTTAAAGTGCCTGATATGTTTCTTTGTAACACAACTCTTCCTGAGGTATTAAGAAAAGGAAATATTTTCTGAAATGAAACCCAAAGCTTTTTATATGACTTTCTGGAAAAAGAAAAAGAGAGAGGAAAAAAAATGAAACAAAGATTTTCACCACAGACAAGGTGAGAATACCCTTCTAGTATGTGGCAAATGTCAGCTTCAAGTCCATTAATCTATCGGTCTTTCACACGTTAAGTGAGAGCTCCTCTACAGCCATTCTGGAATATTTTGGGGTCAGTATCTGTCAGTTGTCCTCACTGAAGCTGTTCATATCATTCTATTCATATAGCAGACCATTGTTGTGCCATTTAAAATTTGACGAATCATTACAAAAATGGTTCTTTTTAAAAGCAAATAATTATATTTAATAACAGCTGAAAAGAGAATCTGAACTTGCATCATTATGTTTAATAACAATTTAAAGATAATTTGATTTTGCATCTTCCATAGTAGGGGAGTGAAGTTGTTCCCTTCTTGAGCAAAACACTACAACCTAGATTTCAGAAAAAAATCTCAAAATATGTAAGCTGGCATGAAAAGGAATTTGCTTTGATGAAAAGCACATTTTCCAAAAAAAAAAAGCATGCAAAACTCACAAATGTGTATTTGTTAAAAAAAAAAAAAAAAGGAGAGGGGGGAGAGAGACCAGCTGTTTAACTGATTCCATGAATATTTATAAACTATGTTACCTGTTTCAGCACACAAAATTAGGAACCCGTGCTTCAGAAACAGAGTTACAGTGTTTGATATTGTCTTTAAAATTGTCAGTACTTCAGATTACACAACTGAATGTGATGGATAAACACAGTAGCAGTATTTTAACATCACATGTCTAAAAAGCATTCACTCTGAACTAAGGTATGTCTATCCATCTCCTTCTTCATGATTTCCAGAGTAGACACTTTCAAAATAATTTACTACAGGTAAATTGAGCAAGCATGAATTAAGCTAGAAAATAAGCACAGATGTCTTTTCTACATTGAAAAAGCTTCAATTTCTACAGACTTGTGATATCATTTGACATATGATTTGCGGTGACCTTTTTGGGATGATTTCTGAAACATCGGATTGGCAAAGGCTATGCATTAACTAAAATCTCCTAACTAAGAAGTACCACTGTAATAAATGCTTATAGTTAGGAACATTGTTTTTCAATTAAATAATCGATTGCAATCCAATCTTATTTTACCAATGCAATGTTTGTATGAGATAATAATTGACTTTTAGAGAAGGTTGATTCTGGCTTACTTAAATATTTAAACCTTCCTGTATTCAGA
This sequence comes from Pterocles orientalis, assembly GCA_011057875.1. Taxonomy (NCBI): domain Eukaryota; kingdom Metazoa; phylum Chordata; class Aves; order Pterocliformes; family Pteroclidae; genus Pterocles; species Pterocles orientalis. The sequence goes on along the minus strand of WKFP01015563.1, from coordinate 92,343 downwards.
TATCAGACTCAAATACACAAGTGGGTCTTTTTCATACTATATCATGTGTGATTTCGGTTATTTTGGGGAGATTCTTCTGCACCAACACAGTTAGTGCAGAGCATCTACACGATTACTAACAGCTGAACTTGAGAGTTAAAACTGAATTCCAGCTTTCTAAATTAACATTGAATAGTCTACATTGGAGGATGAGGAAGGAGGAGAACACTATTGTGTTCTGGGATGTAGCGTTTGCAGTTGATTTGGGACACTGAGATGAAACAAGGAATATGGAATTACATTCCTAATAAGAATTCCCACGGACATGAAAGAAGGCACCTTGATGCATTCTGGATTGGAAGAACAAGTTTCTCTTTTGATTCAAATGGAAATAACATTAATTTAATACAGTTTTTCCTGATGAAACATTCCTTCAAAACATTTTTCAGTAAAATCTACTTCTTGACTTAATGCTCCTGTGAAAATTATAAGAAACAAAACTTCCAGGTTCTCTAACTGATTATGCACATGCAACTTATGGCCCTGCAGAAAAGAGGGACAGTCTGCTAAACAGAGTGAAGGACTGCACTGTGGCATCCCATGGACAAAATTTTGACAGAATTTCTAAGTGCACTAGGTACTAGAAAGACATACAAAGTGTCTTCACACTTAGCAAGGCCTTTCCTTGTCCTGTAGTATTGGATTTCCTAAAGTAGGCACTTAGTGAATTGACTGAGACATTACGACAAACTTTCGCTGAAGCACTTTCCTTAGAATTCTAGGGAGCTGCTAGGAGTCAGTGTAGGGTGAACAAGCCCCTGAGTGCTCTTGAGTTTGCTGCCATTAATCCCCATCAGATTTGCACTGAAGAGCAAGTCATACAATATGCTGCTGAGCTGACAGAGCATATCAAACTGCCTCAAGCAGAGAATTCAGTGGAGCTGATGATACTCTAAAATTGTACTTAAATGTTGTAGGACACTCGCTCCCCAGACCAATGGAACCTTAAAGCTGTGATTTAAAAGATTTGTTAGCTTGCTGTGTTATCAGCACAGGGTGTTAGGAAGTAAGAACAGTTTTCTTTTTAACATTTAGCGGTCACTAAGGAAAGGAAAACATCTCGAGAATTCCCCTTGTGTTCTGCTGTACAAGGTCAATAGCAAGGCCAGAAGACCATTGAAACAGAAAAAGAAAATAAAGGAAATTATTATAAAGAAGGCATGCTGATTAAAAGGTGTCAGGAAGGCTATAAAAACAGTTTAGCTGAGTTGCTATGAGACACCACAAAAAATAGGGTAAGATGTCAGAGTAGAATTTGATATGGTCTAAAGGCTAAACATGCCAGAATTTGCTGAACCATGTGCAGAAATATAAATACAGAGAGATCCTCACCATGGCAAACCCTCCAGTTTCACTCCTGACTACCATTAAGAAAGCACAGATACAGGGAAAGAGCAGAAAACCAGCAATGAAGAGGGCGTCTTGCAAATGTTAGCCTGCTGTGGCTATTCACAGAACAGTTCATCCAGTATGCTTCTTGTTTATATACTCCCTCAGAAGTCCCTGTACTTCAAATGTACAGAGATGCCAGACCACTAGATCTAGATATAAAAGCTAACCCACTTCGGTTAAAGACGGTTTAGAAAGAAACCTGGACCCAGGCTGAAACACAAACCAGTTCTACCAAATATTCATATAAATTACTTTCTGGAAAAAAAAATGAACCTTGTCCTCAAGACAAGCCTGTTATTACATGTTAAATAAAGATGTGGCTAATACAGAAAGCTGTCACCACAGCCACATTTGCTGCTTATCCTTCACAATCTTCTAGTACTTTTGAAGAGGTGAAAAATCACAAAATATGTTAATTTATTTAGACTTAGATTTCTAGGATAGAAAATTTACCTCTAAAATGTTGTCCTTCTCTTTTCAGGTAACAAATATCACTCAATAAATCATGACCTTGGAATGCTTACCAGTATTGACATTAATAAGAGAAAAATCTCAATGCAGATGCTTATTTCCTAGGTTTTCAAAGAATCTCATCCTTTCATATTCCATTTAAAATGTAGGCCCACTGAAATAAGATATAATTTAACAGAGTTCTTTTATGACAACATAAGATCTTACTGATATCAGCTCTTATTAATGTTTGTGGAGAATTATCTGATTATCACAAAGGTACATCTTTTTTGAAGTAATTATGTGCACTTCCAATTATTAATAATAATTATTAATATTATTAAATTATTTTTTCATTAATTAACTGTAAAAGGAAAGAAAGCTATTGAATGAAAACACGAATGCAACATAAATCTCAGCAGTTCTCAATGTGTTTTAATCTGAACTAAATGATGTTCAACAAAATCTGTGAACAATTTATTTACCCTGAGCAAATAATTCAGGATCAGACATGTCTGTATGTTTATGCTACATGGGATAACCAGCACTTCCCATATCTCCTCCAAAAAAGGCAGAACAGTATTTTTTCAAGCACAGATACGGTGTAGTACATAGTAAAATTGCACTCAAATTCTATTTTAACTCATGTGGCAGTTAGCCACAATAATTGCTTTTGGTGCCTTCTATAATCTTATATACTACAAAATTAGAGGGCTGTTGTATTCTCTTAACAAAACTGAGTCTTGAAATATGCAGTAAATACAATAAATATCCCATAAACATCCATGTATGATTATCTCCACACGTATCCTTAGCAATTTCAGCTGTCCAAATAATTTTCATCCCATGGGTCATTCCTATAGTAATTTTTTGCCTTTTTATTCATTCTTCACATCAATTACTTACCAGGTTTTGCCACTGCAGTTTTTTTTGCTTTGGCTTCGCTGTTCAACATCTACAATTTCAGAAATATTAGTTAACAGATAACAATACACGTACCTACTGCTTAACAAAATTATAGCCACACCATTATAGTTAAAGTTACATCAATACTTCTGCAATAAAAACTGCTCTTGTGAGATTTATAAATCAAACATAAAGAAAAAATACTTTGGGGGATGAAGCTCAGCATATAGACTGCATAGACCATAACAAATTTGTTTTACCAATTTTCAAACAAATTGATTTTGCTATTTTGGGTTCTGCAAGTGTAAATCAAAACAGAGATTTACCAGTTTAAAGCTAAACACTGTTGGATATATTAAGATTTCTATGGTCTTTCATTAGGAACAAACTTAATATTGAACTTAAATTGCATATTACTGATTTTACATATAAATATATATACATCTATATTCACACAGATAATAGAGGGTTTTGTGATCCCTACAGCTGACATCTCCCTTTGAAGGCTAATTCCACTATAGAACATCTTCACTGATGCACACTGGCTTGTATAAATTACAGACATGACCCATATTTTATGTCTGTCCTGCTGTGAAGGTGCAATTTTCTAAAGGATGCTTAAATACAAAATGCTCCACCACCTTTGTTCCAACCACACGACTGTGGCCAGCCTGCCCTTAAGTGTCAGCATGTTACCTGGATGAAAATCTCTGGGCTTGCTGGGCTTTGTATGCTCAGGAAACTATAAATGGGCTCATCCTTCGGGCTGTACTTGCAGATTCTGCGTGCACATCAGGCCCATTAGGATCTCCATGAGGACTCCTACTTAAAAAACTAAAAGCGGATATTTATAATCAGCCTGGTTTGCTTCTGTCAACACACAGCATTAAGTTGTACAAATGTAAATGTCAAATAAACACTTGTTCCAAATACAATTTTCTCATTTTCTAAACTGCTACATATTAATATTCCATGAGTACTGGGAAGATGAGCCCTTGTACTACCGCAAGGGGTTTAATAATATTCTTGACCTAATTCAGCAATTGCCACTGACAGCAAGGCTAACTCAGTTTCTTAGCTATTTCAACTGAGAAAATTCTTGTCTTGAAAACAGATATTATTAATCTCTAGTATAAAAGAAAGATTTGTCAAGAATCCTTCAAGGGGGTCAACATACCTTTTACTAGAAATTTGCACAGGATGACTTGACAGTAACTGCATGCATTCAGAGACTGACAATGAAATGGTAGCTCAACCTCCTTAAGGTAGTGGAACCTACTTCTTCTACAATACCACTTCAGAAGTGAAAATGACCTCTGTGTTACCTCAGAGACGTAATTCTGGTGTCAAGTCATTAGACATGAAGTGCATCAGTCCAGCTCAACATGTAATGTGCACTAAGCAATGTGGTCTGGAAACACCTTTTTCAAGTTTTTATATTTATTTTTCTCATCTTCTGTCTTTTCGTTTGTCCAAGCCTTTTTAGATCACCATTCTTCAGTTAGAGGAATGGCTGTGCTTTGCTTTCTATAGATTTTTATTTGGCTTTTATTACCATTGTAACTAATGATAACAAAAAAGTTAAAATTTAGTATGCCCAGAGAGACAAAGGAAATTTTAAATTGAGTTGAGAACACTTTTTAATGTCCTGGTTCTTCCTCCTCTTCTCCAGTGTAGAGATATCAATTCTATTCCTGTAGTCTGTAACTGGCCTATTGAATAACCTGTTTGAATATCTTTTTTTACACCTTTATTTACCTACATGAAAAATGTGTTTACCACGTTTATTAAGTACACTGAATGTATCAATGTTAGAAGTAGCTTTATGATTTTTATGGTAACCAAGCAGACAGACTACGTATCTAATCACCAATGGGGAACTATTTCTAGAAGTTTAGAGGCTTTTTCAGGAGCATAAAAAATGATAGGTCAACAGGAATTGGGCTTTGCCCAGCCTTCTAAGCTGGTACATCCTTTCTAATATAAGAATCCCCAATGCTGTAGTAATTACGCATTAATTGTTTAATAGGCAAACAGGTGTTATTCCAAAACACTAAGCTATGGTATGGTTCTCAATGAGAGGCAACACACTCCACTAATGAGGATACAGTCCTGAAAGTTTGTCATCGCAAATAACAAACCCCTATAATCTCTGTTATTGTATTCTAGGCAGAAGGTGCAGACTCTGTAAAACTCTTAATGACTATTGAGAGGCCTCAAAAATTAATTAATTTTACAATTAATCATTAACTAAATATATAAGGACATAATTATTGAAAATGGTAAATTTTTTCTCCTTTGCAAGAGGAGGTAGAAAATTTAAATGGCATTTTTCTTTCTGGAACTACATTTTCTATAATTTCTGAAAAATGTGTATTGTTTGCAAAACTGTTTAACCAGTCATTTGGGGGATGATCATTAAATACTTTGGAGACAGCAAAGGCAGCAAGTATAGCTGAAAGCAGCGAATGCTGCTCTAATGCAGGTTGGTAAATTGTTTCTGCTGGAAACATTAGTTTTTAAAACTAGTAAAATATAGTTACTTAACAGAATGACTGAACACTTTTCCAGTCACCACGGGGCCTAGAGAAATGAAATATCTGAGAGAATAGAAGACTACGTCAAGAGAAAAACAAATAAATAAATAAATAGAAAGTTAAGCACTACCAGAGTAGGAAAATAATTTGAGTTATGCACTTCACCTAAAATAAGATCTGACAGACTCAATCTTGTCTTCAGTGCACTTAAATCCAAATGGAATTACTTCAAATTCAACAGCATGGCACTTGGGTTCAGTAGGGTCTCAGGGACATATGAGGGTTGAATGAAACTCAGTTTTCTTCTGATAACCATGCTTAGAGGACAACTTTCCAGATTCATGTAAAAATTTCAAGACACCATAAATATTATCTATTTCAGGAAATTATTATCTAATCTGATACAGATATAAAAGTTGTCACTATACTTTTATTAAAATAAACTTTGGAGTAGATGGTTGCTTGACATATTATTGATGAACTTGAGAAATTTTAAGAAAGGATACAAAGGAGCATGATTATTTGCTTATAAGAAACAGATTATGTTCTGCATCCTTTTTTTTTTTTTTCTTCTTTTTTCCACAAAATGAGATCCACTGTGTAAGGTGCTGGGAACACACTGAAAAGCCACAAGGCCACACTTCCAGTTAATTAAAAAATAAATAAAACACCCTTCTACAAAAAGTATCTGCTTGTGAAGCTAGAGTAACCACTGAGATAAACACTGCTTCTATTTCTATAAACTAGAGTAACCCTAGCAGAATCAACCATAAAACTGAACCTTTTAAAAAATTACATATATATGCATACAAAAGTGCAGTGCCATTGCACTTCAGAATTCTGACTCCTACCTTAGTGACCCTAGTGTATTGCCTTAAAGCACACAAATTTTTTTAAGCCCATGTAGAGGTAAGCAAGAGAAAAATTCAGCCCACTAGAGCAGGGAAGGTGCTAAAATATTAATTTATTATCAAATGCTTTTTCATACTTCTACAAAGCTTCTGTATTGAATATAGTCCCAGTCAGGAGCGAAACAAACGTCAGACTCTAACAACTGTAGTTAGAAGCTAATGCAAAAAGAGAACAGACTGAAAACCTCCCCTTCGTCTCCAGGGACAGAAATGGCTGTTGTCCCCAGGAAGTGGAAAGTGAGGGAGAGAGAGTGCAGGTGGTTGACATCATCCCATCCAGCATTAAGCAGGAATGATTTTCTAATTGAACTACCTTCTGTTGGCAGACATTGTTCAGAAACGGGTGATCCCACCCTCTTGCCCTTGCAGCACGTGTCATTCAGGCAGATGGACAAATACAAACATCAGTGTAAAGAGCAGGACAGACACCAGCTGTAACTTCCATCTATCCAGACACGTGGGGAGTGAATTTTCACAATGCTGCTTGAGGGAACAGAAAATGAGATGTTTTTTTAATAGGCTAAAGGCTGAATTCAGATTTTAACATTTAGCTCCCATGAGCAGAGCCATGCCAGATTTTCCACTTACAGGAAATCTGCCAAAGTATGTCAAAGACAAGTCTCTTCCTTCTAAAAGGTACTTGTATCTTTTGAATGAGTGTTAATTAAAGAAAAAGGAGCATACTGTTTTTAAAGGATGTGATAGCAGTGAGAGAAAATGCATGGATGGTTGAGGACTGAAGATTGTGAAAGCGAGGGGTCATTTCTACTGCTACGTATGCTTCCTTTGTTATTTCTACAGATTGCTAAAATTCTTTGAATGGCAGTTTCCCAATAATACAGTACAGATAATACCATTTTACCTCCTGCTTTTTATTTGTCCTATCTATTGGAGATGCCCAGTGGGGCAGAAACTCTTTGGGTTTCAAAATATTATACTATCATTATTACTATTAATAATCAGAAGCCAAGCCAAATTGAAATATAAATTCACCAAAGCACATGAAAAAAATCCTTAACCTTAATGCATTCCTAAATGAATGAAATTCAAGCATGTGCTTAAAGGTTTGGCTGAACGATGGAACAGCACAAATGCTTCTCTACATCACAGGAAAAGTCTGACAGAATAGTCACATACCTGAAAAACATAATGATTCATTTCCCTACTAACATTAAACAAATTCATAACACAGGTCGAAGAAAAAAAGCCTTTAATTATAAATGCCAAGCACAGACATGTAATTGATATTATAATACAGCATTGGCAGAGGCTCATTTCAGATAAACGATGGGAAAAATAAGCAAGAATCCCCTAAAACCCCTCAACTCCAAGGCCAAAACACTCAGTCACCAGGTCCCAACTCTTCCTTCATGGATTGATAGTTTTGCATGAGTTTGCAACTATAGGAAATGGGTCTGACATGGAATGATTTAGGGTGAATTATAAACACTCCACTGAAAGTTAAGTCTAGAGTGAATATACAGACTGAATTTAAAGAGTCATGAAGAGAGTATTCCCAAAGATATGATTCAGATGCCAAATGACATAATTCATAAAGATGCTCCTGGGAAACAATCCATAGCAATCTACTCCTGCAGGCCAAATGCCAGCTTTACTGCTGGGAATTATGCCCAGGCAGTAGAATTGTCTACTGGCAGTATATTCCCCAGGAGTAGTCAGTCTGCGCAGGGTAGGATTAATGACATAAAGAGGCTAATACTTATTTAAAAAACTATTTTTTAAACAAATAAGAAGACCACCACATGCCTGCAAACTAAAGATGTTGCAGCTTCCAGGATAGTAACTGGGGTTTCATTATATCTCTCTGGAATGACAAAGACTGATGAGGTAAATTGATGATCTAGCTATACCATTTGCTAACTCTTTCCCTTCTTCTAATACCTTTTACGTCCATTTGCGAGGAAAATAAGGGGAAAAACAACCCTCAAACAACATCTCCTCTAAGGCAAATTTCTAGATCTAGGGTCCCTGACACAATAAACAGATTTTAAAGTACACAAATAACAGAGAAAAGAGCAACAAAGGCAAACTTGCCAGAGAGGAACTTCCTCCCTCCTAGAAATGGCAGACCCCAAGGGATGTACAAAGAAACCAGTCAATACTATACAAGTAGTCACAAATGCAGGAATTCATAAAACAGTTTCTCTTTGGGAGCAAACTTTTTGATTGTATTCACACAGTCCAAATGATACCGATGCCCTCGCCGCCTTGCTCTTGAAGCCAAATTTAGATACCATGGAAAACAAAATATTTGTAAGAGTCAGTGTGCTGACCTGATGATGACACTTCTGTTTCCAACAGATAATTAAAAATCCTAATCCCTTCAGCCTATTAACACTAAAATACACTGGAGAAATCCATATTTTGTCACAGCTGTCTCTCATCTCATGCAGGATCTATGTGTTGGGTAGAGGCCCAAGGGTGCTTTGGACTATGTCCATAACTAAATGTTCTGACAAAAAAAAAAAAACAAAGCATACATTTCTTTTTTTTTTACAATTTAGTGTTAATCTTTTAATAAACTCTAACTCGGAAATACTTTCAGTATGTTTCAATCAGTTACAAGAATGTTCCAAAACAGTTCCCCTCAATTTGTTTGTAACATTTAAGAGAAACATATTGTTCTATAATTTAAATTGCACTGCATGTGACATTTTTATGAAATCTTATAGGGAGAAACAGTTTCCTCACTAATCATTGAATTAGTTATATTTCGGGAAAACATGGTGTTTGTTACAGAGACAACCACTCATTTAATGGCATTATCAGGACAGACAATCTGACCATTCTTTTTTCTTTTTAGACAAGAAAAATACAATTAATTAGACTAAGCTGTGGCTAGCAAAACGAGACACTCTTCAGCAGGTTACCCATTTTCTCTCTTGTAAGAAGTGCCAACGAATCTTTTATGACCACAAGTGCTAAAGCCTAATTTTACATCTCAGAGGAGAGCTAAAAATCTCAGTAAGGCTGCAGCATATGACTATGCAGATCACTGAGAAGCAAAATAAATTCTGAAGAACACAAGATAAAAATTCTTCAAAATAAGTAAGCAGTGTGTCAAAATAAAATCATCTGATGAAGTAGAATGTTTATACTGACAGTTCCTTCCATAGTTCACCCTTCGGTTTTAGTGCCTGCAAGAATTAACCCTATTTATAATATCACATTTCTGAACTCTTGAGTCTGTACATTCTGTACTTATGCTCTAGATTCTTGAAACACATTGCAATATGACAACAAGGGTCATTAAAGAAACTGGTCTTTTCACACTCGGTAGACTATTACTCAGTAGTACTACCCATTATATTAGATTTGAATATGCATATGATTAAATTAATAATATGACATTTCATTGTGAATGCATGTTGTATATTTATTATATATGACCTACATATCATATTCTGTTCAGTCTTAGGATATCTTTAGTGAGGAATAGGTGGTAGTGACTTCAGAAGACTCAAGTTTCTGCAAAATGTCAGATTTCACTCTACAGGATACAAAGGTGTAAAAGAAAGCCAATCTCTAAAATATCATCGTTTGAAACTTTGAGCCTATTATTCAGGGAAAAAAAATGTTGACAAGATGACAACATCCTGCATAAAAACAGCCAGCTTGATGTGGTGTGCAATAATTTATTAAAAATCAGAATTTATGATGCAGCAATTGAACACCAGTTGTGGTAACACGAATTGTCCTGAGCGAATAGCGAATTAACTATATTAATATTTTAGTTAAAATTCATGGACTGTATGGTTCGTTAATAAGCTACAGTTCGGGCTGAGAATATATGGCTGTTAAATATAACTGGGTTATGAATAATCCTGCTTATTACAGAAAAAGCAGCCTCCTCTGAGATTCAGAGCAGACATGTCAACGGAGTGGAGGGAGTTGCATTATTAATCCTCCCATTTTAAATGTATGTCAGCAACCAACAGAGGTCAGTACATATCCCACAGTATTATGCAAATACACACATTATCAAGACTTTTTACTACTTCTTCAATACTTAATATTAATCACGACATTAACCACAATAAGCTACCAGTATATCTTAAGAATGTATAAAAAATTGTAAAAATAGAAACCTCTCATTACTTTATATCCGGATTAAGGACTAACACCAGGAAGAAACAAGTGGCTCTTGAAAATAAAAAGTTAGCACTAATGACATTATTTAACAGGAAGCTGTGTTTGATTAGCCAAGCAAAAATGACTACCTATGGAGTTATATAAAGGGTTTGAGATGAAAAAAATACATTGAGAGGACTCTGATGAGATTCTGTCCCTTGTTTGCTTTCCTGACTACCCAAGGTTTTAAGCTGCTGATATGCGCTATTACAGTGAATAATATGATTGCCTCACATCCAGTTTTTATTTAGTCTTACTACACTTAGGAGTGCTCTGGCAGACTGGACCTTCCTGGGAATTACTGGTATTTGAAGTCTTTGAAAATGAAAGTGAAGGAATACAGTTTTTGAAAAACTCTGGACATCACTGACAAGAAATTGTTTCTGTATTAAAAAAAATAAAATTGTTTCTGTATTAAAAAAAAACAACAACCCCCCCCCCCAAAAAAAAACAAACAAACCTAAATGTATTATTATGAAGGCCTTCCTTTCTTCCCTTAGGTGAATAGCAAATACTAGAGATCAAAAGTAATTAAATCAATTGTGTGTAGAGAAGTGACTGAAAAGGCAAGAATCAATTACAAAATAATTTACAACAGCCTAAAGTTTTGGGCAGCTGACTTAATTTTCACTCATGTTACATTAGGATGTGTTGTTTGTATTTAATCAGAATCTTCTCACCACCATCTCACAGAGTTTCAGAATCACAAAAAGGTTGAGGTTGGAAGGGACCTCTGGAAGTCATCTGGTCCGATCCTCCTGCTCAAGCAGGGACATCTAAAGCTGGCTGCCAGGACTATGTCCAGATGGCTTTTGAATATCTCCAAGGATGGAGACTCCACAGCCTCCCTGGGCAACCTGTGCCAGTGTGTGGTCACCATCACTGTAAAAAAAATGTTTTCTGATGTTCACATAGAACCTCCTGTGTTTCAGTTTGTGCCCATTGTCTCTGGTCCTGTCACCTAGGTACCACTGTGTCCACTATCTTAAACCACAGATGTCAAGAGATCTACCATTTACAATCCTACCTGCAACACAAACATAAAAACTTTCTATGATGACACCATAGCTCTGTAGTAGAGCAAAGGCTGCTAAAAGGGGCTTGAGAAGAAATTGGAGAATACCTCAAACACGCACGCACACACATTATGCACGATACACAAATAATACAAAAAAATGACAGAGAGGGGATAGAGGAAAACACTTTCATAAAATATATTTGGACACTTATTTCATACCCTGCTACACTTGAAGGGGCAGACCCATAGCCTAATCTGACCTGTCTAAACAGACACAGCATCAGACCTGAGGGAAAGGATTTGATAATTAGATTTGTCAATCAAAGGGCTAGAGAACCTGCTCTATGATAAAAGACTGAAGGAGTTAAATCTTTTCTCCCTGGAGAAGAGAAGGCTCAATAGGACCTCCTCACAGCATTCTAGTACATAAAGGGCAGCTACAAAGAAGACAGAGTCCCTTGCTTCACAAGGAGCCACATGAAGAAGATTTGGGGCAATGGGTACAAGCTGCAGCAGAAGAGGTTTTATTTCAAAATAAGAAGGCAATTTTTTACAATAAGAACAATCATTCATGGGAGCAACCTCCCCAGGGACATGGTAGGTACATCACTGAAGGTTTTCAAGATGCGACTGGAAAGGGTGCTAGATACTCTCATCTAGGTTCTCTTTCCCATGAAAGGTTGGACCAGATGATCTTTCAAGGTCACATCTTAGGCTGATCCATGATTTGACAGCTCTGACATATTACAGCTATGGCCTCATAATCATTCAGCTGCAAACTTATTTTCCATCAGAAGTTTATCTGTGAAGGAAGATGTGATGAGTGGCAAAGGTGGCTCACCATTCTTCAATGTAGACACGAGCCCTGCTGTCCCTGGACTGGCACAAGAACTCACATACTTTGGTTCATGTAAGATTTGAGATTCCTAAAAGTGTTTCCTCGTGTAGCTTCAGATGTTCTACATTCTTTTTTTCAGTATATAAATGTAATCTTCAGCTAAATTCTGATCCTACACTTCTCTTGAAAAAGGATCATATTGAATAACCAACCAGGCTGTCCTTAGTTACCACCGATGACAGAGCAACATATCTAGTTTTAAATTAGCTGGCCAGAATACTGTAAGCAAAGTAGGCAAAATGGAAATCAAAATGAGGAATTGAACCTGCCTGAAACACTAAACAATTTTCTTTTTTTTTATCCCACTCTCTGCTTGCGCAATCAGTACACAAGTTAATTACTCTAATTATGCCTACTTAATCTAATTTTATACTATAGTGTAGCCACAACAGTGGCTGTAGGACAGAAATGCATACTATAGCACTTGCAGATATAAGAAAATAGAATATCATACTTTAATGGTTTTACTCTGTAACAGTTAACAACAGTTAGCATTAATATAGCAACACCTTGTATACTTAAGAAAATAAATAACTCAGATAGTCTTTCACCATAATAATAATAAAACAGAAAATGCAAGACCTGTCTAGCACCAGAATAGAAAGCACCTGAAACTAAGTGGAGATTTCATCTGAACTTAAAATTATATTTTCATAGCAGTCATGCCTTTAAATCTGAAATGCAAACAAAATAAATTACTGATTTCAACTTCACATGTGAAATCAATTTCAGGTCTACTAATCAGTGGGATTTTGACAGAATTTCTGTAGTTGATACAGCTCATGTGAGTTAAATCTTTACAACATGGCCATTAACTTCATTTTGGATCAATTTGTTTTAATCTTTGCCTAAACCCATCAAAAAGAAACAGTACATACAATATTGGAAACTAATAAAGCATGAAAAGAGTAGATTTCTTAAGAATATTCTTTCACAGATTCTGTATTTCAGAGCCTTGAAAATAACACTGATTAAATACACAAACAAAAAAATTATGAATGTACCAACAAATTAATTTTAAAATGGACTACATGCTCTACTGAAACAACAGGAGCAATTTTTATTGTGTGTGGGGGATTGTTTGTCATGCAGGTAATAAATTCACAAAACAGATCCATTATTTATTTAAAAAGTTAGAAGATTGTGAAATACATTATCTCAGAACACTATTTTCTAATAATGCTTCATTTGTTCCAACTGTTTTTTGAAAATCAAGCCCTTGACAGTCTAGAAAGTATGAGAAACATGGAGTCAAAGCAAAGAGGAAGGTAACTTTAACCAACGATGATGTGCCTTAGCTAGCCACACTGTAACAGCAGATTTTTCTAAACCTTAATCTTATTGGGATTAAAGTCTAAAACATGACTAACATATATTATTTGGAAATAAAACCAAGGACATTAACTAGTCTTGGCTTTACATTCTTTTGTTATGAAGACAAAAGGAAAAAAATTGGTACTTTCAGACCTTGTTCAGGAATTTTTAGCAGTTTAAGCAAAATTGATTTTTAGAGCACGTACTACAAAAAAAACACAAAAAACCCAAAAAACCCAACAAAAACCAAAAAAACCCCACCACCCACCAAACAAAACCCCAAACCAAACTACACCAAAAAACAAGTAGTAGGGTCACAGTAAAGGGGAAGCTATTCAGCACAAAAAGAATCTTATGGAGTCAGTTCTGGGCCCGTGAAGCTGCAGAGGCGAGGGAGAGTGCTAGCTGGAATAACCGTCAGACTATCCCACACCTCCTCTACTCAGAGTAGGGATGGGAATAAGGGCTTTCTGCAACTCTAGCATGAGCAAATTGGGTAGTGCTGCCATGGCCTAGAATCAGTAACCAGTATTTTTATCATCCCAGGCAACTGCCGGCTTGGCTTACACCTACAGATAGCCCTGCAGAGTTTGTCTACAGGATTTCCTTGTGCCTGGATCTTGTATAGACACATAGTACCATAAGAAGACAAAAACCCCACCCTTTTTTCACTCTAAATATTTTTAAATTATTATTTTAAAGGAAGTGGAATCTTTTCCCACTCACTACTTAGTCTCAGGTGGAATAAGGAATGGATGGGAAATTAAATATAGATATGAATTCCAGCTCTGCTCACAATACAACAAGGGTAGGCTCCCATCTTCTAGTCCTACAGGGACATAAAAACCACTTTAAATTGTGGTTTAGCACTCTTTTGCATTCAACAACATAGTTTTTGTCTTTTACTTACTACTTCTGTAAATTGGCAACAAGAGGACTCCAAGACAGAGAAGTCTTTGCCCATCTCTCCCTTTACAGAATTGTGCCTGATACTGTACCGTGAATACACTTTTCAAAGTTTCAGCAAGAGGTTTGAAGGCCATTTCTCCACAATCCTCATGCTGTAAAGGACTCACATTTTTCCTCAGTTTGTTTTCTTTAAATATTTCTCTACACTGTTTGGATTGTTCAGCCAAAGTTGTACAAAGAGAAAACTAACAGAGGCAGGTTATCAGAACAAAACCTTGTAAATCAGTCCACAGTCACCGAGAATCTAGTTCTGTTAATATGTCATGGTAAATGCAGTTTGTCTCTGGAAAGGTTAAAATAAAGAGGATAATTTGTAACAGGATAATCTATCTTTCTAGACTGTGGGCATCTTCCCAGGATCCCAAGGCTCACTCCTGAAGTGCTTCATATAAGAAGACTCCAGAGCACACTGAGTTCTAGCCTTCCCTTCCCGTCTCAATCACCTAACATTTTTGCTGGGAATGCAGAAGGAAATACAAGTACTCCTGTGCTTTATACATTTTGCTGCTGACACTGATTTCAGAAAAGATGGCAAAGAACATCACAGTAACCTTTATCATCATACAACCTTGTGTTTTCTCCGCCAATGTAAGATAGTTATCATACTGCTGTTCATGGTTCTAATATTTTGATTACCTGTAATCATCTGCAAAGCTAAGGACTGTTACAGTGACCGCAGTAGTGCCTAGATAGTATTTTTCATCTTGAAACGATGTGACAGGCATCAGCTAATTAATTCTCATAGCCCTTTAGTTCTGATAAGAGGACTATGGACAGACATATTCAATCTTGACTATAAACGAGCCCAATGGTCTCAGCTTTATCACTAGGGCTAGAGCAGGCTAGTTAACATGTTATTGTCCAATGTCAGAAAGATTATTTTTCCTTACATCAACAGTAACATGATTTTATATGGCACATCTGAAAAATGAGGGATAGTTAAGTCTTGCAAAGCAATGAACCCTTGTTTTTTAATCCAATAAATCTCAAAAGTAGTCTGATTTTTCAAGACTGTGAGTGATCCTACTGACCATCTAAAGAACCTGAAGGTGCACAAGTCCATGGGACCTGATGAGATACATCCGCGGGTCCTGAGGGAACTGGCAAACGAGGTTGCCAAACCACTATCCATCATATTTGAGAAATCGTGGCACTCTGGTAAAGTTCCCGTAGACTGGAAAAGGGGAAACATAACCCCCAGTTTTAAAAAAGGAAATAAAGAAGACCCGGGAAACTACAGGCCGGTCAGTCTCACCTCTGTGCCTGGCAAGATCATGGAGCAAATCCTCCTGGAATCTATGCTAAGGCACATGGAAAACAAGCAGGTGATTGATGACAACCAACATGGCTTTACCAAATGAAAATCGTGCCTTACGAATTTGGTGGCCTTCTACGACAGAGCCACGGCGCTGGTGGATAGAG
>WKFP01015563.1:30874-66867 GCA_011057875.1 Pterocles orientalis | reverse complement strand
TATGACGTGCATGGGATGGAATAATTGGTCAGTCTGCTTCTCAATCTTTACCTAAAAGCAAATCCCAAGCTAGAAGCCGGACTGTCTCTTCCCCCCAAAAGGCTGAATGTATGTCCTTGAGAACAAATAGCAACATCCTAGCAATAACTATAAACGTTCTTCTCTTATCAATTCTGTCCTGAGCAGGAATCCAAAACATAGCTTCTTGCTAGCTATCTATGAAGAGAAGGGAAAAGGAAAAAAAAATTAACTCTGCTCTGCTTAACCCACGACAGAGGTCTTTATTCAGCTTTAATCAGCAAGATTATCTCCCACTGTGTTAAAAAAGACTGAATCCTTTACTGGCTGCATTGGGAAGGCTTCCTTAAAGAAACAATTTGCCATAATATTGTGAACTGTGCAATTAGTTCACATTCTGACAAAAGAATTCCTAACTCATTGAATTTGTTCCAACAATTTTAAGTTGCTGTACCCTTAGTTGAAATTACACATACAACTACTAAACGTGCTCTAGTCTCTATGCAGTCAGCAGAAGTACTAGCAAAACCATTAACAACTACTACTTTAACGGTAATTTTACTGCTACAAATTCAACTTAACTTGCATTTATTTACCCAGGTCTTTGACCAATGTAAAAGACCTTAAACTCTCGTAAAATTAATCAAGTTATGGCCATCTCTAAACAAAAACAGAAACTTGTTTCTTATTTTACCTACAATATTTTGCCTAATGAAAATGAGATCTTCGAAATGAGGGAATAATAGATAAGTGCACGAGAGGGTTTTGCATAATTGATTTTATATTATTTCATTTGTTTATAGACCTGGTTTAAATCTAATGAAGCCACAAACTCACACATGCAATATCACTTATTTGGTTTTGGGCTTGTCTTTGGTACACCAAGGCTAGTTTATTTGGACCATCTCGCAATACAGGGCATGTAGCAGAACCTCCTGGTTGGCAATTCAGGTAAAACAGTATCCTGCTCTGAATCTCTAGAAGAGAAATTGTTCCTGCATGAACTCACAAACCTATTGGGAGTTCTCTGAAATATATAGGTAATCCAGAAAATACCCTCTGCTTCAATTTCACCATGTCACTGAATAAATCCATGCTCCATCTGCATCTTCAATACTGTGTGCAGTTCTGGCCTTTCCCTCCTTCTACTGCTCAAGGGCTTGGACACAAGGAAAGAGATGGAGTGTCTTCCCTACACAGAATGCCTGAGTTTGACCTCTGCAGCCTGGAAAAGAAAAGGCTGAGAGCAAATTAAGCAACAAAGAGGAAGAGGTGGATAGGGTTCGACTAAGTACTCTCCTTCAAAACAAGAACTAGGGATAATAAGCTAAGCTAGGAGGAGCCAGGCTCAAAACAGATGGTTGAATTCTGGTACTTCTTGCCAAAGCGTATTTGATTGCTTATGTTTCACAGGAGGTCAAGGGGAGACTTGAAAAGTTCATGGTAGACAAATCCACAGATGGTTGCTAAATAGCTATATAAAATGTTCGTATCAAGAGTCCCTTACCTGAAAATGGCTGAAGGCTGGAAAGGCATAATATAAGAATACAATAAAATCATATAATCATTAAGGTTGGAAAAGAGCTATACGATCATCAAGTCTTGCTTGATGCTAACTCAGCACTGCCAAGTCCGTCACTAAACAATGTTCTTAAATACCACGTCTACACATCTTTTAAATACCTCCAAAGACGGTGACTCAGCTGCTTCCCTGGGCAGCCTGTTCTAATGCTTCATAACCCTTTCAGTGAAGAAAATTTTCCTAATACCTAGTCTAAACCTCCTCTGGTGCAACTTGAGGCCATTTCCTCTTGTGCTATCGCTTGTTACTTGGGAAAAGAGACCGACACCCACCTCGCTACAACCTCCTTTCAGGTAGTTGTAGAGAGCAACAAAGTCTCCCCTCAGGCTCCTTTTCTCTGGACTAAACTATCCCAGTTCCCTGGTCGATCCTAAGACTTGTGCTCTAGATTCTTCACCAGCTTCACTGCTCTTCTTTGGACACGCTTCAGCACCTCAACGTCTGTGTTGCAGTGAGGGGCCCAAAGCTGAACAGTATTCAAGGTGTGACCTCACCCGTACCAAGCACAAAGGGAAAATCACTTCCATACTCTTTTCCAGGCCTTCACATTTGATCACTGAGACAAAATATTATGTTATATGGATATGAGATCTGACTCAATATAACCATTTTCACACTTTACTGCAAGTGTGCATGAATCTAAACTAGCAATTCACTACTTTTCAACTATTCCAAATACTGCATTGGAAGAAGAAACATGAAAAAGTGCTAACTTTCATTGTATTTTATTAATTGTTCTTATTTTTTTGGTATGGGGTAATTTCAATCTACCAAAAAAAGCATTGCACTAACTGCTTTATTTTCATGTTCGACTTCAAATAGAATAAGCATATTAAATCTACAGTACACTTACTCCTCTTATAACTTTTATTTAATACGGCTCTGATTTCCTTTTGAATTCACAAATAATCACCTAAGAAAAAGATTCAGGCATTTCTTGTCCTCCATGTCTTTCGACATAATTCTACAGACACACAGGTGTGATAAATGTCAATAATATACATCTGCAATTGTTCCACCCTTTACGGGTTAGTTGTGGGATAGAATGATGCTCAGATACAGATCTATGCTGCATCTCTTTCCATCTGTTCTGTCCTATTCTGGAGTGAATTAAAAAAATTCCCACTGGTCTCCTTTTTCATTTATTCATTTAATCTCCTTAACATTTTTCGAGCCTGTTGCTAAGAGATAATCAAGAGAAGAAAAAACTACATATAGAAAAGTAAAAGTCCTTACTTTGGGAAAAAAAGCTTCCAGAGTGCCTAGCAATATTTCCAGCTGGCATGAGATGTAATGAATAGTATACAGCAACCCAGCTCTGTCCTTTACACCAGAGAGAGATTAGTTGCTCCACACAGACTATAAACTACAACTGGCAACCTTATACAACAAGACAGGCAGCCGCAATCCACTGAAAGTGACTCGTGCCAAATGCCTCCAACCAGCCTCATGGCCAAGGGACCAAACCATAATTCTTCAGGTAAATACATTCCACTTAAATGAGTCCTTTCATTTCAGGGAAATAAGGGGAGCAAATGAGAGCACAAGAGACAGAAACTGGAACACAGCAGCAGCACAGTAATAGCAGCCCACATCCAATGTAATTAGCAGTTGTTCTGGAAAATGCTAAGAATGTCAGACCAAGCACTTTGCATTTGGAATTAATACCCAAGGCTACAGCATGGCAGGGGTCCAGAAGAACAAAACAAGTAGTCTGAAGGGTGGAAAAGCACAGGCTATGTGAGTGCTGCTTTCTATCCATGCACTTGGTTAGAGTCTAGGAAGACTTCCTTAGAAAACTTTGTTTAGTCTTGCCTCCCAGAGACCAGTGAATGACCAGCTGCTAGCCTCTTTTCGAGGGTATTGCTCTCTACTTCAGACTTTTTTGTGTAGACACTGTGTACGTATACAGCATGAGCAGCATCAAACAAATATAATTTACTGGCCAAACATTATCAAAATCCATTTAGAAATCACAAAGATAGACAGTTTTTCTTATCAGGAAGACATAGGTAGTAACATAAATCGTGTCACAAAATGACCAACCTTTAATTGAAAAACATTTAGCTTGCCTCCCTCTCCCTATGTATTAATGTTACAATACAAATCTGTGTCTGAACAAACCTGTTTCTGAGCACCTCTGGCCTTTGATTTCACATGGTGTTGAAAGTGGAATCTGTTTACTTCAGTCACAGTGAACTACAGTGCTCCATTCCTTTAAAAGCCTGAGATTTGGTCAGGAGGATGGGTTTGAATTGTGTCTTGGACCAGGAGGAGACTTGGAAGGAAGGGGATAATACTCCTTCCTGCAAGCAGCAAGGGTGCCTAAGTGCCAGAGAGGTTCTCTGGTGTGCAGGCACATGAGGGGCTCATGGGACAGTAAAAATGCTGCCTTAGGAGAGCATACAGTGGGGAAGAAAAGTGAATTTTCAAACATCTAGGCCTCTGAAATGGGAGTTAGTCTCTTTCGAAAGATCGACAATATTCACTTGCACTAATCCAGTCTCAGAAAGTGGACTAATAGCAAGCCTGGAGAACAAGAGACCTCCGCAGAGACAAGGGTGGCAGGAGAAACTTCTGTTTGCAAACCCTTTACCTGTCACATTCTGAGCTCTCTACTTTAAAAAGTCCATGCTTCTAGTCTCTGTTCTAAGGAAACCAGCATTAGAGATTCAAAACATATTCAAGGTTTAGGGGATGATAAATTCAAGACTGACTCCAGTGTTATTGAACAGGCATTGATATTTCAAAAAATGACCCACAGTCTCCTATTTCAAACTGTCACTAAAAATGGAGTCTGGAAATCCTGTGAGCAGTGCTATCCCTGTAAGACCCAGTTAGGGCTGAGACAGGCACTGCAATGAGAACCTCATAAAGAGGAAATTTTTGCAAAAGGTATTCCTGAGATACACTGCAGTTGCTTTGTTGAAAGAAAAGAGTACTGACTAGTTTAAACTGCTTTTTTTTTCTTTTGAAATCTATAGGTAATACTTAGTGAATAAAAATTTTAAAAACTGTGGTTTTTCTAAGAGGAGTAACAACCCATTAAACACACACATGCATGTACACACGAGCCTCCTCCCACCAGCTGATAACTTCTCACCTGCATTTTTTTCCATCACTCTGTACATTTTACCGGTTAGCACCATAAAAGACGCAAAAAGATAACGAAAATGTGGACAAGGAGGAATCTTCTGGAAAGAAGAGAGATTCCTCCTTGCCTGGAGGGAGTTTTTTAAAAATTACTTTGTTGCAATATTTCACGCTACATGCTTTCTGTGGGACACTTTCCCAACACGCCAGTCACAGAGTTCAGCACTGAGCATGACTGAAGAGGTAAGTAGAAACAGGATCTAAAATGTAAGTAGTAGGAACATTTAACAACAGGGAATGGGTTTGTATGTTTGTTTTCCTTAAAAACCAGAGGTTTATATTTTCTTCTTAAAGTTCTACTCCAATGAACTTTAGATATGGATTATTATTTTCTAAAATTTCCCATATAAATT
The DNA here is from genome assembly GCA_011057875.1 of Pterocles orientalis. Taxonomy (NCBI): domain Eukaryota; kingdom Metazoa; phylum Chordata; class Aves; order Pterocliformes; family Pteroclidae; genus Pterocles; species Pterocles orientalis. The sequence goes on along the minus strand of WKFP01015563.1, from coordinate 61,761 downwards.
TATGTCTCCTAGGACTCCGAAAATAAGAGAACTAAAGATATTTAACCTTTTAGAAATCTGAGATTTGACTCTGAACATTTACTCAAACAGAAGGATTTTTAGGAACTTTACAAAGTGATAACACTACAGTGACAACATTATTTATTGTTCCAAATACCAGAAAAAAATACAAGGTTAGAATATAGTGTGAGGAAGGATAGCTGATGAATTTTTCCAAGTACAGCTACCGCTACATCTTTATCATCATTAACTAGTACATTAACTGTTATGAGTAGTACATTTTGTCCAACAATAGTGTCCAGAGAAGTATTTAAGATTACTAGGATTCAGTGGTGCTAATTTGATATAAAAGTAATTTATTGTGAATGTTGGAAGACATACTATTATGTCTAGTATTCTCACATCCATGGAGAACTTGCATTTCTATAAGCAACACTGAGAACCACAATTTCCATCTAGCCCAAAAACATACATACATCACGTTTGACTAGAGCTTCCTATGAAAAATACGTATGTGGAATTTTTCTCTATTACTGGAACTGGTGACTGAAAGGCTGACCTTGATTGACTGTAAACAAAAATGAGTAAAAAACCCAAGGAGAATTATCACATCTTTAGTTCCCAAACAAGATATAACTAGGAGTTCATCAGCGATTAAGAGATATTAACAAATATTCATCTAAAATGCAAAAACATATTTTAAAAGTCCTGGGTATACAGAACCCAAGTAATCATTCACAAAATTATATAATAAAATTATGAAAAACACACATTGAATTAGTCTCTTTAAAAGTCCAAATATTAAGTCTGCATTGGCATTCCTATACTATTAGACTGCAATAAGAAAAACCTGCAAGAAAAAAGCAAACTATTTCTAGCAGACAGAAGATCAGAAGTACATTTTTACTAAAACTGAATCAACACACCCCAGTTCAACGTCTCCTGTTCTGCTGAGAGTTCCCTTACTATTCAAAAACTGATGTGAAGAAAGAGAAGTTTTCTTTCAGTTCCTGTTCTACTACACAAGTTAATTACCTATATTATAAACTGCTATTCTGTCTTGAACAATTAATTTATTGCTTGTAGTAAAGTATGGAATATCAGATGTTTACATAAGGTCAACAAAGTTTGTCCCTAAATTTTCCAGGTTTAGGATGAAAAGTGATTTTAAAAATGAAAAAAATGAATTAATTGTTAAATAACAAACATAAAGAAAAGCCACAGTGCTATTTGTAGACTCACTTTTTTAAATCATTGTTTCTAATTAAGCATTGAGACTTCCAGATAGCATATTCAACTTATGAAAATAATGTATATTTTGCAGTATTTTCTTACACATAGTAATTGTTCCAAGAAAACTGTTCATTTTTTATGATGTGCATACTACTCAAACTATCGTATTTAGTAAAATGACTTGCCTACTGTTACTTTGGCCAAGAGGGTACACACAGTTAAAAATGTATATATACCATAGGCTAAACTACCAAAGATGTGAAGATCCAGCAGACTCATGAGCCTTCTGGGGATTTTTGAAGCTAAATACTAGATAAATTTTAGAAAAGAGGAGAAAGTTACACATTAGCAACAATATATGACAGAGGCTTGCTATTTCCCATTCCTCCAAAGAAAGTCAGGAATAAATGTCATTAAATGGCTATAAAGCCATCTACCAAGCAAGCAAACACATGCATGTTCTTAAACCCAGTGAGGAGTGACCACAGTAATAAATAAATAAATGCTGCATTTCAGTGCCATCAAGGCTAGGACACAGATAGAAAGATTTTGTGCAGCAAGACCCCAAACATAGTAACTTTTCCTCACGACACCATTCATGAGGAAGTATGACACTCATGACACCTCATGACAAGTAATACCATTATGAGGGGAAGTTCCCTGCATACCGTTTTATGGGACTAAGTTCCTGATTATAAAAAAAGTCATTATGAAAGGACCTACTCTGTGTTCTCAAGCAAGCAAATCTACCAGCACTGGAAACTCAATTATATCATGTATTAATATTTCATAAATTAAATTTCATAAGATATACTTGGGTGAACAGAGTAACTAAATTAAAATTTGATTTATAATTAAAAACTTATCAATCATTTCAAGAACATTAGCACAGCCCACATTATATATTTGCTAATCTAGTCTCTCCAGAAATTGTAGCACAACCTGTCAGGCAGTATTAGTCATCAGTACCGTGCGGTAGACAACGTTTGTGGCAATGCAGAGAGCATTTAGAATGGATTGGCAATGGCATAATGATTTATTACATTAATGATATGTGTACTACACTAGAAAACTACAAACATATATATGGAGAAGCAATAAATTTCAAAATTACAGAAATTTCAAATTTTAAATAGGTCTGTATTCTAGTAAGCTGAGCATTATCATCAAGGAGAGAGGCAGGGCAAATATGCGAAGACAGACAGATAGAGAAAAAGATAAACATTTTACAATAGTGGCTGTATGATGACTTATCCAGTAGATCAGAATGGGAATGACTGACAGCACCATGAGGTCATTAGGAGTCTTTCCACAGAGCTAAAAGGTGGAAAAGAAGGGTGATTTGGGAACGTGAATAATTATTTCCCTTGTAATTATAAAGTCGGCAATACCTATATATTAATCTGGTATATTTATAGATTCCTCATTTGGTATGGTTATGCTGTTAAAGGTCAGATGATAGCGCAGATCTCATGAACAGATTATCCATACTACAGAGAATTATTACTTTCTTTTTCTGTCAATAATGCTTTAGAACTTAGTCATTTATAGATGGAGTATGGTACGTCTGATTAAACAAAACTTTCAGTAAAATTGGAGATAAGCTGAAGAGTTAGCCAAAGTGACTTATTGGATCAAAGTTCACAACAGCTTGTCCATATAATTTCATACAGATAAATATACTCAACTTTATAATGAAATATTAGACTATACTGTTAGATTAAGCACTTCTTCACCAACAAGACTCCTAAACAGAAAAGACTTCTTCAATTCATTACATTCTGCTACTGGTAGAAGGATCATCAATATTAAATATTAACACCTAACTTAATTAAAACTCTGCCTTTTTCACAAAAAAAAAAAAAAAAAAAGATTAGCATTAACAAACACAAATATTTTGCAAAATGTTCCTAAACTTATGAATCTAACAGGCTGCTTAGGGACTAAAAAAAGTCACGAACGCCAAAGTCCTAAGCCTTTTCTCCTGTTTGTTTATTGCTTCAAGCTCACTGAGAGAAATAAATTAAATATATTCTCCATTCAAAAATATTTACATCAGCAACACCTTAACCCAGAATTCTGCTTACTAGTCCTGTGGAATCTTCAGAGGTGCCTGTTGAACAGTTCTACTCAGCAGTTCCTACCTAGCTCCTTGCATGGGATGTCTCTTAGCAACTACTCTGTTGCTCATCCATAATCATTTTGTGGGTTTTTTTTGTGACATAATTAGAAAGCTGTGGGCTGTAGCAGCAGCAGCAGATGACACCAGGCCTTCAAGGATATGACATAAAGGTTCAAGTCCCATATGCTCATTTATATAAAGGCACTGAAGTCTGCTAAAGAAAATTATTTTCTGGTATTGCAGCTAGGGGTGGAAAAAAAAACAACCACTGATTTTCAGAGCCTGCATTACCTTTGTAATGCAGGTCCTTAAGTTGCTATATGTGTGGATGAAGTGCAGGACAGTAGAAACACAAGAGAGCTGTTGGGTAGATACAGCTATCTCTGTCTCAATGCCTTCTCAATGTGCTCCTCCTCACATCAACCATTTATGGCATTTCATATGTGCCAGTTTTTAAGCTGGGACAATAGTACTATTTCTCCGTTATATTACAATATAGCATAAGACCATAGTTCAAGATATCCTTCTTAAATAAAAATGTGTATGCTTTTGCTTGACTTCCAGTGAGTGTAAGGTATTTCACTGTCTTGGTGCTTTTGAGAATCATACACACATTATCTAGTTCTGTCAACAGATATTACTGTGTGCATTCCTCCTCTTCTCATAGCATTTAAATGCCTTGTAATCTGGAAGGAATGAACGTTCTCAGGATCTTTGTGAGGCAAGAAATGAAATTCCCCTTTCACACATAGGATACAGAAGAATACACAGTTTCTGGTGGGTTGGAGAGTTGAACCCATATATTTTTAATCTCAGACTAAGTTTTGTCTTTGTTTAAATAGTTATTAAACTAGCTGAAAAATGGATAGGTGCTTTCATCCGACCCCACTGGAGTAAGCCAACAATATTTTATGGAGATACAAAACACAATGTAGTGCAATTTTCTGAAAAAAAATCTAAAACAAAAAACAGGCTTCTGATTGCAATGTGAATAATAAGCAAACAGATACTTCGGTATTTGTGCTGGACTTAATTGGTATAAGATTGGTATACGATGGCAAAAGACAAAAGAAGAAATAAAAATAGATAATAAATAGAAACTAAAAATTCATCTGTGTGGGAACAAAAATAAGAAACAAGAGCATGACTGAGCTTCACAGGAATTTGAATTTGGACATTGATAGCGAGTAAAAATTTCTATAGCTAATAGCTAATGCTTTCATTTGGATTGGTCTTGGTCTGAAGAGGGGAAAATTTAAACTCCAAATGTAAAGAGTATTAAAGGATGTTAACCAGGAAACAAAAAAGTATGGGGTAATCCTTAAATAAGATTATGCTCTTCAGTCAAGAAACATTCATTAGTATGGTGTCGTAGGAAATGAAAGATTTCTAACCATAGAGATTTGGAAAAGAACAGGGGAAAAAAGTGTGTATTTAAATTAATACTATTCTCTAGGCCAATTAAAATGAAATTCAATCTAGTTAATAGGAATACACATTTCTAAAATACAAATGCGTGCAAATATGGCATTTTTTATGTTAATAGGTAGTATTTTTTTATTTATTTCAAAAGGATTTTCATGAAATAATTAATTCTTCAAAATTTTTATTTCTAGACTTTTTTTACAGTTAAGGTCTTTGACAGCGAAATTATAAACAATCCACCCTGTTATCATCTTTATATTTTTAAGAGTTTTTTTCATATTACAAATGGAAGCTTAGTCTAAACTCCGGAATCCACCTGGTTTTCTTCCATTCATGCATTAATTAGTAAAAGATTCTGCAAGTCAAATTAGTCCCTCTAGCAGACATGCCTAAAACACTATTAATAGTTATTCCATCCAGAGAAACAGTTTAAAATAAAACAGTGGTATTACTTCTTTTCCCATGAAAAATGCAAAGGATTTAATACTATCTAAATATTTCAAAGCAATGCATCAATTTCTATTTTTTTCCCCCAGAAATTCTTCAAAACAAGCTAAAAAGCAGCAAATTGAGACGGTTATTCATTTTCTTTCAGTTTCTTGTATCACTATCTTTTAGGTAGTTCTAATAGTTACAGAATCTTAAATTTTAAATATTACACACTTTTATGTTCTTTCATTAACAGCTGACGAATAAAAATGTAAATCTGAAGAAATTTCTTCAAACTAGTCTAAGTAAAATGAATCTGAAATCAGGTAATACTTTAACTGATATTGCAATGTTTGAGTCCAGCTCGTTTTTGCTGCAGTTACCTTGGATATCCAGACAAAAAGGTAGTAAAAAGCAATTTCAGAAACAAATTATCACTGATGAAACATTCTGGATACATAGAAAGAAACAGACTTTGGACAACGGTGGATTTTATTTTTATCTATTCTTCCAGAAGGTCTCTGGAGAAACAATACTGGAAGATAGAATTAGGGGGTCTTTTTATTATTATTTTTAATATTATTTCCTATATTTTTATGTGCTAACCTAGGGTTTCAACAGTATCACAAAAGAAACATAAAAATGTTCAGAAATATTAAAGCAATGCTTAGAAAAGAGGTATAGTTCTTAAACAGAAAGGTTGAAAAAAGTATTTTAAATAAGATATTTCAAAATCGTTGTATTTTACAGTCCTCGTGTCACAAATAATAACTATATGTCTGCTAAACCTTGAGAGAATAAAGGTACCTTAAACAAAGAAGTTGCTTGACAAGGAATCTACTGATCAGGAAAATGGTTGGTACATGAAGACGGTGTTACACCCAGTCAAGTTTTGTCACTACACATGCATTGGATATGGTAGTGGTAAGGTCAGTGTAATATTTCTTGAAATCTGACATAGAATCATTAAGGTTGGAAAAGAACCCAAGGATCATCAAGTCCAACCCACACCACCTAACTCACTAAACCATGGCCCAAAGCACCACATCTACACAGTTCTTGAACAACTCCAGGGATGGTGACTCCACCACTTCACTGGGCAGCCTGTTCCAATGCCTGATCAGTCTTTCAGTAAAGAATTTTTTTCTAATATCTAGCCCAAACCTCCCCTGGTGTAACTTGAGGCCATTTCCTCTTGTCCTATCACCTGTTACTTTAAAGAAGAGGACAGCACCCACCTCACAATAACCTCCTTTTAGGTAGTTGTAGAGAGTGACAAGGTCTCCTCTCAGCCTCCTCTTCTTTAGACTAAACAAAAGTGCCTTACCAACATGGTACATCAAGAACAGATTCCTGCTCTGCTCCATTAAAACACAAATTGCATTACTTTGGAACTGACACTTTTTTTTTAAATTAAAGGACAGTCTTGCCCAAATCACAATTGACAGTGTACCACTGTATTGAATTAGAGCTATCTTTTCCTCATCTTGTTTATGAAATACAGTAGAAGAAGAGTTAATATTTACATTTAGCTATATTTGAACAAACAGGGCTAACAAGAACATATTGTCCATTCCTGGGCATACAAGTGTCATCGTCTGTACATTTAAAGCCCTTACAAAGAGGAAGGGAAGGACACTAATTCCGTCCAAAGATCATGCCTGTGCCGTATTAAGGGCATTTGCTGCTAAAAACTTCAAGCCAAGACATACAGTGGGTGGGATGTTCTCCTTGGGGGACTAAACAGTTCATCTTAATTGTATGTTTTTTCCACTGGATGTGATAGAATGCTTTCCATGTGGTACAGGACTGTTGTAAGTTACACACCAGGGTGCCGAGTATCTCCAGTTATTAGCAAGCATATTTCAGTTTTGACTAGATTCCAGTGGTTGCCTGACAAATCCTCAATAATACACTTTGTATACCTGGTGTATTAAAAAAAAAATCTCTTTATATCCCATTACTGTAATGGGCAATAGAGCACCAAGAACATAGTAACTACAGCACCAACAATGACATAATGCATAATGTAGTGAGTAGTTTGCATTTCAAGTGGTTTGCATAATTCTTGTAAGACTAACAATAAAACGATCTGGCTGTACTTTTTAAAAAAACATTTTACTTATTCCCTCTCTCTTTTCTGCATAATTTTGCAATTCTAATTAATTCCTGAGTTTTATATAAATTAATGACATATTTTTGTAAAAATTAGTATTTTGGGGAGCAACTTTACAATTTTTAACTACAACTAGCACTGGGCTTCTTTAAATATATTGCAGGCTATGACCTGAAGAAAAAAAAAATGGCAAGCACTGTTATACATCTTCACATAGCAACATACAAAAAGAGCGGAAACAAAATATATTTAATATTGTATTCTGGTCACTCATGAATGACTTTAAACCATTTCAAACACAGATATTTAAAAACCAAAGTAATATAACTACAAAAAAGAGCACATTCCTTCCCAAACTATAAAGTTGTTCATAATCATGCGAGAAGTTTGAAATGGGCTATTCTTGTTTGAATGTTTGGTTTGCCTTGTCTGGAGGGGGAAAAGAAAAAAAAAAAGTGAAGCAGCACAAACAATGTACACGCCGATGATATTAGACAGTGTTTTTCACTCCTGGGACATGCACGAGAACTCAGAAGTCTTTTTGAATCACAGCAATTTTGTAGGGAAAAAAAAGTGAAAGGAAAAAATAAAATTCAATATCCAAAAATACTCAGTGGTCGGACTAGCAACACACCTATTAAATAAATAGCACTATAGATAGCATCAAATGTATGAATTGTGGCAAAAGTAAGACCCTACTTGATTTGCTACGCACCATTAATCAAGACTAAACACTTCTTAAGTATGCAAATGTTTGGATTCTCTTCTCTTCACATTTTGAATTGGTCTTAATAAAACCCACAGTTTGGTATAGAAGAATAGACTAGTTAGAACTCTCAGAAAGAGGTTCCTATCTGAAAAATAAGAGTACTAACTTTTTCTGAAGAAATATCTGAATGTGGTTCAATGTTTTTCCTAATTCCATATATCAAGTAATGTTTTTTTAAGACTGTGTCAAATGGGAAGTAAACATTGGCAGAAAATAAAGAAGGGTCACTGGTCATGTCAATCATTAGACTGGCACATCCTTTTATGTTGCAAATGTTGACTTGAGTCTGCTCCAAGCATTCCGTCATACCCCATATAGAAACCTGAACTCTACCAGTGGAATGAAGTCATTGTGCCTCTTTTTACACAAATGTAAGAGCTCTCTTGAGTATATTATAAAATTCTGTATTCAGCTACCTTAACAGTGGATTTTTATTCCAATGATCTGTAATGAAGGAATGATTTTGTTCATTTTGCAAATCTATCTTAGTCCACACACAATTGATTTCTGTCAGCTGAACTGTGAAGCATGGATAGCGAAGTCTGTGCACCTAAAATAATCCTCCTTAAGAAGCATAGGAGTAAAAAAAAGGAACCCCTATGTATCTGCATTACAGGAATCTGATTTACAACCTGGAAAATCAAGTCTAGTTTTGGTGATTGTGAGAAACTAAGAATAGGAAAGTTGTCATTTAATATTAATTATATTTATTAGATGGTGAATGCTAACACAAATTCTTGCTTGGTGAGATGAATCAGTCATTTGAAAGAGATCATCTTCTGAATTGCCTTTTTGTCCTCAGCTGTGTAACTTAAAAATGGCTGCCTTTCATATTTCAGTTAAAGACAATTTTTCATAGCTTAATGTAGCCCTTTAAACAACATTTACTAGCAAACAGCCAGTAGCTATGTGGACAGCAGTGCATTATGTAATGACAACTCTACTACCTATTCAAGAGGGAAAAGTGAGATATCCATTTATTTTTCCAAGACATGACTTTAAATTTGAAGTATTTATCAGACTCAGCCTGCCAAGTTCAATATACTAGTTTACTCTGGTAGAAAAACATAAAAGAAACTTGATAATCTCAGTAGAAAGTAATCTTTGCTTTGCACCTCATTTTCATCTGCTATTGATCAAGATAATGGAAGACATCTCATTTGATGCCAGTAGATAAACTGGCTAGGAGTTTGCTCCTTCCTAGTATATAAATAAAGAACTAGATTCTGGACTTTTCTTCCTCCTTTCATCCTCCACCCAATCTATATTTTATTTGCAGTGCTGTGCTAGATACAATACTATTTATATTTTTTTACAAGTTAAATTCTTTAAGGTTTCCTATTTATTACCTCTTTATTTTATAAAATGTTTGGGTTTTTTAACCACAATTTACTTTATTATTCTGATCTTAGTCTCTGTTATGTTCTCCACCAGTAGCAGGATCATCATTTTCATACTGCCACTGCTGTTGTTATTACTGAACTGCAGTTCAATGTAGTCCATGAAGAGTCACCCACATGTATTTCCTAATTGTTTTACAGTATATAGCCTCTTTTATAAGTACACCACAGTGTGTCTTTCAAATCTCTTTATACACAATTTTGAAATTCCTAGTATGGTTTGTTTCCTTATTTTGGAGTATGAGTCATTTCACATTAGGGCCAGACAACTCATGTCAGTACTGAGCTCTGCCGTATCAATGAAAAAGTAGTGAATAACCACTTATCTTCTTTGTTTATTTTAAATAACATACAAAGCAGAAAAACAAGCTTTTAGCATGAGCTGCACAGAAGTGTAATAAAAAAAGTTTAGAACATAAACAATCCATGCTCATATAAAGCACAGTCAGAATTACTTTTTTTAAAGATTAATAATCAATAAAGATATTTATATTCTTGACTATTTGACCAAAGTTATCGTGCTTGTTGGGCAATATGTTATAATAAGAAGTCATATCAAATTCTTAACCAATTATTCCATAAATAAAACTAACTAAAATCCTGACAAGCTGTATATCATTTGTGAGAAAAGACATTACGGTTGCACAAGCTGATTTCTTTGTACCAAACTCTTCTAAACAGAGTTTTGCAGATTTATGTATTTTAGACTCAGCAGTTTCTGTTATTTCCCTTATTTGTTGAGAGAAGGAAGTAACTGGCATGATACTGCATCAATATTTTAAACACAAATTTTCGGAATGCAAATAAGGAAAGAGTTAACAGCTATTTTCTATTTATGATGAAAAGTGCCAAGAGCTTGAAAAAATTGACGTGAAGGCAAAAAACGTAATTCCGGATCAAGAAAACAAAGCAGCTCAGTGATAAATGGCCAAAGCAGCAGAGAGAAGAATGGAGAAGGGATATCAGTAAACCAGAATAATTTTTTAGATAAATTCTACCTAACTACTCTGACAGCGCAGCACATAGGAAGAAGCTGATCCCATTTAAAGGAGTATTACTGCTTCATATAAAGTATTTTTTTTTCCTCCATACAAAATTCCCCCCATTCCCAATCAAAAGCTTCTTAAAGTTTGGCTCATAAAGTCAACATAGGACTTGTTCTTTCATCACTAGAGGAATGTTTATTGAACTCTCGAGTCCAAATCTTGCATGCTATCAGGTTTCCAGTCACTCAGCAACCAATCCATCATCTTTATTCCAGTTATAAAAAGTTTTATAACCTTTCCATCTTTAACTAAGGTTTTCCATCCTTTCACTATGCTTGTGTGATGGGAAATAAACCAGGAGCTGCAGGAAACCCCTACACAACCCTCCAGCTTAAAACACTTAGAACTTGTATAGCGAGTACTTTATGCCCAGTACAGCTGCTGGCAGAGAAATTGGCTCCGATCTTACCTCCCACGTCTCTTGCAGCTCAACTGCTTCCGCTGGGTAGTTGTTTATTTCTCTTTTCCTTTCATATCCCTGACCTTTTTTCTAATGTGTTGAGCTGAGTTTGGAGTCACAGTGACGAATGAGATGTGATGATGAGAATCATAGTGAGGGTGCAGCGTGCACGGCTGCTTCATGGGCAGCATAGTAGCAGACAGAGGAGGGGGGAAGTGGGAATCTGACAGGTTTAGCTTGCTGACAGCCCGTGTTTATAGGCTCTGTAAAGAATACAGATGAGACAGAGGAAAGGCAGAGATGACAATGACATAATAAATCTCAGCCACAGTGTTTTCAGCCTGAAAAACCGAAGAAATAAAATCAGGTTTGGGATGCCGTTAATGGTTTGGCTGTGACAGAACTGAACCTCTTTACTGTCTGCATTTCTGGATGAGATTAATAGATATGGGTAGACTCCTCTACACAGTACTTCTGCCATCTGCACAGAAAATTGCAGCCCTCTCTCCCCTTTGACCACAAAATTCTTCAGGTAACGAATGAGTTAGGTATTCTAGTTCCAATACACAGGGTGACATATCTGCATACTTCTCACTGATACACTCCAAAATACCTAAAGGAGTAACTTTAATGCTTGGAAATGCTTTGAAGATTAAAAAATAAATTAGAAAAGAGAAGTGGTAAGAATAAGGACCTGCCTCCATTCTGAAAACAGCAGTCATTTCTTCAGCTGCTTCAAACACCGTCTGCTTGACTTCAGTGGAGCTATGCCAATTTATACCAGGTGAGTTTCTTGCCTCCAGTTTTCATTTGGGAAAAATTCCAAGGAAACTTGGAGTAAATTCCAAACTACTAAATAAAGACCTCAAGATTTTAGCTAATATCAAATTTACAAATGTTTACAGCTTTTTCCCCCTCCAAAGTCTCAGATATAATAAAAGTTTACTTCACAGTCATGAACATGACTTTAGTGACACAACCTGATTGTCCACCCTACCTCCAATAGGCTACATCTTGCAGACAGTTTTTCAGAGCTGTTCTCATTTCTCAAGTTCCACATATTCCTACAAGAGCTACAACTTTTCATCATTCCCACTTATGAAAAAACAAGACCAAGAATGTAAACTATCACTGCAAAATACTTTCATTATTTTTTACCAGTTATCATTGTGATCACCAAGCAACAAAAGACAGTCAAAGTAAGAGCAGCCTTCTGCCTAGTTACTGGCAAGCGTAACACAAAGTCCCTTCCCTGTCAGAAGCTGTAGAGTCTCAATCCATTTTCATTCATCTCAGTCCAGTGCTAGGAATGGGATGTATAATGTTCATCTTCCTGCCCTTTGCAGATTACCTTATTGTTGAATCTAAGTAAAGAGAAGGTGGCCATTATACCCAGCTGAACTAACAGAAGAGGTCAAAAAGAACATCGTGCACTACAATTCAGATAAAAGAAACACAATGAAACATGCATGTGTTTTCCCCACTGCCTTCCAATAGGAAGATGACTTTCAGGCCAGTTTTCATACTTTTAATAGCTTATTTATAAAGTGGAGGCTGGTTTAGGCTCCAAAATTATGTATGCCATCCTACAGGTCTAACACACAAAGGCTGGCTGAACCATCCATCCATCCATCAGAATGCAAAAAGTGTAAACAGTGTAATCTTAATTTTACAGCGTGCGATAGGCAGAGACATAGGGAACAAATAGTGTTAGTTCCTCTAAACGACCATTAGACCAATACACCCTTGTTGAGTCAGGAACATGTGCTACATTTATACAAAGTAAGATTTATAGAAATGGCAAGCTTTCATGAGAAGCAGACTTCTTTAGGGAACGTAAATAAAGAGCACAAGAATAATCACTACCCAATTTTAGAGAGAGAATGATTCTCTTCTTGAACTTTGGGGTGGGAAAAACTTTCATCTTAAGATCTCAAATAATTATATAGAGCTCTCAGTAGTAGGTAAACTAGTGAAGTACTGTTTTCAAGATATATTAACAGAGTTTGTTAACTTGTAGAATTAAGCAAGTTTAAGTGACTTGTCCAATATCTCCTAGAAAGACAAGAATCACAGCATCAAAACTGATTTCCAATCTCCTGATCTAATTCTGAAATTATGCTGCATTACACGTGCCTGCAACCTTATAATTGCTTGTCCTGCACCACCAAATGCTGTATTAAATAGTGTATACTTATCAGCTCCATTATATTTATGTAGAATAATGTTATTTCTTCTAGTCTCTCCAGATAAACCATGACAACACAACAAAAAGGAAATTATCTACAAGAAATTACATTTCTCGTAATTATTTCCTATGGCACACTGTTTAAATGCTATCAGCTCTTCTCCCATAAAAATAAGGAGGATATGAAAAGGAAAATAGCAAAAAAAAGTCATATAAACAGAAAGAACAATACAAACGTATGAATTAAAAAAAACCCACCAACACCAAACAACAAACATCTAGCATTAATCGATGTACATATTTGGTACTACCAGAGAACCAACTCTGTTTATGCTATCTTGAAACTATTAGCAAATACAGATTTCTCATAGTAGTTCTATTTTTCATTAACATCTACAGCTAAAAATTGTCTAATTGGCAAGCTAAACCCCAAGCTTCTACTGCATGTACTAATCTTCATAAATAGATTAGAATAGGGAAGCCTGATTTTGTGATTTGTTTTGGTAAAGGGGAAAGAAGAAAGCAGTTTTTACAATTATTCCTGTGTGGTCTTAATTCTAGCTCTTCTGATCTGCTAACCTGTGACAACAGTGGCCTTTAATGCCCACGCCTGACCTTATCCTGCTCTCCATTAGCCCCATATTTCTCTGAAATACAAAGTACCTCAAAACAAAAAATGTGAAGAGATGAGAAGTACATGTTTTCTACCAACTGGTAATTATTTCTGCAAGCATATGCATCTTCCTAGCATTTTCTTCAGAGTGTAAGAACAAACTTAACCTCTCTAGTCAAAAATCCCTATGTTTTGTTCTTTGTTTTTCAAAAATTTCTGTCTGGGGGTGTAGCTGAACAGTGAGAAAAAAAATTGTGGTGGAAGCATAAAGTGTCTACCCACTCGAAGTCAAGCTGTCATCTCATCTGGGGATGCTGACATTCAACACCATATTCAGCTAAAGACAGAATGAGTGAGACTGCTGCATAATAGGACTATCATCAGTGAAACTGTTTCATCCCAGACAGGGGGGCTACTTCTATACTTCTTCTGAAAATAAGATTTCCACTGTTTCCAGACTTTTGCCTAAACAAACCTGTCTTAGTAACTTCTTGTTTTTTTTAATCTATTTATCTATTATACCTTAATTATTTGCAACTGTTTCTTCATTTTTTTCAGTGTTAATTCCCACCTAAGCAGGATTTAAAATCCTAACAGTGTAAGCATTATTTATAAAATCAAGGACTAGGGATGGCTCTGCTTCAGGTTTAGTGTACCTCGTCATTCCACTTCAAAACGGAGGATGGCAAAGAAGCCTACTTGAGTGAAGCTAGCTAAACTGAAATGTTATTTTCTTAACAGAGGGTTAGACCTAGAGCAAGCTAACTTCAGGAAACTCCCCAGACTGTGCAAACCTTCCACTGCTTCGACAACTGCTTCAGAGAAGAAATTATTGAATTCAGGAAGAAATCAGATTGGACTCTGACACTAATTTCTAATGGAAAGTCTGTCAAAGCTTAGTAGCTAATTAAAACCTAGAAATTATTTCTTTTCTTTGTAGCATGCTGTAGAGGTTCACTGTATATCAAAGATAAAATGCAAGATGGATGCTAACACCAAGCTCATAGTGGAATCAATAGAAATTGTATCTGTGTAGTGGAGGACCTAATTCCAGTATATAAGAAGAATCAAAGGGTCAAATTGGCCATAAATTGGCTTTTTTACACAACTCATCTGGCGTGGAGGGAGTAGCAATTTAATCTGGGAAGCTAAATGTTCTGGGATAGACTGCACAACTAGCAAATTCAGCTCCTCTCCTGCTTCCTGCACAGATGTCTTAGACCTGTAATGGTATATCTTTCACAGAGATATATTTATATTTGAAAAAAAAAGTGTATGGGAAAAGTGCCAGTCAACTCTCTTCTGCTGATGCTTATGTAGCATCACTAGAATTCTTCTCTTGTGCAGTCCAAGTGGCCCCAGGGATGGACAGCTTGGGGAAGGGTTTCTTGCCAGGTGATGGTGTGGCTGGATCCTCTTCTCCCACTTTCTTTTGCTAGACACACACAAAATTTCTGATTTGTATCAGGGAATTAGGCTGTAGATGCAAATAAAAGAGCTCTGAGGGCAACTCTGCCAGCCTCCCTGAGATCTTCCTCTTTTCACTAGCAAACAACACAGGATAAATCTGTCTCCAAGAGGGGACATAATTATCTAATCAAAGAGGCTTTGTGTCAGTAATTATATTTTTAAAACATCACTTTAACTCTGTGTTCAAGTAAGTCAAATATACAGCTTTTCTGCCAGCATTATCAAGCAGGCAGAGTTTACTAAACAAGCTGGACAACTGTTACGAGATCACGTGTAGTTCCGTAGAAATATCTGGTCTCCAAACACGGACTCAGAGTTTCCTAGCTAACTGAACAGCATCTAAACAATTCCACGAGATCACAAGACAAAGCCAAAACCATCAAGCACAAATCACACCCTTTTGCAAAATGTCCTAACCTTTGATAACACTGCAGAGCTAATGCAGACAGTTTTATTGTGAAAAATCTCTTCATGGTGTCATGGAAAGGCACAGCCTGACCCCTGAAAGGCACACTGAGGGAAGAATAGTACATAAGAAGGGCTCAGGCTGTATATGAGATTTGCAAACGAATAAAGACATCCTAGAAGGGGGTTCAGAATAAAACAGTTAATCAAAAGGTTGTGCAGTAAGCATCTCCTCATCCTACTGGGAGGGCATGTTGGGGGGAAGAGCAGGAAGTGCATGTTAGAATGTGCATCAACTTCCTGAGGTATTTCACAGGCTGGTGAGACGACAGACCTTGCTGCTTCTTTTTAAATCCCATATGGTGCATGATTCACCCAGGGAACAAGATTTAGTTATGGAGGAAGAAATGCTAGGTGTTATCATCAGATATAAACTATTGGCAGAATTTATTTGCACAAAAATGTAGTTCCTTTTGGAATTGTTAGTGAATATTTTTTTTTCTAAATTCCTTAAGGGCAAGGTACAATATTTTTGGACTACTTGTAGCTTGGAAGAAAAGAAATCTTAGCCTTCCAATTTCATTTTAAGAAAGCAGACTAAATTCTCTCTTGTTTCTTCCATACATTTTAACAGTTTGACTTACAGAATATAGGTATATATAAAAAGCTATAAGAAATCTACCAGCTTCTGAAAGGTCATGAAAAAGGGAGCTTGTTGGGGAGCTTTCGTCCAGTCTGCTAAGACCTGACCTGGCACTCCTCTTAGTGCAATATTTGATATTTTTATCACCAAAAAAAGAAAAGCTGGAGCATTAAATTTATTTACAGTGTTTTACTTGTTACACACATTACAGCTCTCACAGATGAAACAGAATCTGAACTCAAGTCTTGGCATGCAAAATAGCGTTGGAGCTCATTAAATCAGCTTGACTAATATAGCAGGTTAGCATCCCTGTTGGAAAATCTGAATTTGGTGTCATCATCTTTCTCAAAATAAAGTGTTAATGATTCCTCTTATGAACTTCTACCATATGAAATGAACTTAGACAATCTGTTTTCTCAAGAACTGAAGAAAACAATTTCAAATATATAAAAATGAATAAAACTTAGATAGCAACCTTAACATTTTTCTTTTTCCATCATCTGGTCACTGACTTTTACATTGCTAAAGAATCCTAAAGTAGAGTCATATCTGTCTAAATACATATGCCAATCTTCAGAGCAAAGTATCAGTAAGTCAGACCTCACTCATTAAAAATTTGCCTGAGTGAAGAACTGATCATTTGTCCTAGTATGAATAACAATACATCTCCACGCTAAGAAAGAAAACTATACTGCAACTATTTGCGTGTATAGGTACATATATATACACATGAAAAATATAAATACTATCTGTATATTACAGACACGTGCATATAATACATATAGTACATATCTATACATATATATACAGGTCTGAAGCCGAACAGAATACCTAAAATTTAATATGTTATCATCATATGTAGTAGAAAATCACTTCTAGGTTAGTAAAAGACACCTGTAAGTCAATTACTAACCCAGACCTGTATTATTGTGGCAACTGTATCATATAAGCTTAAAACATAGTATGTAATAACACAAACCACAGATATGAAATAATTTTGTAGCACAACTAGCCTCCATGCCATTTTAGACTCTAGAGCAAGAAGCGACTATAAAGGTAAAGAAGAATTGATCAGAAGCTCTTTCCCATTGGAGTTTAGATTCCATATAGCATATAGAAACAATGTTGATTTCTACAAGGCTTTTTTTCTCCTGAAACTGAGCAATTGTAAAATACTCATGTTTGCATCACTGGATCTCACTCTATTCCTGAACATCTTTTATTCACCTAAGTAAAATGCATGGTCTTAAGGATTGGGCCAGACCAGGTAGCTTAAAAAGAGAGAATTGGAAACAGCTCTTTAAACACATATATTTATACATTCAAACTTTTTCACCCTATTCATACACCATGCTGACAGTCTGTAAAATCAACAAAATCCTTCTGCTGTAATAAATCATACTTTTCTTTCTATCACTTATTTCTTCCTTTGTTTGGTATAGTTCATGTGTAAAAATGTGCAAACCACAGTGTACAGCAATTTAATAAGAAGCAACATCATGTTAATAATCCTACTATCTGAGCTTCCATTTGTGAGCTAGCTCCACAGAGATTCAACTCACCCCTGAGCCACTTGCTGAAGGACCAGAACTGCTGGAATGCTAAAACTGCCTGTCCTGGCCCCGTCTCCAGTGGGGATACACACCAAACTTGCTTTAACTATGACTTATTGTATCATGAAGTTCACTATTTAACCTTTCCAGTCCTGTGTGAATTTTAGTACACAATGTTTAACTCGGCACACCCACATTCAAGATGCTAAAGTTGAAAACCACACTAAAATACAAGACAAAGACAAATACACAGGAGAGCAGGAACGTGAAGGGCCCCTTCTCATATCTGAAATGCATATATTTTAACTGCAGAGAAGTATCAAACTTATTACAGCTTGCTTATTCCACTACATATATATGTATGTGTGTGTATACATATGCTGTATCGTTCAGCTCCATGAATGACAAACGTAATGAATGTGAACATTAACTCACCAAGCAGTGTGAGTAACTCTGGTAGACCAGACAGAAATAGCTAAAGCAGTTTTGTTAAGTAAAGAAATTTTTTATGCAGCTGGAAGAAGTTTCGTACATTGTAGGAATAATTAAATGTCTAAATTACAGTTTGATTTATGTTGGGTACTCACCATTTTAGCCATTTTTTTACTAATCCATTTAAGTGTTTTCTGTCTAAATGGCTGATCTTTATGTCTTCCTTTTAATATCTGGAGACGAAGGCAAGATCACTCTGTTCTCCAGAAAGTAGCTATGAAAAGCCATAATATAATGAATAGTTCTTATCTATTCCTATTAGAATCTGCCTCTTCTACCGATTTCCAAACCTCCTATTATATCACCTCTTCTATATGGATAAAAAAGCAAAACTGAAACTATTTGTTCATACTTCCATTATCTGGTTTCTTTTATGACAAAGTCAGTCTCCTGACAGTCTAGATGAAAGAAATTACAGTCTACAGTCCCCTCACTTATTGCCCAAATGCCTACTATCAACTTTGAGGTGTCTCATGGGGAGAACAACGTCTACAGACCTCCAGAAAACCCCTTATAGATTACTCCAATCTAACCAGATAATTTTACACAAAATGGTGTTCCCAATCATAAGTGATGGCATACAAGAAAATCCTTGAGATTATTAAAAACAAAGACAGTCATTAATTTATTCTCTATGATTTTTCACACTTCATTAATGGTATTAAAGAAAGCACAGCATTTTTGACTGATTGCTCTGGATCAGAAAACAAAATGTCTTTTTTGCTTACATATTTGATCACCAGGAAGTATTTGTCACCACAATGCTTCCTGTTTGGTCACAGAGCAGCTTTTATTCTCATTTCTCCTTGAAATTAAGAAAAAGTAATGAATGTCTACGCGTCTGAAGTCAAGGTGAGACAAAACTCAAGAACCTGAAAACAAAATATTTGGGGGATTTGTGTGTGATAAAACCAGGAAACTTTCAAAAAAAGAACCAGAAATGAAACTTCCTGGTGTAGGAACAAAAGGACATAGCTGCAAGTTTCCATGACCCCTCCATAAACTCCCAGATTCGGGCTATGACGAACGAGTGGAAAATGGAAACATTGCTCAGATTGCCAGTCAAACTTTTGGCAATAATTAGGCAGAGTCAGGCTGCCTTAGCTCAACCACATGCCAGAGTCTAAGATCTCACCCTTATTCTGCAGCTGTTTAGCTGTAAAACCCATGCTTCTAACCCACCCAATCAAGCCTAGAGAAAAGTTACATCTCGTTATTCAAGTACTTCCCTCCCAAAGCAATATTTACACTTCATGTACCTCGCACACAGCTAAAACCAATACTCTTGGATGTATAGATCATATGTCTCGAACTCAGAGAATGACTTTACATATTTGAGCAGGATGTACATTTCTGGGGTACCTATAGGACATTAAAGGACCAAATACTTGACTGTAAATCCATCCGAATAGACAACAAAGAAAATAAAAACACACTGGGTTCTGACACTTACTTAGAGGTCAGTGAATCAGTGAACCTCAAATCAATTAAAATTTGGTGAGCTGTAATGTTCAAACCATCAGCACTTAAACATTCAGGAAAGCGCCTGCATTACAGGAAAGTTATTATTCAGCCACCACTTGTCAAGTCTGATAAATGGCCATCCCTTTTGGCTTACTAAAATGCATTACCACAGACTATAGCTAATATTACCGGACTGAAACTGGTAAAGGCTATGACCTATGCGGAAGAAAAAAGTAACATGCATTTCTTTGTATAAAGTAACAAAGTAAGAAGTAGCAATCATTCACACTGCACATCATGTACAGAGACAAACATATCAATATTTCTTAAGTATATAAATAATTAACATTAAGTAAATGAACAATGTTTTTCAGAACTCTGTATATACTGTTATAACAGTTTGTTGACTTCACTGTCACATATCTAGTTTATGATATGTGAAAAATGATGTAGCTGCATCTTATTAAATTAAATTAGACACCACATGCAGCTTAAGCAATTGCTGTAATTACTCTGTAATTTCTAAAATACGGATAATAGGAATACACAAATGATATGAACCTCATTTTTATGTAAACAGAGTAATTAATATAGAAATCTCAAACTCTCCTGACTGTCAAAAACAATATGCTTGCAAACTTTAGGAAAGGTTGGCACAGTACCTTCAAGGTCTTTAGAAGAAATTGGTTAATCAGCTTTCAGCATCATAAATATATGCATAAAGAATGCAAATGAAATTCAAAAGGTATTATATAACAAACACTCTAGGATATGAAGCTATGATTCACCATTTGTTTTTTCTCTGGATAATAAACACTAATTGCAACTGTGCTCATCTGAATTGGAAAAAAGACATCAACCTCATTTTTAGAATGGAAAATGTGGGGGGTGGCTCCTACTACATCTATCCTTGTACTTCGATGGCCTGTTCTTCCTTCACACTCCTACCATGCACAGTTCAAGCTGGACAAAAGTTTGAAGTAAATCTGCTAAAACTAAGGGTCTGAGTTACTGCTGAGTTCTTCCATTTTCTCGAAGGCAACACCACCACTGGTTTCACCACTGTTCCACCAACTTAAAACTGTCTAATGCAACAAGAAGTCAAACCCTTGGTGCGTATTACATGACAAATGACAGTCATTTAGAAGGAAATTTGTGTACTAAGGCCAAAGAAACCACAAAAGATACAAAAGGAACAATATACAAAACCATTCTGCATTTTAAAATTGTGAGATGCATATCAAATATTGTACATGTTCATTTGCACAAGCACTCTCTTAGCTATTGCAAGTGAAATCCCACTTGTTTTTACTTAGACAACCATCTTACTGAGAGTTAATGGGGAGACATCGAGATTATCCTGCATCTGTATTTTTTCTTGTTAGTTTTCAATATGTCTTTCCCAGGAATCTAACACACTGGAGTGAACAGTTCTGCTTTCTTCTAGCCATTGCAGCATTTTTAGGGAAAGGCCAGATGTTTAGATTAATTTTATATTGAATTGCTTCATTCTGGCCTAGAAAATATACATGGTACTCATTTATACTGATCTTCTAAGATTACCTTAGGGCCAGCAGCAAAGACTCAGGGGCAATTGTTTTTGAAGCTTTTTTAGTACTATCCTAAGGAACATTCACAGTAGGAAACATTTCATTTTTTTTTTTTTTTCTACAAACAATTCTTGTTTTTCTGTGTAAATTTTTCAAGAATTCATGATTATGGAGAAATTTTCCTTGAACAAAATGCACAGAAACCTGGAATTAGTTATAGAAGAGCCTGATATTCCACATTTCAACATCTTAATTAATGACAGATAAGCTAGATAAATGAAATACAATATGTGAAATTTTCCACAAAAATCTCTCTAAAGACGAAAAGCTTTCAGGAAGAAGTCTTTTACGATCACCCCTGAATCATGATCTGGTGGAAACCAGGTTCCTGAAATCTCATTATTATTTTTTATGTGGACTATTTTGGTTCAGAAGAGTGTCCTTCACAAGCACATCTCTTGTTTACAAGCACTCCATGCTGCAGTACAAGGGTTGTAATATAAATGGAAAAAATAATAATCTTTATCATGATTGTACAGATGTAAAATGTGCAATGCAGGTAACGATTAATCAAACTCATACAGAATGTCTCTGGTAGAGCCAAAACCAAGCCAACCAAGTTACAAGCCAGTGCCTTAAATATAACATGAAAGAGCAGTTTGTTAGACTCATTGCTAGTGTTCCAGCTGTGATGCACAGGGTCCCTAGTTGTAACTTTATTGATCACCATTGCCTTCTTACTTGATTTCCAAATGCCACTAGATTTTATCAGGGAAAAGAAAGACAGAAAAATCAAAACAATCATCTGTTTGTATCTGCAATCACTCTATCTACCCACTTTATTAAAATTCTAGTTAAAATGGTGAGACAGTTTCCAAAAAATACCCAGACTTTGTAATACAGTACACGCAACATGAGACTACTGTCAAGGAGGCTTAAGGTTAAAATCTAAAAATAACGCTAAACAGCTACATAGCATTTTCTATTTACTGATCTCAAAAAAAGGAAGCTAAGTGTAATTACATCTGTAATTCAAAATGATGAGGAAGTGACTTGTTCAAAGCACAGGAGAAAGTCAACAGAAGAGTATCCCACTCTAATGCCCTAACCAACGAACAGAGATGCCTCCCTGTAAAAACAGGGAAAAATTTGTTCTGATGGACAACTGATAATTATCCGAACTGGAACAATCTACTTTTACACGAACCATGTAGTGCTTTTGTTCTTCTTTATTGGTATGACATCAGATTTACTGTCAATTGAAACAACTTGATTTGCTTCTGGCAGAGGACAAAAGTGCAGAAAGTTGTTAGATTAAAAAAAAAAAGGAAGCTAATACATGAAAGCAGCAATATTTAAAAGGCTCTGTTCTGTACTTGTTAATTCAGCTCTCCTTGACTCTTTAACAATGGTTAAACCCTAAGGAAGAAGCTTGTCAACACTTGCAGGCTAGCTGAGGGTTATACTAGAGTATTTATCTCAGCACACAAAACAAAGCCCTCAGTCTGCTTTGTACACTTATTTTTCTGTGTTCCAAAAGAGACAATCGTGATAGACTATTTGAGATTCCTTGTATTCTGCAATATAACAAAACAGAACATCTTAATTTAAGCTTATACCGCACACCTAAAAAATTTCAGAAACATGTTTCAGCATGGAGAAGCAGGACAGACCAGTAGAAATTCACATTAGCATTTCAAGTTTTTTTACTTTTGGCACAGGATTTGAATAGTTATTTATTAGCCTTCCAATAAAAAAAAGTACTGGTAGCTGTTTAATGTAAATTGGTCAACACTGAACAATGTACAGAATCACAGAATCATAGAATCATCAAGGTTGGAAAAGACCTCAAGGATCATCACGTCCAACCGTCAACCCATTCTGACTTGCTATGAAAATCCATAGCCAGTGGGCTTAAATTCACCTTGCTTACCAATAACACAGTGTGTACACAGAACAAAGTACTGCAGCTGGATTCTAAACAAATGGCAATCCATTAAAACACTTTTTTTCCCCAAAACACTACAAACTTCTCATAGATTTCAGACAGCCTGAGGGGAAACAAGGTTGCTTGTCGGTTTATAGACAAGTTTATGCCTGTAAAGGCCCCGTGAGGCTCTAAGACTCAAATGAAAGTCCATTTCCTTTATGGTACACTTGGGCTTTTGAGACCCATGTCCT
The DNA here is from genome assembly GCA_011057875.1 of Pterocles orientalis. Taxonomy (NCBI): domain Eukaryota; kingdom Metazoa; phylum Chordata; class Aves; order Pterocliformes; family Pteroclidae; genus Pterocles; species Pterocles orientalis. The sequence continues at coordinate 38,262 of WKFP01015563.1, read as the reverse complement.
CCAGGTGCATTAACATTGTCTGAGACCCATCAATATGGCAAGACAGAAATTCTAAGTGATGGGCTGTGAGATGTTACTCCCATTTTGGGATTCTAAGAGGTAGTTTCACTAAAGGTCTCTGTGCCATTAATTCTACGGTACTCTTAACAGGAAAATAGTACAGACAAACTATGTTGAGCAGTGAGTGCAATTGCAAGCACAGTAGTGAAGAAGAAGAATCTAACTAAGGCAATACCCTGGTTTGGGACATGGGCAGGGACACCTTCCAGTAGACGTGGTCACTCAAAGCCTCATCCAGCCTGGCCTTGAACACCTCCAGGGATGGGGCATCCACAACTTCCCTGGGCAACTTGAGGTTCCAGTGCCTCACCAGCCTCACAGGTAAAAATTTCTTCTTAATATCTAATCTAAATCTTCCCTCTTTCAGCTTAAAACTGTTACCTCCTGTCCTGTCACTACACTCCCTGATAAAGAGTACCTCCCCATCTTTCCTGTACATCCCCTTTATGAATGTTGCTTAAGGACAGAACATATGTTTTGAAAGAAAAAGGCAGATATAGCAAAAGGAATTTTTACTTCCTGGTGTAAACCATCATAAATACATAAATATTATCCCCATAAGCATCATTTAGGATTTTCCACAGAAAAATATAGGTTGGAAGAGAAGCTATCCATCCAACTTCCTATTAAATACAGCTAACTTCAAAGAGAAATTAAGTTGCTCAGGCCATTGTATGTTCTACCAATTTTCTTGATAAACATTTCTGTAGCGTGACATGCACTATAACATCTCTTTTTGCCCTCAAGGCAAGTGCTACTCAGAGAAAAGAATTTTATCTGCTGAAAAGATGCTCTTATATCATGGAGTCATAGAATACTTTGGGCTGGAAGAGACCTTTAAAGGTCACCTAATCCAACCCCCATACAATGAGCTCATAGTCCTGTCCAACCCGACCTTGAATGTTTCCAGGGATAGGGCATCTACCACGTCTCTGGGCAACCTGTTCCAGTGTTTCACCATACTCATTGTAAAAAAATTTCTTCCTTTTATCTAGTCTGAACCTACCTCTCCTAGTTTAAAACTATTACCCTTTGTCCTACTGCAACAGGCCCTGCTAAAAGGTTTCATAGAATCATAGAATGATTAGGGTTGGAAGGGACCTTAAAGATCATCAAGTTCCAATCCCACCTCCCACTAGACCAGGTTGCCCAAAGCCACATCCAGCCTGGCCTTGAACACTTCCAGGGATGGGGCATCCACAACTTCCCTGGGCAACCTGTTCCAGTGTCTTACCCCCATCTTTCTTATTAGCCCTCTTCAGGTACTGGAAGGCTGCTATAAGGTCTCCCTGGAGCCTTCTCTTCTCCAGGCTGAACAAGACCAACCCTCTCAGCCTGTCCTCATAGGAGAGGTGCTCTAACCCTCTGATCATTTTCATGGCCCTCCTTTGGACTCGCTCCAAAAGGTTCATGTCTTTCCTGTTCTGAGTGTGCCCTATTAGAGACTTCTACCACTTGCTGAGGAAAACTAATCACATTTTTGTTCAACTGTCATGCACTGCTCATTTAAGAGACTGCTCAAGAGCACAGACAGATTGCCACAGGATAACATTATTAAAAAAATTTAAAATGAACTTTTATGCTCTTGCTTAAAATCTGCGCTTGATTCACACTGCTGTAGCAACCACACCATTCACAACCAGCAAAATGAATGTCATGTATTAATGACCAAACTCTTAGTATCTTGAGAAATTAGTAACGCATCATTGTGCAAAAAATCTACATGAAGCAGGCAGAAGCTTGCATGCATAAAATACAAAAAACCTTAGTTTTAAAGCTGTATATGTGGAAAATTTTCTCCAGAAAACAAAACAGAACACTGGCAAAATTATTTTATATATATATAATTTTAATAATTAGCTATCTCTTCCTTTAAAATAAAAAAATCAACCAACAGACTTTTCTATTTCCTCTACAAATGAATATGCTGTTTTGCCAAGACTTGTTTATAAAGTATTCCTATACTACCAAATGTCATCATATGCTAAAGAAATTAAAAATGTCTCTAAATTAGGATATCTTCTTTTGTATGTTAATATTACATATAAGAGAAACTCCAAACAAAGAACATTCTATCATAACCACTTTCTCTTCAGTTTCTGCTGTTTTCTGTTCTCATGTGTTCAGCTGCAGAACCAACCAACCACTTGCAGGAGGAACAGTTTTCTCCACTTTGAGTGTGCTCACACAAAAGTAGGACAGGCAGCAAGATCCAAAACTGCCCTGAGTAGGAGGGAAAAGACGGGGCAACCATCAATGATGAAAGGGGAATGGAAATGTGTAAAAATATAGGCCATGTTGGGAAGCAGGAAGCCCTGGCAGCCAGTCACTAGATGCAGCAAGGAGAAGGGTGCATCCAAGTTCAGGGTTAATATATATATATATATATGTATATATTCAAATATAATTTGTCTAGAGAAGTCAAAAGTTAGAAACTTAGAAACACAAGACACTTTTAAAATGACAATTGAAGTTGCTTTAAAAATGTACTCATGCTACATTATAGATGTACATAAATAAAAAAGAAGCATAATATAAACATATAACTTTACATCTATCTTAGAGAATATGCTCAGACATCAAAAATGTTCCTTGGAGTCTCTTCTGATCTTTATAATGTTATTCCCTTACAAAGAAAACTGAATAGCTTGTTTTACAGGAGATTTGAAAGCAAAATATCTGAGACTGTTTGGTATCTGACACTAGATATTTGACCAAGAAAGTACACAAAATAAGAGATGATGTTTGATTTGGACACTTTTTCAGGGATAAATCTGGCTACTTCGTCCATTGGAAAGTCTTTATATAGCTCAGTAAACAATCAGGAAGAAACTTTTATTGTGCCTGAATCAATAGACATTAATGTTCTGCCTCCTATACAATCATCTTGGCTGGAGTAACTTCCATTCAGAACTTCTTTCTCCCTTTCCTTTCATTTCTGGCTTATACTAATTTCTTATCTCTTTTCTTGTTTGAATGTTTACATTCAATTAAGATTTTTCCTCCTGCATTTATCAGCAGCGTTTGATCTAAATTACAAGAAGAACCAACATATAGTCCCTAAGTAATTCAGAAAGTCTCATTAGCTTGTTGATTATCCTCTGCATTTTTGAGAGGTTTCATTACCATGCAAATAGAAAGAGCTTCTTTATTCAGACAGACTAATGTTTAATGTTCTATGAATTATGTGACGCAACAATTAAACTCATCAAAAGGTACGCAGCAAATGAAATTCATATTGTGCAGACTAGCTATTATTGCCACAAAGAACAAGAAGGGAAAAAAAATAATGTTTGCTATTGTCTCCAAGTTGCCACTGTTCTTGGTATAAGATAGCTTAAAAGCTCAAATTCAGGCCACACAATAAAAATACAGCACAAAACTATTCATTTGGAATCACTTGTTTGCATGTGTTTGTTTCTCTGGAAGGATTCATTTCACATTCTGTTAACAGTAACACACAAGGCATTCACCACTGACGTTTCTAGAAGATTAGACCACAATTCACTTTGGCGCTTGAGGAATAAAGGTCATGCCTAAGCTAGAAAAACAGAGAAATGAATCATCAATCCACTGAGAATGTACCAGAGCAGAGGAAATATCAGCTGACAAGTTGACACAGTCAGCTTCTAGACTGGTGTGATATTTACATGACCTCCTTTATACAGACTTTAATTGGCCTTCTCATTTGTGTGCTCTGAAATGCTGTTTTAACTCCTGTATTATTCTTGAGTGTTTAGGGACCATAGTCTTTTAATGTATGTGTTTAGATTACCCATCTTGCTCTTCTCTTTCCACTTTTAAAGCACAGAAAACTCCGTTTGAGTAGTAGGACAGAAGAGAAACAAAAGGGAAACCTTTCCCACTGTGCCATAGCAGTGGAAGTTCTTGCCCGCAGTCTCACCTTCATTCCAGCAACTCTGTGGTTTTCTGCAGCTATCTATGCACAGTCTGTCTGTGTTCCTAAGAAAGTTTTCCCATCTTGTCACACTGTAAACCTGGCTCCAAGTTTGCTGCCTGTTTTTAGGAGCCTCCCTATGCCTCCTGTGCTGTGTGCTTGCTCCATGGCTTGGCTCTTACACCAATGCTCTCCATAGCTACTGCCTGCAGCCCCAGAACACTTGAACCTTCCCTCCTTCAAGTGTGCTCCCTGAGCTAACTCCATCTCCCCATCCCTCAGGAGTGTTTATCCAACCTTGTCATTCTCTTTTTGTATGACAATCACATCAAAATTTACAGTACCATATAATAATATATAAATCATTCTGTTCACAGGAAGAAAAAGAGGTGAAACCTTCTTTAAAATACAATCAGCAATTGAGGTTCACAGTTTGAATGTGAACAAGGTTAAAAAAATACTGATTTTCTTCTGGTAGATAAGTGTGAATATATGACAATTATCCAGCCGCCATAGAGCTGTGGCTTTTTGGGCATAAAACCTTTTTAGGCCTGGATTACTTGAAACAATCAATGCTTATATCCCATATTGAGTAAAATGGACAGCTAGCCAAGCAGTTTAGCCAGTCATTCAGTTCCGTACTTATTTGATTACCAGAAGGATGCAGAGTGATCTCCCAGACACACAACATTAACCTTCAATCAATACCCGCTTTAATGGTAGAAGGACTCCTTTCTTCAGGCTCTTCCAGCTGCATTACTGTGGAATTGCTATTTGGATAATGATTAAAATGCTCAATACATCAAAGATTAATTCTTGTTTACACTGGAAGATGCTGCATTACATATTTCCATACCACAGTCTCTGTCCTCTAGTCATGGACCTTGACAATGACAGGGTTTTGATTACTTTCAGAAGAGTCTCCATGACAAACAGAGGTTTTATACTTGTGGTAATCAATACAGCAGAAAAAATTTAAAATGTTGTAATTTGAAGGCACACATTATCTGAACTCTGAGTTGTTAGAAAGAGTGTTACATACTGAACAGATGGATAAAAGAAATGCAGATGCTAAGCCTTTTCCCTCATTTTTTTTCTTATTTTTCTAATGTAACCAAGATTAAGAAGGTAATTCATAACAGGGTGCTGTTCGGGTAGAAATCTAACTTTTTTCTTAGCTCATCTTTGCTGAAATGCAATGGAAAAGCACAGACAGACAGCAACTATTTGAATTATTTAGCAAATAAATGTCCAGTTCTTGGAGATACTCCAGATTTAGAAATACTGATTAAGAGATACGTGCATTTGAATGACATTATAATACAAATAATGCATGATTAACTTATGTTACCAAATTTAAGATACCACAGGGACTAGTGGATCTCCTTCCCACTAAGAGTTTGTAGGGTTAGGATCTGCTTGATATTCTCTCTAAAACTTCACTTACCCTCATCATTAGAGGAAAAAAAAAAAAAACATGAAAAGGGTTAACACTAGTTTTTCTTATGATTAACTAAAATGTAATTAAACAATCTTACTTATTAGACATGTAATTTGAATACTATTAGACAAGGTATTTAGAAGCTTATAACATTTTTCCATTGATAAATCAACAGATAACTTTTTTCTTTTGAAAGAAAATGCTTGTTAAAACATGTATCTAGTAGCACATTTTAGGCTCCTCTACTAATTATCTAAAGGATCAAAAGCTATACTCTTAGTTGCCAAATTGACCCAATGGGATGCTTAGTCCTTTTGTCAGTGACTTTACTCCTTTCAGCCCAGCCCCTGTCTCACAGATAAAAAAGAGACTGTTTTTAAATTTATTTTGAAAATCAACAGACTCAAATACCTTTCAGCTGAGGAAAAAAAAAAAAGAAAAAAAGTAGTTCCACAGCCAAGAACCACCCTACAAAAGAGCCCTATTTCCTCCCTCACTAAAACCAGAGGTTTTTCACTCCTGTGAAAGCATCTTGATCCAGATGCTCTGCTCATTGAGACAAACAATAGAGAGGCCAGTAAACAGCACAGAACCAGGCTGATGGGAATATTCCTACACGGCATGCTGAGCTCAGCTCTAAATCTGCCTGCAAGGCCATATTTTCAGGCCAAACAAAGAGATTATTTCTATCTTTAAGTTACATGTGATGTAGTCACGGCCATTCCAGGGACAGGACTTTCAGAGACACAAGCAGGCAGTGGCTTGAGGGTCCTTCCTTCTACTGAGAGAGGATGAACATAGTCAAGGCATGAATCATTACAAATGTCCATACTGATAGTTAAGATATCACAGGAACAGGAGTTGCACTAAGGAATTAGCTGGAAAACAGGTTAGATGCTGACACACGTTTTATGTCAGTGCTTTGCTGAGCCATTAGGAATTTTCCTCACAGTACAAAGTTTCCAAGAGGTAGACCATGCTGCCAGCAGTACCACCACCCAAAGCTCACAATGCATATATTCAACTCCAGCAAAGTTATAGACAGGAAGTAAGAAATATCACTGTTTATTATAGTTTCAGAGATAGTCATCCTTGCTGAAGTTAAGGATCATTTGCTTTTGACATCACTGATGCCAAGATTTATTCCTGAACAATTTACATATAGCACAGTCTTATGAAGTCCACTGTAAAATAAGTGGTTTCTACCTTCTAGGCTAATATTAAGTTAAAACTAAACCTAACTTTCTTTTCCCACTACCTAGACATCAAACACTCACCACCAAAATTTTGAGCTTGGATGAACTTTCTTAAAATGAACTTATTCACCTGAGATTTGCATTAACAAAAGAAAATGCATGGGGAACATGGAGAAGGAAAAGAAAAATTCTTCTATTTTCAAACACTGTTGTATAAAAAGAGGAAATCAGAGTCATCATTCATTTGTAAGGAAATTTAGGAAACAGGCTGAAGCTAAGAGAGCAGAAAACTACAGATAACGGCAAGATCACTTTTAGAAGTCTATGGAAGAAAGGTCCGCTTCTCATTCTGGCTTATTTAGGATCAGAAAACAGCATTTATGCCTCACTTTTAAAAACAGCTTGTCGTGGGTTAAGCAGAGCAGAGTTAATTTTTTTTTTCCTTTTCCCTTCTCTTCATAAACAGCTAGCAAGAAGCTATGTTTTGGATTCCTGCTCAGGAGAGAATTGATAAGAGAAGAACGTTTATAGTTATTGCTAGGATGTTGCTATTTGTTCTCAAGGACATACATTCAGCCTTTTGGGGGGGAAGAGACAGTCTGGCTTCTAGCCTGGGATTTGCTTTTAGGTAAAGATTGAGAAGCAGACTGACCAATTATTCCATCCCATGCACGTCATATCCAGTATACCCAGTATATAGAAGAAGACTCTTCTAGGAGTACTGGCTTTTCACTTCCGCATTCGTCTCGCTTTGGGGAGCCTGCGTTCGCTCTCCCAAGGCCTTTCCTCCCCC
>WKFP01015563.1:7950-30854 GCA_011057875.1 Pterocles orientalis | reverse complement strand
TTTGGCCATCAGGTGGGGAGGGGCAGTATCACTGTGCATCACATTGCATCTTTGTATATAGTATTATTTCTAATATTATTGTAGTTTAGTTATTAAATTGTCCTTATCTCAACCCACGAGTCCTCTTTGCCATTTACCTCTTTAATTCTCTCCCCTATCATTGGGTGGGGGCAGGGACTGTGTGAGCGGGTGTGTGTGGTTTGGCCCCCAGCCAAGTGCCAACCCATCACACAGCTGCTTTGGGCTAAGAGGATGGACGATATACCAGATCTATCTGATTTTTCAATTTTTCTGTCACAGACAGAAACAGATCAAATGTTGCTGTTCTCACACAAGTGAAGATATGAACGTGACTGAATAATTACTGTGATCTAGCTCAAGTGTAATGACAAAATGCTATACTTTTCCACCCTAACAGCTTCTCACCAAGTCTTCCTATTTCTTCCTGGTCTTTGACTCCGATATGGCAATATCTTTACATGTAATTGTTAGTGTGCTTATTATAACAGTTGTCATGTATCACTCAATGTTTCAGTTATTTTAAAACAATTGAGTTATTACAGTGAAAAAACATATATTTAGTAAGAATATTGTTTATATAATGCATATTATTAACTCCAAACTTGATATAAATTTCCACTCTTTCATGTTTGTTGACTTGGAAAGAGCTTTGCTTGCTTAAAGCTCAACTGAAATTGCATAAAAAGGTAATAAAATTAATATTTTTTGTTAATATTTGTCAGAAAATAAATAACCAGGCTCACGATCTTCATCTTTCTATATCACAGACACAACTCCAGTAGATCAAATCCAGGCAGCCTCAGCAAGCAATACTAGATGTTTTATAAAACCCTTTTTATGGCTTAATTGTTCAATATCTTTGTCATGCATTATGCTAAATGGAAGAGAGTCAAAGGAAACAAGTGAGCTAGATCAGAATCAAAGGCAAGCAACAGTTCAGATAAGGTGTACAAGAAAGGTCAGACCAAGAGAGGAGAAAAAAAGGAATCCCGCAAGCATATCAGTTTTGTATTTTGCCACAAGAAATAAGGAACTACAAAGATTGGACTTTACAGCATTATTCAATGTGGAAACAGGAAAAAAAAGATTATTTCAACCTCTAGACATGTACTGGATACTGGCAGCCCTTTCTGTCTTTGTAGATGCAATGTTTCAACATATTCACATGCATCACTTATCTGAAGCTCTTTATATATGCTTACCCTCTAATGAAAAGAAAGTCTTATTTACATACATAAAAATGAATTTTTTATGTGAACCGGTGGAGCAAAATGGTTAGTTTGGCCTGAATAATAAGCCTGCAGTCTGGAAGGATTTGATGGCCAGTAACATAGAAGTATTCAGAGTCTTTAATTTGCTAAGCTATACATTCAAGATACTTTGTTAGGAAATTATTGCTATATTTTCCATTCAATACTTTTGCCTTAATTGCACAATTTTGTGCCTCACAAGGCTTGTACAGGGCAAAACCTGCATTTGGTAATAGATTTGTGGGCAAAAGGCCAAATTTGTGAAACCGACCAACAAATACGAATCGAAAAGTCTTTCTAGGCCGTTATTACTTGTGTAGAAATATCTGACATCAAAAATCAGCAAATCCTAAATAACTGTCTATTCCAAGTACATAAAAATTCTCTCTGAGTTTAAATTTATTTTCAAGCAATAGCTGTTGCAATAAGAAGATGGCAAATTGGATTATTCTTTTCACCTGGATTCTTATTTGGAACTTGTAACACTCACAGAGTATTTTAATCCTTTCTGTAATACATTTACCTCCATCAGGGAAGGTTTACTGCTAATATCAGGGCATGACAGTCCAGTAAGAGCCCACTGTCAAAGAGCTAGCAATGCTGGCTGTAAAGGAATCAAACTGCAGTGCAGCATTCTTCCCCTACCCTTAGCTCGCAGGCAGTACCTTAATGAAATGAAGAGAACTGACAGAGACAGATGAGAACTCAGTGTGACAACTGCTTTTAGAGGCAGACTAAGCCAAAACAGTTTGATGCATGCAATATTATGATCAATAACACCTCCTAGGCTTGCATATTCCATTATGAACAAGTCTGTGTGTCTCTACTCTTTTTTTCCCCTTCCTTCTTCCCACCCCGCCCCCAACTACAAATACTTCAGACTAATGGTAGTAAACAATGGTACTGCATTTATCCTTGGAAGAAGGCTGCCAGTGCCACCCTGGTGCATCTTGTGTGCAGGCTCTGTACACTTTAACAGTAAAGGAAACAATTTAAGGTGTTCTCATTTGCAAAATGCCTTAACTAGTCTAGTTCACTAAAGGTTATTAGCACAGTGAAAAAGATAAGAAAATCTCTTGGATACTCCTGTGAAGGAATAGGTACAGTAAAGAATTAAAAAAAAAAAAAGTTTTGCTCTCAGGCTAAGCAAAGTCACTGGATCAAAGTGCAGCCAAGGTAAACTGAGTTAATTATATCAGCATCTAGCAAAGTGTTAGTAACGTCACATTGCAAAATCCAAACTCTTACTATTCAGCAATCTTCCCCACAGAATATATTTCTTTTCAACATCACTGTTTCAGCACAGCACCTTGTTATCAAATGTCAGCTTAAACATGGTGCTGCTTATTATATTTTGGGTATATCAGCAGTTATCAGTTTTAGTAAAGTCAAAACAACTCAGGAAACCAATAGAATTCTGGCAAATCTAGGGGGACTCACCCTCTTTATGGATAGAGCAAACTGTTTACCATGTTGTAGTATGTAATTTTAAATTTCATATTAATTGAAACATTAAAAAATACATTTTAAATGAAAATGTTCTTATTTAAGGCGATAGTCAAATGTTTACACTTTCTTAAAAATCTTCCCCTACGTCCATTGAAAGAACATCTTGTTGACAGTGAGATGCATTTGACAAACATTTCAATATTGTACCAGCTACACAGTTGACCAAAAACCCTCATGTCATAGAAAGAAATTGACATATAGACACTGTACTTCATTTCTCCTTTGTTTTTCTTTAGATGAGTCAGCAATTCTTTCTTCATGCAATCAACCACAGTTGATTAAGACATGCTGGTAAATAAAATAGTTTTCTGATCTGCTGAAAATGCATTCAGTTTCACACCCATTTTCCTCTCAGTAAGTTAACAACAGAATTGTTATATTCTTTCCTACTATGTAGCCCAGTTATTGGATCATGTAGGCAAAAAATTCTACTGAGATTACTCAATTTTATAATCTATTTTAATCTTAGATTTGTAATGAAAATCAATAATTAACCTGTTTATGTTTGACCTGCCTATATCATCTGAAAGGTATAGCAAAACAAAGCAATCTTTTACAGTTCTAGTCCTGAAGGGGAAGCAGCAAAAATTCATGCATCTTAAAATGGAATAAACAGATTAGAGGTTTGGTTGTTTGTTTTTTGGGGGTTTTTTTATGGCTTTACAAGTCTTTATAAGGACAAAAGAAATCATTACTTTTTTATCTTAGAACTGCATTTTAAATGGCAACCAGCAATCAATGGAATTGCTCAGGCTGAGTCCTGCCAGGCTAGAAAGTTGCATTCTAATGCAGATTGTAAGATCTTTAAAACAGAAATTGTCATAGCTCTAGTCTGAAAATAACATCCATAACAGGTGACCTATAGATCTGAATCAATTATAATCTCTCTATCCAAGTTTCTTTGCTGATCTTCATCAACAATTTTTTTAATTTAAAACAAAAGAAACTTGATGTCCCCTCTCAATTCCCTGATGGGAAAAGGAAGGCTTGCTTACTTTATTTTAATTACTAAGGGATAGTTCATATGAATATTAGTACAGTTGTAATAAAAGCAAACAGCCTCTATATGACATCTTTGTCTCTTAGATTTCCTGGTTGCAGGATATGTAAATTGCTGATGCCTTCATTCTTTAATGGACAGGAAAATATAAACTGTTTTTTCCTCTTTTCAGTTTCCCTGAATTATCTAGAGTCATTTGTGTTAAATACCAAAATAAAAATAATAGCATTGGCAGTGCTTACTGTCTCTGCACTATTTTAGCCTATGACAAGATTGATATCTTCTCAACAACAGACCACAAAATGTATTTGTAAAAGAAGAATAATGACTCAAAATATTTTAATATGGTTCTGCATAAAAAAGCCAGTATTCTCTCTCTGTGTGTGTGTGTGTATATATATATATATGTATATTTATATGAGCTATCTAGAAAAAACAAGATTTTTTATAACTGCAGATGATAAAGTCAGTGGAATGTTAACTCTAGGAGGAGGCCATTTTACAGAGAAACTAAGATCTTTTGTTAAACTGGGTACATTTGAGACACATATATGCATATATCATTTGGTATATCCCACACATATAAATCAAGAATACATATCACACCAGTAGAGAAAAAAGTGAGTGCTCTGAAACTGCCTGGGAAGGATTTCTAATTTTTAAAGAGAAAAAGAGATTTTGATCTACGGGTACACAGTCTGGGACAAATATTACCAAAAAAAAAAAAAAAAGTCCTTTAAACCAGATGATAAGTTAATAAGGGTAAATAAGTACAAGCTGAAAATGGGAAAAGTAAAAATGATGTCATTCTTATTTTGACATAGATAATTTCAGCCCCTTTTGATGTCAGTATCAGTGAGCTTTGATCTCCATTTGACCGATTTCTTCCAAAATATCTGAAAAGTGTTAACAGGTTTCTCCTGGCTTTTTTTCCTATTCATTATTGTTACTTAGTTGAAAAAAATTATAATTACTTACACAGTTGTGCGTCCAATATTACACTGGGTTGTTTCTGTCACAGAATGTAATCTAGATATTAATAGTTAATATTTTTTCTCATCTAGCATACTTTGTACAAGTTAAACATCATTAGATTGCAATTTTTGTGATTACACATCTCTCTCATTTTTTCTCTAATTGACTGATATCACATTTATCACCTAGGCTGTAAAGAGGAGCTCGTCCTGCAGAAAATGCCACTCCCTTCAAGAAACAGACAGAAATGTCAGACTTGATTTGGATCTCAGTATGAACTTTTCTGCAGCTCTGAACTGTTTGGAGGATGATGTGGTTTAGCAAAAATATCACTCTGGAGCTAGCAAATTATCAGTAAAGATGACAGAAGATAGCTGTTGTATGAGACAAAGTATTCTGGAAGAGGCAAAATGCTATTTACATACAACAGTATAAACTTCAGGAAGGGTCTGGTCTCATAACAAGGATAAACATGGTTTAGTACGGTTCCTCCTTTTCTCACCAAAGCAATCAGACCGTGATCAAAACTGATGAAATTCTGAGAGAGAGCATGGGCTCCTTCTGCTGTGTACAGGTTGGAGAGCACAGGAGCCAACTTCCTACCACAGTCATCTCAGGTTCTTGTTGACTACAAACAGCTATCTGGAGAATTTACAGCTCTTAATTCCCAACAGGATAGAAAGCTGAGTGAGTAAATAGCAAAGATATAAGTGTATACTTCTCCCAGGAGTCATCACGAAGTCTGACCCTAATGGATCATTTATGAAACAGGTGATATTAAGTACTCTCCAGTGGTATCTGTCAAACATGTAACATATACCTAAACTAAATATTGATTTCTAACCGGAAGGGATTTGATATTTAAAATGTCTTACCATTTTGTGGAACTCCACACGGTGGCAATAATCACAGGTAGATAGTTCAAACACACAACTATTTAGAACATTATACAGTGTCTTTAAATGTAAATACTTTCTGTTAAAAAAAGTAATGGTTGTGTTTGACCTTTATCCTTGATGATCAGGATTGGCTGCTGATGTGATCTGTTGAATTAATTGATGTCTCATCATACAGTAATGACAACAGGAAAGACTTTACTATTAGGTTCATAGTATGAACAACTGTAATGTGAACAATCCTTTACTGTGCAATATTTCAATACCAAAATTTAAAAGATCAGTCATTTTCCTAGTAAGATGTGTAAAGGCCTGGCATGACTTTTTCTGTGAATCATAAAAACTGCAAAGAAAGAATGCAATGTTAAAAGTTAGCAATAAAGTACTCTATGTGGATATTCCTTCCTCAGGAATTTCTCCTGCAAAATAAAATTTAAAAACAAACCAAAACAAAAAACCCCCCCAAAACCCAAACAAACAAACAAAAAACCCAAAAACACCCCTCAAAAACTTTCTTGGAAATGGGGAAATTAAATGAGTGCTTAATTTGAAAGTGAAAGCAGTTGTCTACAGGATGGTAGAGCATGCAGTGCTGTGATATAGCTCTGTCACATAAATAGTAATTTTCTTCATATTCACTTTGAACAAGATTACCTGTCTGCTTAATACAACTGTTTCAAAGATTTGGAGATTAAAATAATGGAACAAGGTTTGGGCAGCAAGTCCTTGACCTATCTCCACCCATATCATTGTGATATTTACTTATGCTACTCCATCACAATATATCTCCAGAACTAATAGCAAACTTCAGATACAGATATCATACTTGAAGGCAGAGAAAAATGGCAGAACAACGCTGATTTTACTTGTTTTAACACTCTTCTTGCTATTGCCTCTTGGAAAACCAAAATAACCTCTTTTTTAAGGTGTATTCTAAATGCTTTCCCTATTTCTCACAACATTTCCAATGTAAGTACTTTCACCTCCATATTTCTAGAACCCAGGAATAAAAATTTTCCCATCATGATGTTAAAACAATTTTTTTCTTCCTTTTTTTCTTAAATACAATGATAAAGAACTACAGATGTGCCTAAATCTTTGTTATTTCCTAATCTGGCTAATAAGAAATCATGCATTTGGAAGGACTTTTTTCCATATCCTTTTATTCACATGTGTCAAAAAACAACAAAAAGTGTTCAACTAAATTATTTTGCTGATGTTAATTTATTATTATTATTATTATTATTATTATTATTACTGAGAGAATAATTTATTCTTTGTCATGCTGAGTTCTTCCTTCATTCCATGTCAAAGAGTTAAAACTGTCTATTGTGCAGATTTCTTGAAAAACTGCTGGGAAGGCTTAAAGAAAGACAGGCAGAGATGTGTGAAGAAACCAGTGATGAACGTGGAACTGGAAATGAGAGCAGCCTTTCACATCACTGTGAGCTCTGACATTCTGTTGAGGGTAGTGCCTTTAAAGGGAACAACTAAACAGGTCTCTCAGACTAGTTTGTAAGGGATTTGCTGTGACATATGCAGAAAAAGATTCAAGAGTTCGTTATTTCTGTAGTATCTTACAAAAACCAAAAAACCCCCCAAAAAACCCCACCCAAAACAGAAAAAAAAAACCCCAAAAACCCCACAAAAGAAACTAACAAACAAACAAACACCAAAAAAACAACCTGCTACAACTATGTTAGCACATTTTAAATATTATTTTTCCCTATAAGAGACTGGAATAGCTGCCACAGAACCACCATGGAACTGCAAAGTGGAAAACAGATTTGTCCTATGAAACAAACTTGTTACACAGCATGCAGAAAGACTGAAGAGCTGGTAGATGAGTTATACACAATATGGCAATTGAATTATTTATCTTCAAATAAAGACAGCATGAATACATCTTTCAGTCTCCTTTGAATTTTAAACTGCAGAAAAACAACAACTCAGTAACTGAGAACACAGGTAGAAAAGAATCATGAGGCAATACCACTGATCACAAAAAATAACATCCTGGTTTTGGCTGGGACAGGGTTAGCTTTCTCCATAGTAGCTAGTAAGAGGTTATGTTTTAGATTTGTGCTGAGAAGGCTGATAACACACTGATGTTTATAGTTGCTGCCAGGACAGTCAAGGACTTTTCAGCTTCTCTGCTGTGCCAGTGTCTGCAGGGCAGGAGAAGCTGTGAGCACAGCCCCAGTTACTAGCCTGGGATTCAATCTTAGGTTTAGGATTGGGACTCAAACTGGCCAATGGTCTATTCCATATCATGCACGTCATGTCCAGAATATAGATGGCAGCCTGTCTGGAAGTTATTATTTCCAATATTATTGTAGTTCAGTTATTAAACTGTTCTCATGTCAACCCTCAAGTCTCTTTTCCCTTTACCTCCTTAATTCTCTCCCTCATCCCCAGGATTCAGGAGTCAATAAAATAGATAAAGGAAACAGAAGTGATACATTAGTAAGGACAAGATAAAAGTCCAATCACATTTATTTTTGAAAAAGAAACAAACATTACTTTGTCTCTTGCATTTAAGTGGGGTTTACAGCAGATGTGGTTTTGCCACTTGTATGCTAGTTAAACAAGAATGCCAACTATTTGAAGAAGAATCATCCTTTTCTATGAACTAAGCAATCTGGGGGTTTTTGAACCTCTAATGACATATTTCTCACACACTGATTTGGCAGAGGCTCCAACTTATCAGTATTTGTATGGCGGATGTACTAAATCTGAACTGTAGTTACTAAACAGCACTCCCAAATAATTCTCCAGTTTAATTTCTGTGCTATGGCACTATCTCTGAGCCAAATCTCTTGATCTGAGATAAAGAAGGATAAAGTCTCTTAATTAATTCACTGCTGCCATTTTCCCTTCCTCCCTGCACCCCTGCTAGTTCTGCTACCTCATGGTATTTCCCCACTTGCCTCCTAGGTTTGGGGGATGGGGAAACCTCCTCTTCCTGCTAGCTTGAGCATGGTGCTTACTATCAAGTTGCTGTCTTCTATCCAGTCATTAGTTTTGGTTTGTCTTGCTAGAAAGACTTACCTCACTGACTCCCAAGTCAGCGGTCTGTATTCAAGGACAGTCTCACCCTGAGCTATTCGTCCTATTCGTAAAGAAACCAACTTACCCAAAAAGCACTGAATTTCATTTTCCATTTTGTTCTTAGGTATTTGCTGGACAGACAATAGCTTTCATAGTTGAGTTGGCTAAGTAAATACGGAATATATTCAAGCAGTGTTTGTTGTGTTCTTTTCTTCAAAGACTTGGAATTTGCTGATTTGTTTACACAGCTTGGGCTATATAAGCAGTCAGATTATGCACACAGCATTATTTCTGACCCTTCATTTCACTTTAATCCTAAAATCCAGTTTGTTTTATGATTGTCCTGATACATGGTGGAGAAGGAAAGAAAACACTTCAGAGGCAACAAGGAGTACCTGGACAACTTAAAAACACATGTTAATTTTCTGTCCTCTTGTGCATCTGAAAAAACCCATAGCTTTAAAGATAATTGAACATTTAGGGACATAAGAGTTGTTTCAGAAAAGGGAGACAACAAATATTAATCAGCTATTTAACATATTTTGCATTGGTCTTTGTCTTATACATATGGGAGAATGTTTCAGACCAAAGTATGAATAGTCAGGTATTTTTGTCTCTTTTTACCAGTTGCAAAGCACAAGAAAACTTTTCCTTCTTATCTTTTCTTTATATATAAATCCCTAGGCTAGACTTCAAGTAGATATAGATAGGCACAAATGCCTTAATGCAGAAGACAGCACTTCTGAATCAGAACCATTATTTTCTGTGTTAGCCCTGACCATGAACTGATCCTCAAAACTTAGTTTTCCAGTGGATTTTGGCAAGTCCAAAGCACTGTATTTGGTCTTGTTTATCTATTTAATTTCCTCCAAAAATACTTATGCATATTTAAAATTTTCTCAAGGAAAATTCTTAAGTAAAAAAATAATTTTTCTTTTCCTGTCACTGAACACTGACAAACAAATAAAAGTATAAACTATTATATTGAAAACACAGCTATAAATGTTCTCTTTTTAATGCTAATAAATTGAGGTAGAAGTCATTCTACTGTACAAAGTCTTTTCCTAAGAATAAACAACATATATCTTAAGTATAGTTATGAACAAGGACATGCATGCAAGAAGCACATGCACACCTTTTTCAGTTGATCAAGACAGACATCTATGGCATTAATGCTATTTCTTAATAATGTTATTCTAGTCAATTTTTATTTAGTTTGGCATTGTACAGATATGGATAAAATGACAGCTCCCAACACAAAAATTTAATAGTTAAAAATACAGTTTTATAGGTTAAGGTTTTTAAGTTATTCAAGATTCTTGCTGGCTTTTAGAAGATGTTATCAACCTTTGGATTGCCATGGAACTTTGTTTTTAGCTTTACTTTTTTTATTAGAAACATTAGCTCATCTTGAAAGTGCTAATATGTTCATGCAGTAAACATTAGTAAACTCACTCTGTTTACAACTGCCATGTATTTACATAAAATATTGAAATAAAGTAAGCACTAATGTGCTGTTTTCTTTCAACTGGTGTTAACTACAGAAACATATACCTGCTTAATACAGTATTAATACAATTAAGTACTGTCCGTATATTTTTTGCCTACTTTCCAACCTTAATCTTTAACTTTAAGATTATTACATGAATCCAATTTTGAAAATCCAAACACATATATGAATATATATATATACATGGATATATAGGGTAAAAATCGTTGTAGTTTTATGCTGTGAAAATGTTTCTCATGAACAAATAAGCATTCCTTCAAAGGATTTACAGCTCTAATTTTGCTTTTATGTTAGTTATACCCAGTATGTTGTTTCTGTCAGAGCTGCCATGAGCAACAATTTTACATGGTTATATAATCACCGTGTCAAACTTGGCCTTCAAGATTACTGACAGATTTACCTGTTCACTCTCTACTTACTTTGCAAAATAGAGTACACTGAACCTGAAATCAGCTTCCAGACTTAAACATTCCGAGCTTAACGAGCAAAAGTCTACCTCTGAAGTCAATCCTAACAAACTGATTCTTAAAGTAATGGAATACAATCACAAAGTTTTAATTCAGAACAAATACATGTGATTATAAATAATCCAGCACCCTGTGAACTTTTTCTATTTCTAAATAGGGCTTTTTTGGAAAAACATAACTGGTGAGAAAACTCATTTTCTAACACACTATTGAGGCAAAGTAGGAAGTTTATTGTTGGCTAGTCAGTGTTGCAAACCTGCTTTCAGTTACGGTAATCAAAACTTGTTTTTTCTCCTCCTCCCACAATTATTTTCATGAACTAAACCAAGATATTTTGGATTTTTGTATCTTGCAAATTAAGGTTTTAGTCAAATATTGCATAAACTAGACTTTTGCTCATTTTTTTTTCATTGTGACCTGGATTTCACTTGAAGCTCTTCATGCTTTGTTCATCTTTATGAGACTGTGAAGACAATCTATTTACAATAAAAGCAATTTAATTTCTCTTTTACATTTAAATGCAGAATGTGCTCGATTCAGTACCACCATTTCACTTAATTCTCTACTTCTCATCTCTTTAAATAAAAAAAAAGTATATATATTTTATTTCTGTGTGAATGTGTGCATAAAGAAACATGTTCACTGCCTGAATCACACCTGAAAGCAGAAAATTACATCAGAGTACAATGAATGACTTCATCAAAGAAAGGACTAATGCACAGAAAGTGAACTTAACCTCACACATCGATATAGGCTGTCTTGACTACAGCTAGACCCTCAAAGTATTTTTCTACTGTATCAATTTGTGTGTCATTAAAAATAACAGAAAGTATCTGGTATACATATTAAAGATCTACAATAATAACATGAATGAGGAGAGCATGATATCATACTTTTTTCTCTCTGTAGGTTTGTGTATCTGTGTGTGTATGGCGAGTATCTTTACCTTTTCCCCACACCACTCCCTTCTTCCCTGACTGGGTATAACTTAGTCCCGGAACCCCATACAACACTGTATAAGCTAGAAAGCATCTGGGTTTTTGGCCTATAGGTAAATGGACATATATAAGGTGGGCTTTTAAAGGGATGTAGTACTAAAATTTACTAGCATATAATACATAATAACCAAACTGCCAGAATCAGATTATATTCACTGAAGAGTTTAATAAGAACTTAAGGAAAGAAAAAAAGAATACTGATGACTAATACTAATAACTTCTCACTGCAAATCACTTGATACCTGTCAAGTGAAGGGAGGCAAATGTGGATGTTAGTCTTATAAAAAGGGATTTAAGGAACTTCAGACTTGTTAACAGTTATTATAAAGGACAAATAAAAATAAAAAAAAAGAAAAAAAATAGTGGACATCTGGGTGAATACGTTCTACTTGTGCAAGGACAACAGTCCTTCTTTTTATAGAAGCCAACATTGCAAGACTTTTGGAATCACCCAACTGTTCAGCACATTTGGATAAGAGTGACCAAGTTCTTGTGTCTTCCCTGGATTTCCAAAAGGCTTTTGATAAAGTTCCTTACCTCAAGCTTTTATGAAAACTAAGCAGCCACTACTACATGGACCATTTAAAGATATGAATTAAGAGTGCAGGAGTTAAACAGCTATTTTGCACAATGGAGGGCCAACACCAATAGAATTCCTCCAGAGCCTGTACTTGAACTAGTTCTGAAACCTGTGTTGCCTGACATACCCATAAATAACCTGGACGAGAGACAAACAGTGAGGTGAGCTGGTTTGCTGACAAAGTTATTCAGGAGAGTAAGGACAACTGCAAAGAATTGTTGAAGGATCTTAGGGGCACAAATAATGGAATTACAAAATCAGATATGTGAAAGTCATTATAGATCAATGTAAAGTTGCACATGGCAAAAAATAAATCTACTTCCACAAATAAAACAATGAACTCTAGTTTACCATCAGGAAGAACATGTTGGTGTTAGAACAGTTTCATCAGAAGGCGTATAGGTGTTTGGCAGCAAAAAAGAAAATCACTGCTAGGAATCGGGAGCAAAAGAGTAGAAGAAAAAAACAAGAGAGAACATAATTTTGCCATGGTATAAATCTATGTTCTCCCACAACTTATGGACCAAGTTAAAAAAAAGGACTAGTGGTCATCAGTAAAGGTAGTAAGAGCCAGGCTCAAAGCAAACAATAAGTCCTTCTTCAATAGCACAACATCTCCTGGTGTCCAAAAATATTTGGAGAATGGAAAAGTACCCACTTTCCTTCTTGCTGTTCCCTTACTATCTGCTTAGATTCACTGTTGAAAACAGCTGAGTTAGACCCTTGACTGAGGCACTAGAGCTTATGTAAGCCCCATCATCTGAGTATTGCTCCTATATTTACCCTCTCCTTCTTCCCATTTGTTGAGACTTGTGGTATCTGGGACACAGAGACAGAAGAGTGAAAATTACACTAACATTGCAAATGTTAAGAAGAAACAGAAGAAGTTTGTCACTAGGATAGATTTTATTATTTTTTTTTTAAATTGTAGTATAGGAGTTTTGTTGTATACCAGCCCAGACTATTTAAACTTTTTATTTTTTTTAACTATATTATGAGATATTAGCCACCAGCATGACACGTAATTTATCATGTATCTTCCTTCAATCTTTAAATAAACTACAAGGAAGTTATAAAACAATTTAACAGTCTTATTTTGAAATGGTTTGTTGCACCAAAATGAAACTGTTAGAATATTATATGGCATTATGATTTGGCTTAGAAGATAGTCTTTCATACATTTTCATGTTTCCTGAAATATTAGTAGTCAGCAAACTCTGCACAGAGCATATGAAGGTAATAACTATGAATGATTTGCAGTGAAACTAGTTCCAAGTTCACTTTTTCCATTCTAAAAAAAATCATACCTAAAAGAAATAATGTTTCAATTCTAAATTCAAAGCACAAGTGAGCTGAAATACAAGTCTCTGCATGAAGAGTACTTAAAAAACATTAGAATCCAGAGCAAGAGAAAAAAGGAAAGCAAGGCTTTGAAATTATTGAGTCATTATTGATTGGGTTCTACACTTCTCTAAATTAATTTTCAATGGCTTTTCCTGAAGAATATGTGCAGGTTATTTTGAGTTTGTTTCTTGCTTTAGCATCAGCCACATAGCTAGCCTGCAAATATATTCTCGTAACTTCTGATTTACATAGGCCTATTTCAAACACTTTCTATGTCTCTCTACCTTGTGCTTCTGGTGCAGCACCTTCACTCAGACTAGAGCTAGTGAAATATTTTCAAAGATTTCACTCCACTGTTTTCCAATTTTTTTTGTTCAGATTTTTTGTATGCTTACAGAAGAAGAATAGCTATTTTTGTGGATTTTTTTTTTTTAAATACCTCACTTCAGTTTTAAAGTAAAAAAGATCAGGTTTTGAAAAATTTCAAATGTCTGGAGTTACAGAAGGGAAATTGGGTAAGAGGATTCTATTGTAGAATACTGAAAGTGGGGTTGGAAGATAACAGGAGGGAGAAAAGCAGGCTTTACTGCAAGGAGTAAACAGACTGATGCTACAAGTACACAAAGACATCATTAAAGCAGTCTTAGAAAATGGAAAACAACTGTTCTCTAACTGTGTGCATTTGACTGAGAACGATATTGTGCATTTCTTTTTGCTGATTACTTAGCACTTATAAAAGTAAGCTCATGGCTCTAGGTGATTATGCCACATGGTATGACTGTTAGGTATCCACGCCCACGTCCTCCTGCTCACCAGATAATTAAGAAAGGACATGAGGCATTTATTAAAAAAAAAATACAATCAGATACCGACTCAAAAAGCAGAGAGAATAGAAAATTAGAATAAATAGTAGTCTTGTTGAAAAAAAAAAATCAGCTCCATGCAATGGTTCACAGATAAGAAACTAGTGCAATTAGTCTGCTTGAGATGATTAACTTAATCTATCTTGGACATGTGCAATTGTGGAAAGGAGACTGAGGAGGAGAAAACCTCAGTGAATGACTGTGTTTCTGTAAACAACAGCAGCTGCAGAAATAAAGCAAATTATTTGCAAGACGACTAGACTTAAGACCCCATGTGAATTTAGAACTCATTGGAAGCTAGGGGGAAAATAGATGCTTTTGTCACCATCTTTCCATTGAGCAATGCCAGACATACAGCCACATTATCCAGTGCTGTTGTGGCTGTTTAGACCTGGACTGTCTCTAATCTGATGAGCCAGCTATTTGTTCAGACAGGACTGGTGTAGCAACATAACGCCTCTTGAAACAACCAGGTGGTGCACAAGCTTTAACATAATGCACAGACAATAATTTCTCCTGTCTGAGGTCTCTATTCTAATGCCAGGGTTCCTCAAAAAAAAGGAAGAATACTTTTGACATTTAGTGCACCGAGGTTAATTAGTTCTAGGGATTTTTAACACAATGGAAAGGAAGAAAAAAAAAACAAAACACCCAACACTAAGTATATATTTAGAATTCATACAACTTCAGTAAAACAAATTATGAATAATCATCTTTTGTCTCTATATCTGGTATTTTATTGATTATACTTTCAACCTTGGCTACGAACTACACTTCAAAGCATAAATGACTTTGCATCACTGTGTTACAAACCCTGTAACAGTATCACCTGCTATAAAAGTAGACTGCCAGAATTGCTACCAGACTTATGGTACAATTCTTCACAGCACAGAACAACCACCTTTTATTTGTTACCTTAATATATTGTTGAATCATGAATGTCAAACATTATCACTACAAGTTAGTAAGATATTCAATTCCTTTGTACAATTCACTTTGATTTAGAGAACATGCAAAGGGACCATCCAGCTTGTATCTGACAATGGTGACCATGTTTCTGCTAAATCTAGATAGATTTTTTTTTCCCCACAAAGCTCTTTGAATGCCAGTATTTGTGAAATATTACTTGATTTTCATTAAAATAAAATAATTTTTTAAAAAGTTAAGATTTTGTTTTCTGTGGAAACAAAATATTTTCTCATTAATTCTATTAACAGCAAGAGTTTTCAGAGGGTTAAAAGATTAATAGGGCAGTACTTGGTAAACTGAGAATTCACTCCAGAGAGCCAATCTAAAAAACCCCCAAAAAACACAACACAAAAAACCAAACAAAAAAACACAAATCTGTATGAAGTACACAGAATGCATCTACATCTGCTAAGAGTCTGCAAGTGAAAAATGTGTCACGTCTACAAAGATTCATGCTTTTTTAAATGAAAATGTTGAATTAGTCTTTCCTGCAGACAAATTTTCTAGTAAGTTTAGCGCTCATTAATTTACTGTTTCTGAGGTTCCTGCATTTTATAAGCTAGGCATCATCATTATTACTATTATCGCATTGCTTGAGTGCCCTAGTTATGGATTAGCACCATTCTGTTAATAAGATGCTGAACAAACAGAGAAAACCTTTACACCATCATTTAACATGTTCTCCCTATGAATCATTGAATGTGCTCTTTGTTCTGGTTGCAAGCCACTGCAGGCAAGGCTGGGCTATGACCCATACCTTGTTTTCAGCATAACTATTTCTAACTGTTGGGCTTTACCCAATAACAACAGTGGCTAGGAGTGGGTTTTAGATGTCTACTGGCAGGTCTATTTGTGAACTAAAAAGACAAAAGGAAAAATTTTTCTTATCTTTAATGTGCAGGTTTATAGATTAGACTCTTGATATTTTATAAACAGTAATTTTCAAAAGATCAGCAGGTCAAGAGAGCTGTTTCAATTTCCTACTGTAGCTCTGGTTTTACTGCCAGACACTTGCTTTTTGATAAAATGTACGTGCACCTAACTGTCACATCATATAGCATTAATTTTTATTAAAATGTCATATAATTAATGAATGTGTTAATTATGTTTTAATAATAATAAAAACACAGATTGGACACATGAGTATTGTAGTAACTTACTGGTTATTCCTTGAGTATTTGTGAAGGCTTATTTCTTTAGAAAGAAAATAGTTATGGACTTGAATAGATACACAGTATTTACATATTTAAGAGCTCATCAGTAATAACTTGGAAGATTCTTTGCAGAGTTTTTGGTGATATACTATAAGAAACAGGAAAAATGTATAAAATACCCAGTATAAACAAGTGCCTATATAATTTCTCTGTTCTTTGCATATCTTTGTGGTTTCTCTTCCCCCATCACCTAGAGCCTTGTTAGAATTGTCTTTACAACTTGTTGCTTACTCAACATTTTCAGCAGAGCTGATGGAAGACAAACGAGTATTTCATCTGAAGGTGCATCATCTACAACACAGCTTTTCTCAACAAAACTGCCTTCGCCTGTCACATTATTCCAGTATCACCATGAAAAGCACTATCCAAAGTTACAGGTTGCTATAACACAATCATTCTAGATGGGTCTTAATTCTGCTATTACAACTCTAGCTTTCTTCAAAATGGAAAGTTCTGTTGTTATTTCCTTGTAACTAGACAACTAGACAGATTAAAATGTGTTGTAAATAAAAATAAACTAGAAGATTTAAATGTGTTGTAAATAAAAATTACACTGCTTTACAGTTTAATTATATTGTCTTTATTTTAAATTAACGACACAACATACCTGTGTTTACCATACCATGTCACACCTACTTTACCATAACAGTTTCAGGGCTGAAATATAAGATACTGGCCAGCAAATAGATGACCTAGAATCATCACTTAAAGCATGTATATTAAATGTATTATTGAAATTAGTCCATTAAAACTACCTTTTAAAACATTTGTGAGGTTGGTATTTATATTCCCATTACCAGTTTTCATTACCTATGTGTGGTGGATTGACTGTCTGGCTGCGAGCTGCCTTCCTCAGCAGGACAGGGGGAGAAAATAAGATGGAAAAGCTCATGGATTGAGATAAAACACTGAGATCACTGACCAATTACCATCATGGGCAAAACAGTCCCAACTTGAGGAAAATTAATTTATTTCCCACTAAAATAGAATTAGATGGTGAGAAAAAACAAAAAAAAAGACAAAACCTAATACTGCCTTCCCTCCACCCTCTCTTTCTCCCAGGCTCAACTTCATGCCTTCATAACTGACTCCTCTACCTCCCTCCACCACGAAGCGGTGCAGGGGCTGGGGAATAGGGGGCTGTGGTCAGTCCAACACAGCTCCTTCCTCCCAGCTGCTCCTTGCTCCTTGTGCTGTTCCTCTGCTCCAGCCCGGGGCCTTCCCAGTGGGTGCAGAGGAACCCCTGCCCCATCGGGGTCTCTCCTGGGGTATCTCTGCTGGGGCAGAGCCCCTGGAGCCGCTCCTGCCCTCCTCCTGACATAGGGCCGCCTCTCCAGACCCCTGATGCTGCCAGCAGCTGGGCACCTGCACCTGGCACAACAGGATAATAATATCCTATATATATACATAATTGATATATATACATATCACACCTGCAGATCTATACAAGCAAGTAAAATGGTTTTTTGAACCTTTGTTCAACCTATCTCTTGAATGCTTTCTTCTGGCCATGTCTGGTAAAGACACCAGCCTTGGCTTGAAGTAGCATAAATGGCCGAGGCTCTGGTGCTTTGCTGGCTATGTTGGTACGGCCTGGTTCAGAACGATATTTCCAATAAGCAAGTCTCCCGAAATTAAGATGCCTGTGCTACAATAATCCTTCAAACAATTAAAAAACATCCAGCACTAAAAATTATCACCTTTAGGATTCTGCAGAGAAAATGACAAATTCCCTGAGCCCCACACACCCAATACCCCCTCAGATTCACCAATATTTTCTCAATTCTCTCAGAAAATCATTATTAGAAAAAAAAAATAAAACATTAGTCTTTAATATATACACCAAGAGCACACAGAATGTATGTCCTGTATCTGACTTTTATCATTATTGTGTTAATTTGCCTCTGAATATAATGGAGAATGTAATAGAAAAAATGATTAAGGAAAAAGATATATAAGCTTTCAGTAGAAATCAAGCATGGCTATGTTAAAAAATTTTTTTTTCTTCTTCTTCTTCAATTCTTAAGACCGAACATCTTCCTTTCTGTCTTGTTTTTATCATATTATTTGCAGGTGAAGACACTGATTTGCATCTCGACCTTTCACTTTATAAGGAATAGGCACACGGTTTCAAACCACAGTGCAGAATAAAATTTTAAGATTATAGGGAGTTCTGTTGCGCTTCTGCCCTGCTGTTTACCCTTGACCAGATCACTTCAACTTTCTGCTGCTTCTCCTCATGCCTGTTTATATAGGATCAATTCAGAAGGAGCAGTTTAACAGACAGAGTGTATATTCATTTTAGCAGGATTTGAACAAGGATGACGATAGTTTACCTGTACAAAGATGCTGTAGTGAACTGACAACCTACAGCATAAACTCTCTTAGACAGGAATTTTCTTACTATACTATAAATATGTAAAATAGCAAAGACAATTCTTTAGTTTTATTTGCTATCACATGAAATGCAGAACATTTTTTTTCCACTTACTGCAATGAAATGGTTGCATAAGAATGTTGCTTGAAAAAGAATATTAAGGTATCTGATGACTTTTGCCAACAATTTTTTTCTGCATTTTTTGAACAATTTCTGAAGAAGTAATTGAAAAAATGTTTGGAAATCTATATTTTATTTCCAAAACCAAAAGCTAATGGTAACAATCTCCAAAATGTATTTTAAAGTTTTAGAGTAAAGTTTAATAAAGTATACCTATAAAATATACATGCATGTGTAATGTCTATTTAATTACTTCTACTTCTGTCTTGTCATTTTTAATTTAATCTCATGCCTTCCTAAACCAGATTCAGTTCTAAGAGCTCGATTTTGGCAGTATCATGTTGAGCTAGGTAGGATTCTGGTTTTTATTTATCCATAAATTACAGTATTCCAAATTACTTTTTTTTTCCTCAAAGACTCACATCCAAAAGTGTTGGTGCATGTTAGGATAGGCATTTTTGATAGACCTCAACATCCGTCTTTTAATATTAAAGTAAATAATATTTTATTTCATGTGCTTCTATATATCATCATTGATAATCCTTGAACATAGCTTCAGAACCTCTGGGAGTTCCTGAAGATAAGAACCAGATTGAAAAAACAAACAAACAAACAAACAAAAAAAAAAACCCAAAAACCAAGAGTATGAATATGGCCAGAATTACCCACCGGTTCTGGATAAACCACAGTTCTTAACAGATGGCAAGTTCTAAAATGAAGATAATCAAATTAAGACACTATTTTTAAGAAAGTATCATGACTCATCTCAACTCTATTTTTTCCCAAAATAGGATTGAGACAGGTATTTGTGAAGATAATGAACCTGAAATTACATGCATAAAGAAAAAACATTATTGTTGCCCACATGACTTTGCTTTTATGGTCAAAATACAACTCTTGTACTACCACTGAAATTCAGTGTTGCCTCTTTCTCTCTACCAGAGACAAGCTTAAGGAAATTCCATTACTAAGTATCTGATGTATCCAGGTAATAGTCAGCAGCATTTTACAGTATATAAGCCTGCACAAAATGACATCATTAACTTCACTGCTGTAATTATTATCTGTATTATTAACTGTACCCTTAGCACCAGAATTAAATTCTTATCTGTTCCAGGGACTGCATCTGAGAAACTGGAAGATCCCCAACAGAAAATAGTTCCTGTCACTAAAGGCTGAAGTGTTCCCTGTAATTTAGTTCCTTTTGCTGACTTATCTCAGTAGTGTAAAATCACTTTTTAGCAATGAGACTATGCCACATTGTAAAGGTACCTCGATACTCCATACACAAGGTATAGTTCCCAGTCTGCACCAGTCAGACTTTTGCTGGGCAATTCCAGTATCACACCACTCCCTGGATATCATACGGCAGAAATGATTCAGTAAATTTGAGATGGAAGCCTGAAACAATAAACACCATGTTGTTTTTTGCTGTATTAAGATTTTCTTGAGGGCTTGCTCTACATTGGGTTTGCTCATTGTTTGACGTCCCTGTCATTATCAGAACAGAACACGCTAGGCCCCTTATTTCAGCAAAAATATGTCGAGACTAACATAGTGAAATGCTGCAGGTCTTGGTTTATTATTTTTTAATCTCCTTAAAAAAAGCCCCCACATTTTCTAACTGTTTTCATACAGCTTTTTTGAACAAAAACCCCAAACCCCTACTCAGTATGCTGCTATACAACATGGAGTGTTACATTCAGAATATCCTGCTAATAAGAACACTGAAACTTTCAGAATCACACCCATATTTCTCATATAATGTCAACATAATTTACACTCCTTTTCTTTTTCTAAGAAACACTATGTGAACACGAAACTTGAACCACAGGCAGTACATGAGTGAAATCAGAATAGCTATGCTGGTTAACAGTGGCTAGTGGACCACTGTTCCAAAAAGCTCTCCTCTTGTTACTTCCAGTTTTTAGAGGGCACGAAGATATTGATTATAAAATAAGCTATAATAGGTGAACCTATAAGCAACACCTATATGACTTATGCAGAAATCACGTAGGCAATTCAGTGAAAAACTAGTACTGATGGCTGTTGAATCTACACATAATTCAAGTTAGATCATGAGGGGAAAATTACATTTTGTCCCAGAAAAAGATGTACAAGACACAAAAAGGTAGTTCTGCAACTTTACTTTAGATTTTGTTTACTAAGCACAAGCAAAATTATGAAGTGCAATACAGTAATGAACAATTGTATTTTTTGAAGCATCAAATATGCATAGCTTTGACTTGCGTAAGAAGGTGCACTGTAATTCAAAGATGGTATATAAGGAAGCCTGTTTTTCATTACATGATTTTTATCATCTTCAGAGACAAGAATATGCTAGACTAATTTATATTAAATGTCTTACCCATTAATTAAAAAAAGGAATCTAGTAATTCCCTGATTCATATTCAGTGAAATGTTAACACGAGCATTCAGGCTACTGAAACAACTGATCACTTTACCAGACCACAAACTTAAAGGTGAATTTTTTGAGTGTAAGCCCAAACTGTGACATTAAAGCACTGTAAAACATCCTAGGGAGGAGCTTGCAACAGAATCCTTCCTCATGTGTTGGTAATTCATATAAAGATAACACCCTGTGTGTGCTACAATATCATTTTAAGTAGCATAGCTTGTTTTCACAGCTACAGCTGGACAGGTATATGTTGATCAAAGAGACAGCTGGACAGGTATATGTTGATCAAAGAGAAAATTGAGCAAGACCATAATCTTCACTATGACTCCCTTTTTACAGGCTGCATATGAATAGGAAGGAACTCAGACAGCAATCCCTTCCTCAGCTGTAAATTGCATTATGCGCTCCTTTTGTTTATGCTTCCTTTGATTATGACCCAGGAAACTGATGTGTTTGCTTGCATTAGCATAAGTTTTTCAGAATTACAAAGGACTTAATCCACACAGAAATATCATTATAAAATGGCTGATACCTTGTAAATTCATGGCTGCCGTCACTATATATAGTCATACGATTACACAGCATTTTAATGTAGGTCATACAGTTGATTGTAAAAAACAAAGTTTCCTACGACAGAAACAAACCTTACTTTCAGTGTAATCTGTAACTGCTCAAAAAACAAAGGAAAAAAAAGTGTGTTCATGGAAATTAATTAGAGTTTTTTGTTCTACCATGCTTTATTACAAATCTGTGTTGGCTGAAAAGAAACAGAAGCCATTAGAAAGGCTGAAGGGCTATGAATGCTTATCATCCAGGAATAACAAAGGTTTTTCTCACTTATATGTCAGTGAACTGAAACTTGCATATCTGGCATATTTCAAGCTACTGAGTTACTGAAGAATTTCAACTGGGACTCTGCTTTTCTTCCTCACCACTCTCATCTCAATTTATTCCTCCTCAGGTGTAATCAAATCACAGAATCACAGAATCACAGAATGTTAGAGATTGGAAGGGACCTCGAAAGATCATCTAGTCCAATCCCCCTGCCAGAGCAGGAACACCTAAATCAGATCACCCAGAAACACATCCAGGCGGGCTTTGAATGTCTCCAGAGAAGGAGACTCCACAACCTCTCTGGGCAGCCTGTTCCAGTGCTCTGTCACCCTCACTGTAAAGAAGTTTTTTCTCATATTCAAGTGGAACCTCCTATGTTCCAGCTTGAACCCATTGCCCCTTGTCCTATCACTGGATGTCACAGAGAAGAGCCTGGCTCCATCCTCTTGACACTCACCCTTTACGTATTTATAAACATTGATTAGGTCACCCCTCAGTCTCCTCTTT
>WKFP01015562.1:2769591-2780316 GCA_011057875.1 Pterocles orientalis | reverse complement strand
TAGAATAACTGCCTGACAGATATGCGGGTTTTCTTACAGCTGGCCTGAGCAATCATGTTGTCTTACTCATCCTACATGCTCACAGGAGTAGCTGCTTTGCTCGTGACTTGTGATGCATTGTGTAAATGTCCAGGAGTTCCTGGGCTACATGGTATCCCAGGACTGCATGGAAAAGATGGAAGCCTGATGATACCTCCTGGAAGGGGTGGTCTTCCCTGGGCGCAAGGTGAGAAAGGAGAAACAGGAGATATTGGAGCACCATGTAGAAATGGCTGATGTCCATCTAATGTCCTGTCAGACAAATGGACTCTTCAATAGAGGTCAAATATGTTGTTTTCTGCTGACTGTGAAATGCAGTAAGAGTTGCAACATTGTAACTCAGAGAGAGGGAGATGGAGCAGTGTTTTGTGCTTCTATATTCCCATTTGCTTTAGTTGTGAATAATGGCTACGTGACCATGGTTCACATCAGTAACTTTATTCTACATTTAGGACCTTTGTTACCCATGGAAATTTGTATGAGAAAAGTATTTAAAGTGAGTTCCCATCTCCAGCAAGCAGTGCTGGGTGGACTGTATTTCACACAATCTGTGCAGAAATGCTCCTATACCAGTGTTTATGATTTCCATTAAAATAAGATCCCACTGCAAAAACACAAAGTATCCACTCAGCAGATTAAAAATAAAATGGTCTGGTGCCATAAGAACTGTTCCCTCCCCAAAATCTCCCTTGTGTCTGTTCACTAACAATTATTAGAATGAAGCAAATTCTCTTTGACAAAGCCACTTTCACAGACATGACAAATGTAAGGCTCCAACATAGAAAAAAGTAATTTTCTTCTGTGCAGGGGGGAATTATCATCATTTCAGAGGTCTGGAGGTTTTTGTTTGCTTTAATATAGGTTAACAACAGTATGAAAAAATAGTGGGAAAATATTCCTTTTATGCCAGATGATGTTAGAAAAAATACACTGTGTGCTAGTTAGTTTTGGAAAAAGATTAGTTTTATCCAAGGAATTGTTCCTACCAGCAGAGCATAGTTTTGCTTCATTATATAACTTTTATCTGTGTAGGTCTACCTGGTGCTCTGGACACTGAACTCAACCTTTTTTTTCTCAATTTGAAACATCGCCTTTCCAGACTTAAAAGCGGTAATTTTTCCCATTTTTACTTTTTCAGTTCTCAATCAATTCTAAGTGCAATGGGCAAAATTAAGTATAGAATCATGACTTGAAGGAAATAAATTTCACTTGAAAATGGTACTACAATCCAAAACTCAATTTTCTCATCCAAAGCAGGGGAGATCGGGATTCATTTTCCCTAGAGAAGCTAATTTCTCTCAGGAATGCTAATACACATTTATTCAGATTTGATTCAATAAAAAATATATTCCAGCTGATGTTGCACTTTCTGCATGGATTCATGGGAACTCAGCCTTGTACCACGTTGCTAGCATTTTTATCTATCAGCAACCAGATTGTTAAAGGTTGTAAATGGTTTTGTACTGAGAAGGAATTCACAAATATTATCCTTTCTGTTTCATTTGCTCAAATTTCAAGCAAATTGACCCTCTTATGAATGGGTTATCTTTGTCTTGGAGAAGACAATGACAGATGGTCACAAGCAGCACAATATACTTAGTGAACAACTAATGAACTGATAAAATTTTGAAGATCTTTATTTCTCTCCAGCCTTTACTCTCATTCTTGCCCCCTGTTCCTCATGCCACTTTTAATTTTCTCTTTGTCTCTTGATTTCTCTTTCTTTGCTTTGTCATCAATATGCCATAAGAAATTTTTTAAAAGCTAACCAGGGTTCTTTTTTTTTGTGTTTTAGTGCTTGCTTTGAATGGGAAAATAAGAGAAGTAGGAGAGAAAATACTTGCCAGCAATGGGAAGGAAGTTGATTTTGCATCTGCACTAAAATCCTGTGAAGAAGCTGGAGGAACTCTTGCAACTCCCACGAATGAGGAGGAGAATAAAGCTATTTTGGGTATTGTGAAACAGTATAATCGATATGCTTACTTGGGCATTAAAGAGGGTGAGACTTCAGGTCAATTTAACTATATAAATGGCACACCTCTGAATTATACCAAGTGGCACCAAAATGCGCCTACTGGCAAAGGGACAGAAAAATGTGTAGAGATGTACACTGATGGAAGCTGGAGTAACAAAAAATGCAACCTGTATCGCCTCACAGTCTGTGAATTCTAAAGAATGGCCTTTCAGCCACCTCAAACTATGGAGACAGTGAAACAGCATGTCTCAGGTTTATGCAATTTCTGCAATTATTCTATGTCAGAAAATCGAAAATTAATCATATTATGAGGTTTTTTTATCCTTAAGAAATTGTCAAGTGTGGTAAGTGATTGACTTCATTAAAATCTGCTTAATCTGCTGTGTTTTTCTCTTTTTGGAGGGTTGGGAGTAGTTCAGAATTCATTTTTCATGGCAGACTGTCTCTGCGCACTGTGCTTTTGTGAAGATTAGAGGAAAATTCCAAGGCTTGACTCAAGATACTGGAGAAATTTGAAGTTAAAATTGCCCCTGGATTCATAGTGGAAGCATTTCCAAGTATTTAATAGTTTCTGCCTTAAAAGAGATACACAGAGGTTGACTTCACTGGAGCAATTATGGTCTCAAATTTTGTACACCTCTTTGCATTATGTGTCATGCTGAAGCATGCACTGGTTCATTCAGCATCCATATTTAACTCTAATTTTTATAAAAATATTAACAGTACAAGTTACAGTTAAATTTCTCATTTTCAGAAGCTTCTACTTATAAAACATTAAGATAAACAACACATTAGAACCATGTAGACATGGAAATATGTAAATACGAAATACTAAAGATTGCATTTTCTTGCTAAAACATCACACTCCCTCACAGAGCTATGACCATAGTGTTAGAAGGCTACCTGTCTTCTCCCAGAGTACTGAGCAACCACACACCATTTTAGGGGAGCAGGTAAGAACAATTCAATCAGCTCAAACACAAGCTATTTCTCCGCTGATGTCACATCAAGCAGCCAGTCAGGCCACGACTCAAGTCCACTAGGATCAAGTCTTTTCCCAAAATATTTTCACCACTACTCAGTGTGGGGAAGCTGGTGAGCAGTGGGAGCTCAGTGAGGTACCACAAGTAGCAAATTCTCACGCACTTGCCCTGCATGGAGGAAGTCCTGAGCTCATCCATTGTCATTTTCACACCACCTGAGGGAAAAAAAAAAGGAGGCACTGGAGTTAAAAATATGTGTGTAAACACTTATACTTCATCTTCTCCTCCTCCCCCACATTTGGCTCTGTGCAGGAGCCCATAGGAACATGAACTTGACTCTGGGCAGTGTTGTCCCTTGTCCCTAGCCTGCACTGAGTAAGAGATGGGATCTGTTCACATGGACATTTCAAGCCCTGTCAAGTAGGAAAGCTTCAGCATCTTCAGACACAGGAGATAAAGGGATACTTTTGGCAGTAGAGGACTCATGTCCAGCATTGTGTACAGCACTACAGCTGATCTGAGGGTGGACAGGGACCTTGAAGTGGGAAAAGTACACCCAGTACCGTCCTGGATAGATTTCAAAGTATGAAACTGCTTAAAAAATAGCTTCCTTTGAGACCTCAGACCATTATACCATTTTGGCCAATAATTTCAAATGGGAAGGGAATAGATCATGCTGTGACAAAAATTCTGACTCTCAGGTTACTTTGAGAAAATATAAGGTTAATACCTTATCTAATACCTTTTAATTTTCCTAGGCTTAGCTCTGACCAGCTGCACTAAATCTGCAAGATGATTACGTCGCATAAGGTAGCATCATGTTGGAGAAAAAGCCAAAAAATATCACTCTACTAACATGATCTGGTTTTGTATTAATCAAATTCACCTGTTCATTTACATAGCTCCAATTAGCGTTGGAGCATCCTATTACTTTATTTAACAATTTATTTCCACCACATTTGTGTTTACAAAATATCTGTACAAATCTCTTGTTAAAATCCAGTGTGTAAAATCTTACAAATGACTTAATGTATTACCTATCTCTAAACAGATTTAGACTTCAAAACACTTGGGAAATTTTTATCCAGTTAAGAAAAATAAGATTATTTTTCCAGTCAAAAGCTATTTTTTACTACATCAATAAACAAAGCATTTAGGCTAGATGTCAGAGTCCAATTTCATAGAATCATAGAATCATAGAATGATTAGGGTTGGAAGGGACCTTAAAGATCATCAAGTTCCAACCCCCCTGCCATGGGCAGGGACACCTCCCACTAGACCAGGTTGCCCAAAGCCACATCCAGCCTGGCCTTTGAACACTTCCAGGGATGGGGCATCCACAACTTCCCTGGGTAACCTGTTCCAGTGTCTTACCACCCTCATAGTGAAAAATTTCTTCCTAATGTCTAACCTAAATTTACCCTCTTTTAGCTTATACCCATTACCCCTTGTCCTCTCACTACACTCCCTGGTAAAGAGTGCCTCCCCATCTCTCCTGTAGGCCCCCTTCAGGTACTGGAAGGCTGCTATCAAGTCCCCTCGGAGCCTTCTCTTCTCCAGGCTTAACAACCCCAACTCTCTCAGCCTGTCCTCATAGGGGAGGTTCTCCAGCCCTCTGATTAATTTTGTGGCTCTCCTCTGGACTCTCTCCAACAGGTCCATGTCTTTTTTATGTTGGGGGCCCCACATCTGAACACAGTACTCCAGGTGGGGTGTCACGAGAGCAGAGTAGAGGGGGAGAATCACCTCCCTTGACCTGCTGCTAATGCTTCTCTTGATGCAGCCCAGCACACGGTTGGCTTTCTGCGCAGCAAGCGCACACTGCCGGCTCATGTTGAGCTTCTCATCCACCAATACCCCCAAGTCCTTCTCCTCAGAGCTGCTCTCTATCCACTCTCCGCCCAGCCTGTATTTGTGCTTGGGATTGCCTCGACCCACGTGCAGGACCTTGCACTTGGCCTTGTTAAATTTCATGAGGTTTGCATTGGCCCACCTCTCCAGCCTGTCAAGGTCCCTCTGGATGGCACCCCTTCCCTCCAGCGTGTCCACCACACCACACAGCTTATTGTCATCGGCAAACTTGCTGAGGGTGCCCTCGATCCCACTGTCCATGTCTCTAACAAAGATGTTAAACAACACTGGTCCCAGTACTGACCCCTGCGGAACACCACTGGTCACCGGTCTCCACTTGGACATTGAGCCATTGACCACAACTCTTTGAGTGCGGCCGTCCAGCCAATTCCTTATCCAGCGAGTGGTCCTTCCCTCAAATCCATGTCCCACCAACTTAGAGACAAGGATGTTATGTGGGACTTTCTTTCTGCTTAAGCCATTACTATCAGAAAAAAAACACAAACACAACAAAAAAAACCCAGATCAAAAACACACACATGCTGCTTAAAAATGAAAACTCCTCAGATACAGTCAAAGAACTGCTAGGCAGCAGTTTCCCCTCTGTAGTTCGCACTGAGATCTGTAACGTTTCAGGTAATTGAACTAAACTCTATTATTTTCATAAAATATCTCCATATAACATCATGCTCAGCACTTTTCTTGCTGTGCTCTAGCCTTCCCCTTATACCATTCTGAAGCAGCCCTCTTTGTTCTGTGTCCAAAGTCTTGACTCTGCCTCTCATACAAAACTGAGTATATCAAGGGGACATCTGCCAGCTTCCTGCCTTGTTTATAAAAAACTGTATCCACATTCTTTTGCATGGATTTTTTTATCTCCTAACTGTAAGGAACTGCAGAGAATAAAGGACTCCAGTGTCAACCATCATATGTAGAAGAAATAAGATTCCTAATTAAAGCAATATTCTGCAGACAGGCTTGGAATGTGTTTGTATCTCATGGGATTCATATTTGGTAATTAAAATCGTGGTGAAGGTGCATGCTCAGTAGAATGCTACTTCTTTATTCTTTGCAGTTCTACAGAGAACAGAAAAGTATCCAGAAATCCTTATTTTGTTATTTTAGATGGCTTTTTGTGTGTGTGAGCATAACCCTATCAATTTAAACCCTCAAATGCTGTTTGAAACACTTACAGGCATGTCAATCTGCTTTTTGAGAAATATCCAAATTCTGTTTTTATGTACTAATAGATTTTTTTAAAAAATGGACAAAGAGGTCAGGCACAAGAAGAAATAGAATAAACTGTTTATTTGTTCTGTTATTATAGGATAATTTTTGATAAAATCTTTCCTTAAAAATGCAATGAGCAAAAATAATCCCTGGTGCATAATGAGCAGACCATAAAAAAATCCAGGTTAGTCTTTTTTTCTTAATTTATAATAATTTGCTACAGAAAAGAAATCTAGCAGTAAGATCTTTAATTCCGAAAATAACTTATTCCCTTCTCAAATGCTATAAAAGCAGATTTTGAGAATTAAGATGCTGGTACAAGTTAAAAGGTCACAAAACTTCAGTCCCTTCTGAAGCAAATGGATTGTGTAACACACAAGAGAAATTTAATACCATTCTTATTGTAGTATATTTAACAGAGTGTGTTTTGTCTGGCCATAAAAATGACGGATATTGATTTCAGGCAGAATTCTCTCTGGTCTAGAGTGATATCCTCTTTTATAACTGTATAATTTCGTTAGGTGTTTTAACTTTGAAATACTGTTAGCAATTTTGAGCACTCAAAAACCTCTCCCTGCCCCCATCAATCCCTACCACATGTAAATGAGTTGGACTTTGATTACAGCAAATAAGTATTTTTCTGTGGCTTCCTGATTTTTTTAGGAATTTGATTTAACAAAACCAAGCCCCATGGTTCTTGGGAAAATTGAGTTTGAATTCAACCTTACGTGAACATAGTAACTGTCAGGATGTGACTGACACAGGCTGGCAGGCCTACCTCATCTTGTACAAATTGTGACCAATGACTCCTTTGTTTTTCGGTTTTGTTTTTTTTTATTTTAATTTGAAGCCAAATTTAAAGAAGAATAATTGTGATATTCCTCTGTTCTTTTCCAGAAAAAGAAACCATATAAGGTGGAAAAATACCAGTACTTGCTGCTGCAGTATCCAAGCAGTGCAGCAATACAAAGTAGGGTAAATGTTAATCATGCATTGTACATGTATTTGCAGCTTTTTTCAGAAGAACAATAAGTGCAAGTAGGAGAAGAAATATTTGCCACCAGGAAATTTGTGAGATGGATTTGAAAACACACTGAAAAGTGCTAGAAAGACTAATGGCCCTGTTGCAACCCTTACAAACCAGAGGAAAAGAATGTTTGTGGGATTATTGTGCAATGGTACAACAGACATGTTTGTCCGGACCTCAAAGAGTGTCAGATTGCAAGTGATTTTCATTATCAGAAGTTGAAATGTACTGTTATAAAATCATATTAACCTACAGTTATACAAACACACCTGGGTTTAAACCACAATCAATACAGGATGCTTGGAAATTAGGGTAGCACCTTTAAAAATGATAAGGGGACTTTGATTTGAGTTGAAGTCCCTGTTTGGAAACGAGGGTTTGGCAGAATTTGGCCGAAGGGTGATAAGCCAAATGTGATGCCATGTGAAATCAGCAAAAATAACATCAGCCCTTCACTGAGAAGGGGAGACACTAGGTCCTGTGTTCTCTGTGCTCTTCCTGATATTTCCAGGTGTAAGGCCGCTGTTGGGGACAGTCTGGCAATTATTTGGAAGAGTAAAGGAAATGCAGAAAGCACAAGACAATGTGGTAGGATGGAAACAGCAGCAGAACAGTACAAAATCAAAGTAAACAGAAAATATAAGTGAGGTTGGGAACATTCAATACAAACAGACAATAAGAAAAGAATTTTCAAGGTTATCTGAGGCGTGACTAGCACTATGAAGGAGAAAAAAAAGATAGCTTTCAGGAGGTTAAGTATACAAAGCAAAGACCAGCAAACCGGCTCGCCGAAGGAACACACACCCACTTTCATAAACTGAAATTCAGCTCTAGTCTGTATGTTGGCCAACTTTTGTCCTTAGCATGTTTTGCGTTTGCCTACCTACATTGTGCAACACAACCTGCTCTCAGAATAACCTCCATTTTCTTCACTAGCACTGTAGTTATAAAGCTTCTTAATGACAGATGTGAAAACACAGAACAAAAGTTGCCTCAAAAATTGTTTGTTCCTTATCAGATCTGAATCACAGAATCATAGAATCCTTGAATCTTGCTGAGCTTCTGTGATATACAACTCAAAGCAAGACAAGAAAATTGTTTATAAGTTCTGATAGTTATATAGGATATTCTATTAAGAAATCATAAATAAGCATAGTAGAAATGTAAGTATCTTTAAATATCTATTTTAGCTTGCTCCATCTTATAAATATGCTGATGAAAATCAAGAAAAGAAAAGTTTAGAATTTATAAAGTCTACATCAGGTCTTCTAAGGAGTCTATCACACAAGAAAACTTCTGTCTCCCTCCAAGTTTCCCAGGCCATCAGTCAGCATGTGAAACTCACTGACGGAGGCCAAGCCTCATCCTCTTCTCACACTTGCGTCAGCTGCAGCTTCTTCCAGGTGCAGTTGAAGTGCTAAAGTTGTTCTCACCATGAATGCAAAGGCTCAGGTTCCACCAGTGACCTTTTCTAGGGTTCATCTGGACCCCAGCTAGTGGCTGTTCTCATTCTCTGGGTTTTGTTTTTTTTTCCCCCCTCCATAAAACGATAAGCAAAGCTCAGCCAAAAGAATGTTAAAAGCATTAACTCAAACACTTAAAAGCTAAGAAACTTAAAATTTAACAATAAACTTTAAACAAGGGTTACTCATACAAATTTAATATGTCCCTCTTCTGTCAAGGTACATACAGCTGGATTTATTTTTCACAGGACTGCTGCCTTTTTCAGGGCACTCAAAAAACAATGTTGATAGTGACAGGATGAGGGGGGATGGTTTTAAACTAAGAGAGTCAAGATTTATGTTACATTTTAAGAAGAAATTTTTCGCTCAGAGGGTGGTGAGGCACTGGAACAGGTTGCCCAGAGAAGTTGTGGATGTCCCATCCCTGGAGGCATTCAAGGCCAGGCTGGATGGGGCCATGGGCAGCCTGCTCTAGTGGTTGGTAACCCTGCACACAGCAGGGGGGTTGAAACGAGAAGATCTTTAAGGTCCTTTTCAACCCAGGCCATTCCATTCCTCTGTGAATTAATCAGGCTCTGTG
The DNA here is from genome assembly GCA_011057875.1 of Pterocles orientalis. Taxonomy (NCBI): domain Eukaryota; kingdom Metazoa; phylum Chordata; class Aves; order Pterocliformes; family Pteroclidae; genus Pterocles; species Pterocles orientalis. The sequence continues at coordinate 2,771,168 of WKFP01015562.1, read as the reverse complement.
GGCACAACACCAATGACAAAGGTCTCTACATCTGTTGTTGAGGTAAGTATGAAGGTGCAGAGTGCCTGTGGAGGTGATCTAGGCTTGTTTATATCCAGTAGCATCTTAGACTAATATGGATATTGGACATTCCTCATCTAATCTCAAAGCACTTATTCCTTAATTGACTTGGTTGTTAGCCTTGCTGCAACATCCAGGTGCTGGCCTGACACCGCCACATCTTATTTGTTTGAACTGGAGCACAGCCTCAAGCTTCTTTCCTAAAAGTCTCCGTTAGACAGAAGCAACTCTCAGATGAGAATAACTTAAAAGTGCATGGCAACGCATTTCCATTTCAGCAATGCCATGCATCTTACAGGGCTGCTTTAGAACAGCTTTTTCCTTCACTGGAAGGTCGTTATTCTGTTCAGTAGAACTTATTTATGGTTTTGAAACTTCCCCTGAAATAAAAGGGGAAGCGATTTAAGTATGTTCTTCTGTGGCTGTTATCTCTACATGTGCTGCAGATGTACCATTGTCTTTTGGCTTTGCTGCTAAAAATGTGAGATTATTTAGTTACGAGACTTCAAGTAATTATCACTGATAAATTCATAGTCTGCAATGAAAGTCCCTGGTGCATATTATACCTCAGGTGAACTCCTTGTTTTGGCTTATTTTCAGTGACATTTGAAATTTAACATTGACACAGCTGTTCTGTGGAAACATTATGTATTTCAAATATTTATTGAGAAATTGCTTTGTTCTGCTCCAGGGCTGGGGTTTTTTTAAACATGTGAAAGTGTTTCTACAAATCAAGAAGGTACCCTCAAATATTTTTCTCACATTTTAAGTGTTTGCCTCTTGAAGAAAACAGCCCCCCTATCATTCAAGTTAAAGTTTACTAGATTTCTATTCAGATGCAAACTCATATCATACTACATGTTCTTTGTATTTCCTGTACATGAATCTCAAGTTACATGCCCTATAAATTAGACAATGTAATGGGTCTTTATTTCATATTGGAGCTGCTAGGTAAGTTGAACATCTTTAAGTAGCTTTCTGCTTATATTGTGTTGCCTCCTCTTAGATGGTATCACAAACCTTTCCCTTTTAGATTTTTCTTTTGTCTCTCAACATTTTTATTAAATCTCTCACCTGCTTTTACAGAGGATATCACCTGAGGTGAAGATACTTTAAAAGATGGATGCCATAATGGAAGAATAACCATTAACAACTGTTTTCCTCTTAAACCAATTGATAAAGACAGCATGTCCCAAGTTTACCTTAACCTGGCTTTTCTCTTACTAAAGCAGAAATGTGTCTATCGCTTACCAGGAAAATTAAGACTAAAACTATAGCTTTTTGCATGGGAAAAATGGCATATAATTGTATCTGCTGTACCAAAAAGAGCTTTGACAGTTTGTTTTTTTTTTACTTTGTAGCTTAAATTCTGGTAGACTAGCAGACTGAGTCTTTTGCAAAACTATTTTAACTATTTGAAAGAACCTAACTTTGCAACTACATCAATGACATCTATGTCACTGAGGGCAAAGCTTAACTTAAATAGAACTTCAAATCCGGACAGTAAAATTCTGAAA
>WKFP01015562.1:2706628-2754027 GCA_011057875.1 Pterocles orientalis | reverse complement strand
AACTGGACACAATATTCCAGATGCGGTCTCACCAGGGCAGAGTAGAGGGGGAGGAGAACCTCTCTTGACCTACTGACCACCCCCCTTCTGATACACCCCAGGATGCCATTGGCCTTCTTGGCCACGAGGGCACAGTGCTGGCTCATGGTCATCCTGCTGTCCACCAGGACCCCCAGGTCTCTCTCCCCTACACTACTCTCCAACAGGTCAGTACCCAACTTAGACTGGAACACTACTGATTCTGCCTTGTACAGTGGAAAACATTCCCTCACCCCCAGATAAACGTTAAGGAAATTGTTTTTAGTTCTATAAAAATTATCCATCACAAAAGTGATTCTTAGAAATCATCTTTATCCTGCAAAAATACCCTAGTTCATATTTTCTGTGTTTCGTAGGAGTTCTAAAAAAAATATTGCCAGTTATGTGACTGCGGGGTCTCAAGGCACATGCCTAAAGCCTGAACTTTCGTTTCGGTAGGTGCAAACTTATACCCCTTTGCCTCTCTCCATTGCAAGACAGTTGCACAGATTTCAGCATCCCAAACAAAAGGTTTTTAACCCAGGCTGCAGTTTGGCCCTGACACCTTTCTTTGCCACCAGGCAAGTGCTAGTGCTGTGCACAGATAAGAGGGACATTTCTAAGGGACCGTGGAGTGCCACCTCCACAAGAGTGTGTAGCAGAGCCAGGGCTGGCTCAGCAAAGCCTCTGCAAGGGTTTCTGTGTGCTTCTCACTCCATGTAACAGACACTGCAGCAGCCTGACTGTAGCCATAATTTTTCAAATATTTAAATAAAGTTAAGCTTGTAAGTAATGAGTGGGTTGTTGAACATACGTAGCTGGAAGAGAGTTGGGTGTATGAACCCCTGGGATCTGCAAGAACCTTAGGGGTGTCAGCCCTCATGATCTGAAGGCTGCATGTGCCTTAAATAACAGAGATTCTGACTGTTATTATCAGATTATTCACAGATTATTATCAGATTTTTCACTTCTGAGTAAATAAGATTATTGACACAAAAAGCCCGAGTGGTTTCCTGGCAAAAAAAAAGGGCCATCATTTTTCACTTCAGGTGACTGTCTCCTCAAGCAGCTTGTGCATGTGTGAACAGCCAGCTATTGTTTTGCTGATCCTGAGCAAACTGTGGCCAAGGCAGAACAGCTTCATGCTTTCTTTGGAAAGGATTGTGCCACTTTAAGGACACCAAGTGGGAGGTGATACAGGCACCACTGTACAAACAAGTACCTGTGCAGCTGCTGCGCTCACCTGAGCCTCCCACCGCAGAGGGGACGCTACCCTCACCTCCCCTGGTTTGTCTGGCAGTGGAATACCACCTTCTCTCACTGCCTGACAGCACAGCATGGATGCCCAGACAAAGCCACTCAGTTTTATCTCCAAGACTTGCAAGACAGCTTGAGGACACCGAGAAGGTAAGCACCGACAGAAAAGAGCTGAATGACTGCAGGACCATGCAAGCTTTCGAGAAGGCCAGAACTTATTCCACGTAGTCAGGTTCAGAAAGATGCACTCAACTCAAAACACAACCGCTTGCTGGCCTTTCAGCAAAAAATGGTGGCTAGATTATTTCAAATTTGGTTACAAGGTTGTCAACAGGAAAAGGATGAAGAGGAAAATACAGAGTTGATACTCATGTAATTTAAGTTCACTGTTATCAAAATAGTTTGCTAAATGGTTTTAGAGCTGTGTCTGTAAACTACATAAGGTAATTTTTTTTTAAGTTAGCAGACCATCAGCTTGTGTAAGTTTGTTCAAAAGTGTTTAAAGTCTAAATTTTTCAGAACAGAAAAAATTTGTTTGGCTTACAGGTGTATATAACCCCCCTATGCCGTACACTCAAGAGTCAGAAAACTAATAGGCATATGCCAGGAACACTAAGATAACACATAAAGCCACCTTATTACATGAAATACAAAAATCAGAATTTACATGTCCAGAAAGTGATTTATGCATACTTTAATAGCAACAGAGAAACTTCTGTTGCATTTTAACTTTCATTGTAATCACCTGCTTACTTTGGAAATGAGGTGAATATGCTGCAACTAAGGGTGTGATCAACAAAATCCCAGCAGTGTGCTGCACTATTTTTGCATCATTAGATATGCTGTCTTCATCATACCTTTCTAACATCTTCTTCCAGCTTCTATACACCTGAATTCTGCACCCAATCTTATTTTTTTAAAAAGTTTTTAAGCTAGATTTGCATCCTGTAATGACTTTATTCACAGAAAGATAAATATACACAACTTGTATTTGAAAGTAATTAGACTAAACTACAGCATGCTTTATAAAGGCTAAAAACTTTTTAATAAAAATGAGTACTGAAATATTTATAATTAGCACTTTATTCAGTTGTTACTTGTACAGGAAACATTTATAATACAAGCAAATTCAGTGATATTTCTTTTAATATTTTATGATTCTAAGCATCTTCATAACACTCTTTTGGTTTGAAGGGTTTGGCCCTCTAGGGATCGAAGCAGTGTTACTAGATCGTTGAGGTTTTACATAGTTGAAATACAGCCTTTTCTCTAATGTACTCTAATGTACTAAACTCATGAATTTGATTTCTGGTTTTCACTGGAGTTTTAAGTGACACTTTCAAGTTGCATTGGTAGCTCTTTGTATAACAGACCGGAAAACAAATATTGCATATCTGGTTTCATCTGATATACAAAATTAGCGTGTTTTAATGTAATTGCTGACCTGCTAAAATATCAAAAATGATTGTGTAAAGAGAACTAATATTCAGTCTTTAACATTTCAGATATATGGTTTTGTTTAATACTGTTGATTGTGGTGTTTCATCCAATCTGACTGTATTAATCTCCACCAGGCAAGCTAGTGATTGAGCACTGTCACTCAATACACAAAGATAAGCGTGTGACCAAAGTATTCCCAAAGGTCCCAATACAGCTACCTTATGTAGAAGTTCTTTCATACTGTCTGCTCTAGGTTCAGTCTGTTTCAGTAATAATGAAAATCCAAGCTTATGCTGAATAGGACCCTGCCTTTTGGGACAGCGAAGGAAAAGGGAAGGATTCATTCTCACTTAAATATTACTGAATAGTATAGTGGATGGCGTAGAACTCCTGTAGGAAACTTGTCCTGGTTGATTATTCTTTCTTAAAGTCAGTCATTTTGTTCAGTGTAGGAGTAGTTTTTCTCTTCCCTCCTCCTCCTCCCCCTGAAGCGGAATGGGGAAGACACCATCAAATTGTGATTACTTGGTAACATACATGATAAACACCAGTACCCTGCTGCCTGCTGCAGGGACAGCAGCAAAAGCAAGCCTCCCAATATGTGTTTCCAGCCAGGTCTTTGCAAAGGATACTTACTGCCAAGATCCATGTGCCTACGCTTGTCAGTATTTTCTTACCTATAGGAACATCTAGGGTAGAGCTTGATGCTGTTGCCAAGAGTTTCGAGTAACACTAGAAAGAAAAATCTCAGAGCAGGCCAACTAGCACAAAATTAAACACTGAATTCACCTGTTTGGACATTAGTCAAGGGTCTAATTTCCTTGATACGCTTCCATAAATACTCAGCCACACAAGCCCATAAGCAAGCGTCACCCTGAAGCACGTTTATGCTTGCTTTACAAATATTTTAGCAGCAAGGATTTTACTCAGTAAGAGCACTGAGTAGTTCACCAGTGGGGAATTTGTTCTGTTGCAGGTGCTGAGGTTCTCACCTGCCTGAAGTCATCCAACTCCAGAAATCATTTAAGAGTCACAGGATTTAGACAGAATCTGTTCTTTCCAAAGGCATGTATATATGGGTGTAAACCTGAAACTCTGTGCTGGGGGAGATGAAGGAATTGCAGCTTTTCTGTTAGAACTGAAGATGACGAAAGGCAAACAGTCTTTGCCCGCATTTCTTGCTTGCTTCCACTGGGTGAGCCTTTCGCTCTCAGGTTCTTTTTGATGGACATTATCATACTAATGAGAATATCCTGACAGAAAGAAAATATAACTCAACTCACTGATACAAAACAGGTCTTGCAGATTTTGATCCATTTTGCCTTTTGGTGGCTGCACTTGCAAATTTACTAGGGTCTCAAAGATTTTTTTAAAAATCTTGTTTTCCTGTTCCCAGAAAACAGAATAAAATATTACATGATAGTCAATTATCCTCAAGTTTGGAGGAGAACAAATTATGTAAATAAGTGCCAATTCAGATGCCAGATCATCTTTCTGCCCAGTGCAAAACTTCTTCAGAGGAACCACAACTGAGAGCAAGTTATAGACTGGGAGGCCACTGCCTCCCACAAGCATCTGCTTGGGGAACTTCTCATGTTACTGCGATCCCTGTAAGCTTCAGACGGCTGTCTTAAAGCTTTACAGTACTTCTGTAGACTGCAATCAGCCCTTTTTGCATAGAGATAATGCTACCTTCAACATTTGGTCTCATGATACGCTGAGGAAGTAGAGCTTCCCCCTCCCTGGCTGTGATAGGGGGATAAATACATCTGGGTTTTCATAAGGTTTTCCCTGCTGTTAGTTCTCTAAAATCAAAATATATTCATAAGTAACTTGGAAAAAAAAGTGCAAGATTAGCAGTGAGAAATAACCGACTTTTTAACACAGTTCATTCAATACAGCAATGCCTGCAGCAGGCAGGACAAGCACTCAAATAGCTTCAGCTGATGCAGAAAGATGGGGGTAGATTCCTTGCAGGGCAGAAGCCACAAGGCAGCTGTCTCAGCTGCACCCTGTCCATCTACTTCCCTGGAAGAGAGCAGCCCATGCCAAAGACTAAATCACCCCATCTGCCTATATGTGGTTTTGCTTTTTCCTACTAATCCAAAGTTAAGACTTCAAATCAAATTGCCAAACAATATTTACTGGCTTTTCTATACTGTAGGGGGCTGTAATCTGGCAGACAAGTACATCAGCTAAATATACCATAGTGCAAGTCTTTTATTTCCTGCTTATATAGCTCTCTATGACAGTTGTGTGCAATGATCTTAAAGATATTACAAGTCATAAATGGATCTGTGCTAAGGGGAGCAGTGAAGCAGTCCACAATCCAAGACATACATTTTTACAAGGCCTACTTTAGATTGCATTAAACATGCACAGTTAATGAAGCATACCAACTTCATTTCCAGAATTAGATAACAAGGTTACAATTTTGTTTTCTGTGGAAGGTATAAGGATAGAATTGTGACTTTTTTGGTAAGAAAGGATTCTGTCCACTGTGCTAAGATGGATCCCTTCTTTAATGTCCAAAAAGTTCTCCCATCAAATATAGTTCAGAAGAAAAACTTTAATTTGTGTATCTTCAGGCAAATATTAAATGAAACACAGTAAGGGGCATGTACAACCAGAAATCCCATTTGTCTAATAGGTCTCTTTTTTTCCCCTTCCGAAAATGCTTCATTATTGTATAGCTCTCTAAAGAAGTAATTTATTGTATTGCATTTATTGCTTTCAGCTGCAATCCTTGCAGAGGCTTTACACTCTTACCCAGTTGTTAAATTTAGGGGATAGATCTAGAGCATCTTTCTCTGCAAAATGTTTTGTGATGTAGAGACCAGGCTTGATATGCTCACACATTCATTTAGTTGGGATAAAGAATTTGCAAAGCTCCAGTGACAGTGTTTGTTTATTCTGAAAGAAACACCACTGCTTTTGCATTTCTAGAGCCATGTTTTGGCTGACTGCTATTTTGATTCATTCATAGCCTCCCATAATTGAAGCTTAGAGGTTTAGAAAGTTTGCTGGCTGTTTAGCAGACAACTTTGTTCTGTCAGTGGTTTAGCAGACTCACTTGTCAGTGCACCTATTTCTATTTGGGCTGGATTCCACTGTCGTGAATGTGCCTTGTTTATGATGTATCTTACTGAAAATTATGTAATATAGTAATACCAATTTGTGACTTGACCCTTGTGCCATATAGGTATAGTTAAGAAGAGCTGCTGATTTACTCAGGGCCCAAAAGACCAAAGTGAGCTGCATGTTCAGCCCCAGGCTGTGCAGAACTCGCTCACTTGCAGACTGAAAGTCCATAGCCTCAAAACACAAGAATGTGAGTGGAGGGAAAGCACAGAATAAGTGGGCGAAGGAAGAATTAATAGTTTGGGGACATTATATAAGACTTACTATCAGTTATTAGCCATCAGCAGCTTCTCTAGCTAAAGCCAATGTAGTCAGCAGCTCTGATAGGCAAACAAGGCCCTGGGCAAATGAACCACTGCTCTTCACAGCCTTGAATTACACAGCCTTGACTCCTTTGAGGTGCCTCCACACTATCACAGAGCTTCCCATCTCTTCCTGATTGCTTCTGCAATACCACCCTCACCATTGTTTTCTGACCATAGAGTATTTCAGCTCCTCAGAAAGGCCACAGCAGATGGAAACCCAGCAATGCCTGCCAGCAAGTGCTTCCCCCATGCAGACCCACATAGGGCTGTTTTGTCCAACCTTCTTTTCACTGACAGTTGTATGACCTCCAGGACAGCAATTCCTTATCCAAGCATAGTGACATGTTACATTTTCTTCACCAAGGGACAAAGCAGGGTGGTGCCTTCCCTGTAGTGCCTCTGTGTGCTCAGGCACTCCCCACCTCAAGCCAGAGTTCACTTTCTCAGCAGAGGAAGAGAACAGAGCCTTCCTTCATCCTCAGCATCCAGGGTGTCTTAGGACCTCTATTTCCTACACAACACTGCATATATAGTTCAGCTGAAGATGACCAGAAGTCTGTTTTGTGGAAACTTAACGGGTGTGACCTTCCCTCACAGGCAGGATTTAAGGAAAGTGGCAATGACCTTCTCTCATCCTCACCAGCCCAAGCTGCTGGGTGAGCAGTGAGTGCTCTCGCTGGATATTTTCCCTTAGCCAGGTGCTGGTGAGGAAAACAAGGAGTGGGATTTCCCATGGGAACTGTGGCTGAATAACTGCTTGCCCAAACAGGAGGATTGTAACTAACTGAATGAGGGGAATGAGGAAGAGAGTGAAATAACAAACACCAAGAATTGAAATGAAAGCTGAAGAAGGAAGCAATAGTAGCAGCAACAAGAAATGAACAGAAAATGCCTGAGAGATAAGGCAGCAGGAACAAGAGACTACAAAGCAATTAACAGAAACAAATAACAGAAATTAAGATATTTAAAGGAGTTCATTGCCAGACAAAGGAAGTGAAATAGAGAGGCCCACCTCCCATGTTCCTCGTGCAGCAGCTGTATGCATCAGTGAAGCAGCACAAGGCAGCTCCCTGAGCACAAACATCTCTTCTCCCACAGCTCCCCAGTTGTGAACAGCCTCACACCCACCTTTATCCACCAACAGAGGAAAAAGAAGAAGAAAAAAAAAATGAAGAGTGCTACAAGAATTATCAGAATATCACATAGCCTAACAAGCTCCAGAGCACAGCCCCCATCAGTCAGAGCTGCTGGTCTGAACAGATGAATATCAGGCAAAGCCAAAACCTGGTGGGCAGCATTCCGACTCCTGCACCCTTCCTGCCACAGGTATGTGGCTTAGAAGGCAGGGAGGCAGCAGCCATGAGCATGCTCCAGGCTCTGAGCTAGGGGACCTTCACCCATATTCCCCATGCTTTGCCCCAGGTTGCAAGACTTGACATTAATCTGAACTGTAAAGCTCAACACAGCCCTGTGAGAACCAAGGTTTCTGGAAAGGTCTCAGCATTGCTGACACTAACCCTGGCTAGGCAGGCACAACAAGAGTCTGGAGAGAGAATGTGTTTTCCACTGTTGAAGGCTGTGTCTCTCTCTGAGAAAAGGCTGCCCTGGTACCTCAGCAGCAAGAGGGGAAGGTAAACATACAAGAAAGGTTGGTACCAGAGAGCCAGGGTTTGCCTCAGTAGCAGAGCCCAGTTCGTTCAGTAGACAAAAGAAACCCCACATAGAGCGTGCCTAACAGATTGCTAGCCTTCATCAAGGAATAGCTTTACCTAAATCCTCCAGAATTTGCTACCAGATATCTGCTACCTCTCCCCACAGGCCATAACAAAAAAAACCAAAACAAAACAAAACAAAAAAAAAAAAAACAAAACAACCCACCAAACATCTGAGTTGAGGGCCATTTTAACACTGTTAAGCCAGGTACAAAGTTGCTGGCATCTCACTAGTTTCCCATATGTACTCATGTTGTTCTACTCCCTCCAAAGAAGCATATTCTGTGAACCCCGTTTCAGGCCTATCATCATAAGGGTCAGGATTTAGTGGCAGAAACCCAGTATACCACCTGCTCTGAAAGGAGGAAGACAAACCTGAGATCTCCTCTGGCGGAATCCAGGCCCAACTCCCTGGCCAAAGGCGGCGCTGCAGCCCCTCCTGAAAGCTCCTCACTGCCAGGGAACAGGAGCAAGAGGCTGTGGGGAAAAACCTGCTCAGCTCCTGGCCACTGTCTTTTATTCCCCTTCATTATGGCTTTCAGGTGTGTGGGTCCTGTGCTGAAGGAATTGTATTGAGCCCTTGATTAACTAGGACACACCTGTTAACAGTCCTGGATCCCTGTCCCACAACCAACATGATTTAACTCCTTCTTAACTAGTCTACTCTTTCTATTTTGCAAAACTAAAGACTTGAGACTTACTATCTCTGCTTCTGCTCTGCACTTATGCCCCACTACCTGGCTGCTAAACCTCTCTGCATCTTAAGCCCCTACTTGTTTGATTAAACCATTTCAAGTAGAAAATAGTTTTCAACAGATCCAACAGTTTCATTAAAACATATCTGTAGTTGTCAAAGCACATAGTTCTTTCCTGAGCATCCATTGAAGCTCTCTGGCAAGCAAAAAGTTTCTACAGCCTGCTTTAAAAAAAAAAAAGAGAGATAAAAATACACATTCTGATAGCAGATAACTTACAGTTCTCACTTCTTTCCGTTGTATCCTTTCATACTCAGCTTAGCTTTGATATATGCCGATGTAATGATAATTTTGTGTAGTGAGGCTCTAAGTGGGAGGGGTGGGCCTTAAAAATCAAAATTTTAAAGAGAACCTGACAAAGGCTTTCCCGAGAGCCAGGAACAGTGTTTCAGCACGGACATGGTGTCTTACACCAGAATCAGCCACTGCAGGTGATCCAAAAGGGAAAGGCAGGCTGCTGCTCTATGGAGGCTCTCAACAGGAGAGAGCAAGAGCTCTTTCAGAGCCTACAGCCAGAGAAACCAAGTTTGTTCTTCAGGATGAAAAAATAATAGGCAAAGGAGGCTGACAGACCTATGCTGGGTAAAACGAACACAACCTTGCAGTCATAATTACTATTTGCAAGAATGTAACGCAGTGTACTTTTTGCTTTGCAGCTTCAGACTCTTGACATGGAGGAGGTCATGGTGGAAACGATCCTGGCCTCATGGGAAATACTGCTGGTCATTTTTGCTGCCGTGCTGATAATGAGCTTTCTCATGTTTCTGCCTCCTGCGGTGGTGGTGGTCTGGAGAATGAAGCGTGTGCCTCAGATCTCGCTGCATGGCTCGGTGTGAGCCAACCCTGGCACAAGCTGTACAGATCCCTGTAAAGGATGGTTCAGAGTGAGAACATCTCTGAGGGTGAATGGTTCAGAGTGAGAACATCTCTGAGGGTGACTGATACCGCCCAGGATCCATCCAAAAGCGATGGGCTTCCCAGTCTATTGCTGCTAAGTTCCTTTGAAAAGAGAACGTGTGTGATTTTGTCTTCATGTACTACAGTTCTCAGCACTTTGCCTTCCATTTTTTGGCTCTGTTGTAATTACAGTTGTTGGCTTAGTTCCTAGACTGAGTTCTTCTCTTGCATTATAATGGACTGAAAACAGGACTGAAACAGAAGCAAGCACAATACAGCATTGTATTCCCTTAACTAATATCAAGAAAGCCTGCCTTTCTATAGTTACACTGTAAATATTAAAAGCCTTTAGCTGAGATGACTGACAGTTTTGCAGCTGGACATACCAAAAGCTAGCAGTGTACTCTGGGGAGGTAGTGGTTTAGTCTGTTTGTGCTGTGAAACCTGAAAAAAAAAAATGGAGAAGAATGGTGCAATAAATAAGCATCTCATGTTTCTTTTGTCTGATCTGAAAAACTTACTGGCCTGTAATGTTTTTTTTCTTCTTTCCTTCTATATGAATTTTCCTCTCTCTGTAAATCCCAAGTGCCAGGAAGTCCTCCACACCGTGGGGTTAGGGAAGGAGCATGAGGGATAGCCCGATGCTCAGACATGCCCAGCCAGACACCAAGTAAAAGTTAATGCAAACATACAGCAATTATTTGCCTGAATTACATTATGCAAATTTACTCTGGGAAAAAATGCGATTAAGTTTACCTTAGTTTTTAACTGTGTCATATAGCCTTATTGGTTCAGCTTCCTTTTCTCATATATAAATAATAACTCAGATGGTGGGAACAGAACAAAGCTGCTTCTCTGCAAGTTTATGAAAAAAACCCACCAATCTCCATCTTAATGTCAAATTCATGCAACATAAAATTAAAGCTTTCCAGCCCAATTCTTCCACATTATGAGACACTCATTAGCAGGATTTCTGATGCACAGATTTAACAGTTTCTGTTAGTTTACAAGAGCAAAGGCTTTGATTTCCTCATAAAATCCAATATTGGGTATCTTTTCTTTTGTTGGTTTGTTTGGAAAGTTGCTAGAATAGCTTAATATAACTTAGAGAAAAATGTTTATTAGCACCAGTAGAAAAATTATAATGGAAAGTGCTCAATGCATCAGATATTTTACTTGAGCATCAGCTAGTAATGAATTGGCTGGAAATGAAAAACTCAAAGACATTATAATTTCAATTGACAGAGATTATTTGTTTGCCAGAAATAAACAAACCCACCAGTGATTGAAGAAAAGTTGCTTTTCTTTAAGACTAAGGTGCTTTTATCTCCCACACAGTGACTTAACTTACTGCCTCATAGTTTACAAGCAGCCAAAGCAGTCAATTCATCCCTTTGTTGGTGTAATTGTCTCCTACGCTCATATTCATATAACTGACTGGTTCTGGGCCCAAAAGCAACTGATGGGTTCTTTTTGCTTTTAATGACTGGATTCTGAGTTAGAAAGATAGTGTGTAATGTTGTATATCTGAATCATTTAACTGATTAATGAGGTAAAGGTCAATTAGACATCATGTACCATGTAACTACGTTGCCTGTGTCTGCGAGATTCACAGGAATAGAGAAAAGGTAAAGAGAAAGGAAACACAAACAGATGAACTGGCTGTCGTCAGATCTACAGCATCAGTGTTTGCTCAACAGAAGAAAATTAAAACAAAACCCCAAACATGGATTCCACCGAAAATGAAGCAAGGAGTAACTAAGCTTTTTGTTTAGATTTCACAATAATTCACATGCACTTCTGTTCTGTAGCTACAGCTCTACAAATAAACTGGATCTCCAGTGCTATGTTGTCTTTGGTCTTCACTTGCACCAAGTGCCAACAGGCTGGGCTTTCTGCTTGTTACACTTCTTACTCTGAGGCATTGGTTTTCCAGAGTACGCACAAGTGTGGGGGGCGTGCAGGGGGTGTGTAAAAGAGGGAGAGCTCACAGAAGGAAGGGGATCAGAGCAGGAACAAGTTTTCATATTGCATGAGAAGAATAAATGATAAAAAACCCCACAACTTTGATAGTGTTTAAAGCTGTTACAAAGTCAGATGACTAGACAAATTTTTGCTGACTCTGTTGACAGATAAACCCGCCCTGGTTTAGACTATGTTTGGAAATAGAATGAAGAGGGGGCAAAAATGGAGAGGATGACTAGCTAGAAGCTGTGGAAATCTTGGGCTAGGACAAGCAGCTGCCCTGGCACTACTGTGCTGAGGCCAGAGTGTCTCAGCCCATCACCCCTGCGTTCAGCCCAAACCCTAGGACTCTACGCTAAATATTGCCCATCCCAACTCTGTGACTGAACAGACCATGCTTGCTTTTGTTCTTTCCCCCCCGAGGCTAAGCCATAGCTTGTGTTAACCACAACACCTGCCTAAGGGCAGCCCTACAGGTGTGTGTGTCGCATACACCCAGGTTGATCAGGGAAGTATGCCTGCAGAAGTGCACCTGCAGCCCTGGATCCCCCAGGGTGGGCAAAGCTGCTCTTAGGGCAAAACAAGGGTCAACAGGTCTTTCTTTCCAGACCCACCATGGTTTTGCCCCATGGGGGCTGAACATAGGAGACTGAAGCCGACCCCTGGCACACTAACCAGAGAGTTTCTTATGTGGGTCCTGCAACACCCCTGTCCTTTATCTTCTTGTCCGAGAAGACATGATGCACATATCTGCTAGTTTAGGGCAATCCCAGTTCTCACATTTTGTACTGGACTGAGATGTTACATTTTTCCTGCCATTTTGCCAGGTTACAGCAAGCATACGGCACACTCTTTTACTCCTAAAAGTGCATTGAAGCATATCTAAAGGCTATGCCTTTCTGTGGGATAAATACAGGAGAAACCTTTGAGTTGTCCCACCAATGAACTGCGGTGCTTCAAGTTTGAAGTTCATGCAAAGCACAGCACCTTGAACAGCTGTATGTATAGCCTGATTTAACCCCCACTCAAGCAGGTGCATGAATAAAGGATTACACCCCTACAGCCAGTAACTGTTGTGATTGGCATTGTTTTAATGGTCATCACAGCAACAATTGTGATTAATTGGCAACTGTAAAAGCAACTAAAAGTATGGCCCTTTCTCAGTAAAGATGACCCCTGACGGAAGATGATTTCTGATAACAATTATTGTGTTTAATTAATGACTGCATCCATTAAACAATTCTAATTCTTAGTTAATTCCAGCTAGACAAGTTTAAGCCATAAAAGTGATCATCTTTTGTTGAAACACCTGTGCCATGAGCTATGTGATTAAATTTAGCCTATATGTCTGTACACAAGAACTGAGGGCAAACGATGACTACATCTCTAGGCCTTTAACTAAATAAAAGCTGTATGTTTACATGTCTTAGCAATGATTTCACTGCTCTGCTTCTATTGTCAAAATACCCATGTCGATTGCCTGATGGCTGGTTGGTCTGTGGCACAAGTATTTTGGTGCTAGTAACCACAGATGATACAATCAGCCTCCTTGTCACGGTTGGAGCCATTGATGCCTCGTTCACGAAGTTCTTCGAGGAAGGTGTTTAGCTGCTCTTTCTGAGTTTCAACGAACGCTAATGTGTGCAGACAGGTGCTGTTGGTGGGGAAATACGCAGATTTAGCTCCACTGGTGGCTGTCTCAGAGGCTGTAAAGATCAGAGAAGATGACAACAACAGAAAAAAAAGCAGCTGAGTTAGCTTAGATTTGTCCTGGTCTTTAAACAAATGCTGGCATTCCCATTTTCCAGTCTAACGACTTCAACTTGGAATAAATGTGCCTAGATGATTGCTTTTGGTAAGCCTTGGGAAACAACTGCTTTAGCAACAAGGCACTGTCAACTGTAAAGTATTTTTCATTAACCATTGGCCCATTTGTGTATGTATATGCACATATATTTTTAAATTAAGGCAATAACAGCAGAGTCGAACAGCCTGTTTCAGGTCACAGACTGCTTACTGGACGCAATGGAAGCAGTCTTAAAACCCTTGGGCTGCCACATGAAAAAGGCAGCACTGCTGGCTAGGGGCCAGCTGCTGGGTTTTATTGTATGTACATACAGTGAATAGTGCAGGTGTTGGTCAATTTTGTTGAGGTTATTCAAGTACTATTGCAAGATAAACAGCAGTTTTGTGTTCTATTGCTGTCTGTGCAGTGGGTCACATGGCCCTTGTGCAACACAGGATTTGTGTTAAGGCAATCCCTATTTACAAACATTGCATGCATGTCCTATTTGCTAACCCAAGCTGAAATAGTGACGCCCACCAGCTCAGGCCCTCATGGTAGTTTTAAAGCTGACATGATTTCTGGTCTGCTTGCACAATGTCACGTGCCAAAAAAAAGATAAACTTTTCTTTCCTCCTTTTTTTAAACAAAAGAGACAGAGCCTCCTGTCCCTGTGGCCGCGTGTGTCTGAGAAATACTCACGGTTACAAACAGCCAGTGTCTTTCCCCCAACGAGCTGTGTTGTCCAGGAAAACCCGGTGGCATTGCCACATACTTCATACAGTCTGCTTCTTCTGATGAACTGAAAGTCATAACCCTTGGGAAACAAGGATGAGGGAAAAAACAAACACACACTGTCTTAGGCTATGTCATGGTAACTGATGGATGAAGGAACACTCAGCCAGTGAAGGTCAATACAAACACTATAACCTCTCCCTGCCCTCAAGGAGAAAAATAAAAGTATAACAAGGAAAATTATTCATTACACAATAAATACTTGTAAATTAATGAATAGGTCCAGCAATAGAGCAACAATAAGACATGAATATTACCTTGTTGCACATGGGTTTGCAGTACTGAGCGTTGTCAATGGTGACACACACCAGCCCACCGTTTCTAGGGGCTAGTGGGAGTGGGCATGGAGCCAGTTGCTTGCAAACTTTCAAGTGGATTAAAAAGGAGAGAAAACAACACATCAGAGTGAAAGTGAGTATAAGAGTCTTCCCCTTCCCAAACAAACCGTATGCATACTCATTGACCTGGGTATGGGTGACAACTGCCCCCACTAGACTTTGACAAAATAAGCATTTTTTTTCCTTTTTTTCTTCTTTTTTTTTTCTGTCAACACCCAATTTTTCCATTAGTTGTCACTGTGACAGCAAAGTCATTGTCAGCCCAAGTTACACTTTAAAAGTGGTTGAAAGTGGTCTTTGCATTCACAGCACTGGCATTCAGTATTGTGACCAAAACTATCCAAATATTTATTGGAAAAATATAAATGATGTGCCCATTCCCAAGGCTCTCGCCAGAGGATAGAGCAGGTGCTGCTTCTGGGACTCTGTGCAGCTGCTCAGTTTCAGTGGCCAGGCTGTGGGGGTGGTTGGACCCCAAACACTGATGCTGTCTTGCTGCCCAGATGCCTGCCAGTGCCATGGTTAAGCATCCTTGCTTTCTGGCATTTGTTGCTGAGATGTTTTTTTATCTTCTTCCCCTCCCCCTCCTCAAGAAATGCAGACACTTAGATCACTTTGACCATAGGTGAAAAAAACGTTCTTAGTGCTTCTCTGCTGCCACTCTCTTCAACACCCAGTGAAGAGGAGCATCGATTGAGGGGGGGGGGGCTCACATTTCTCTTGAACAGGGCGCAGGAGGTCAAGTGCTTCTTGCAGTGTCCAGACAAGGAAGTTGATTGAAGCTTTTTCACCCTTGGCAATCATTTCATGAAAGCATTTTGAATATTTCTATGTAGTTAGGGGAGAAAAAGGGAAAGGCCTTGGAATTAGTTTATGAAAGTGGTTAAATATTTTTTCCTTTTTTTTTTTTAAATGCAGAAGAAGAACCATCTTGAAAATTATACAGGTTCAAATAACACTAATTTCCCCACAATGTTTTTGGAAGAAATCTGGTAACTTTTTTGGGGAACAGTGGCTAGACAGGGTCTTTCCATTATATTGAGTTCAAGAGGAAGGACTGCTATGGGGTGGGTTTGTTTTTTTCCCTGTATATGAAAAGATGCCTTTATAAACAACTGTATGTATCTTCCTTCTATACAAACTATTGGTTTGTTATTCTTATCTTCTGACTGCCAGCATCTTGCAGAGAGTGTGTGTAAACATATTTGTGAATGTATGTAAACAAAGACATTCCTGTATTTTTATCTAGCTATTGCTCTATACCTATATAAATAGCTTTCAGTCCATATGTGTGGGTAGTGCAGAGGTGTGGTAAACTCCTCAACCAAAACACAGGAGTGTGCCATCATTATAGGAGACACCAGTTACTTTGGACTTACAGAGGTGCAAGACAAAGAGCAAGTCCAAGCTTACAGAGATTGTTGAAAGTGATAGGCACCAGTCATGCAAATAAAATAATATAATTCAAATCTTGGAGGGGTGGAGGGGGGAACGCTTAAGTGCCTGGGAGAACACCTCCTCAGCAAATGCTTCCTTCAGCCTTTTTCCCCTACCGTGTGATCAGAACAATTCTCCAGGCAGAAGCTCACAGTATGTACTGGTACGTGGACCCAACTCCAGGTATTAGTTCTGTGTTACTGTTTCACAGATGGATCTCTCAACTGTGTGTAAAAAAATTTTTATAGGCTTTGCCCTGGTATTTCTTTACCATTTCTGCCATATTCAAGGGTCACTGTCTGATCACTCCCTTATGACATGTCTATCCCAGAGAAGACAGGGGCACCAATGCATAAAACACGGGCTTTTAGTTGACTGGCTTTACCTTTATTTAAAATACTCAGCACTTTATATTTGAAACTGGGATTGAAAACAATGTTATGCATGTAAGGCAGAAGACGTAACTGTTTATGTTCAAGCCACTTTATATATTTGGAGAAAAGAAAAACTGGAAAATACCCCTACAGGGACTTTTTAATTTTTTTTTACTAGCAGTAGCAGGGCCAAAGACAAGGCAGGTCAAATGACACTAATCCTTTTTTTACTCTTCCATCTCTCTCCCCTCCCCACCACACATTTTTGTTTTGAGCCAGGCGTGTCCAAAGCAGTGGGCAGGTTATGGTTGCCCAGCCAGCGCATCCAGCTGCACGGGCAGACTCCAGGGGGGCCCTGCACCTCCCACCGCCCACCAAATGTGCGTGCAAGGCAGGTCCTGGGCTCGCTGATGCAGCCAACTTCTTACCTCAAGACTTGCATTCACATCATCTATGGTTGCACTTTCACATTCATTTGGACTGGCAAAAGCTCCGATTTCAGTAAAATCTAAAAGACACAGAGAAGTAGGTAGATAGATGGTTAATAATCCCTCCCGACACATGAAGAAACTCCAAATACCGAATAATAGAACTTGTTTATAGGAGCTGTGCCACTGCTATGCAGTCCTAGTGTTACCTTGTATACTTGAGGGGATCAAGGCTCAAATGTGAATAAACTGTGCAAATATTGATTCATGCTAAATATTTAGCTATCTGCTTACCTGTTTGTGGCCCCTCAGGGCTGGGTTCCCAAGCAGGATGCATCATTTCTCTAAGACAGCCACTATTTAAATGATTGTTAGACATATTCAGGAATGACAATATCTTACCTGCAAGAAGCATGGCTAAACTTATAAAAAACAGCGTTTTCCAAAGCAGGCAAGAGCTGAACAGCATTTTATCTGTGGGAGACCAGAAGCTAGTTACGTGTTGCTGGTGGAACCTAGTTGCTGAAGCACTGGGGTCGGGCACAGAGCTGCGTGGCTGTGAGTCGCTGGCTGTTAGCACTGTGCCTCTGGCTCCAAGGCAGTGCTGTGGTTGGGCACTGGGGGACGTTCATATTGCCCAAGCTGACGGGAAACCAGCAGAGAGTTTGCCAGCACAGTTTAGGGAGGGCAAGGGGAGGTCTCCTGTTATCGTACTGAAGCTGTCTGGCTTCCCTGCTGCTGCCAGCCCCACCAGGAAATTTTCAGATTAACTGTTTTACTGTAAACATGTTTAGTGTATGCACATTCTTGCATGTGCTTGCTCTCTCCCTCACCGTCCGCCCCCATCTGTCTGTGTTTCTTTCTCCCACTCTCACACACACATACATTCATATAGAAGATATAAGTATTACTTACCTACAGGGCTTAACACTATATCACATGCTCCAAGAGAAAACTCGGAACATCAATGACTAAACTGATCCGGACCAAGGGGTTGTGCTCTTTATCCTGTGAGCATCCAGAGTTTAGCTACTTGGTAAGGACAGCAAGTTATGGTTTCAAATTTCCAACTTCTGGTTTATTAAATACAGATTAAACAGAGCAGCAACAGCAGCAGAAAAAAAAAAAAAGTCCTGAGAACATGAACCTACTTTCTGTGTGTATATTGCCAGCTGCATACCTGTTCTCTGTGTGTATACTATATCAGCAATGGCATGGTATTGCTATTCATAGTTTTGGGTTTTTCTGTGAGGCCAGGAACCTCATATGCTTATATCCATTTATGGGAAAAGCTAGCAAAATTGCCACAGAAGTTCAGTCATTTCTACCCTATACATTCCCCAGCAGATTAATCCAACTACCTGGATAGTGCTCATATGCCGGCATGTGATGGACTGACCCCACCTGTGCAATGCAGGTTTTAGAGTCACGGCCTTTCACCTAACAGCTGGTCATGCTGGTCATGCACACCCCACCGCCAAGCCTCTGCTCTGACCTCTCCTGCCCATCAAACAAGCTGGACAGACACACAATCCCTCTCCAACAACCCCTGCAATAGTTGTCAGTGTCACCGCCCCAGCAGAACTAGTCATCCTGTCTGCAGATGTTTGTTTGCAGGGACATTCTGCTTTCTTGTTACATTGTACAACACATTTATTTATACAGAACATTTTTCATGTTTCTTTTTATTTGTTTTTCATCTGCGTGCTTCTGCTAGTTGTAGCGTAACACATTACGACCAGGAGATCCTGGACGAGTGAAGCCAATGGCAAGCTCTTCGTTGCATTAACAAAGCTGTGCTGCCTTGTGCCATCTCAGGGACAGCTTGATGAAAAGGTATGTGTAGGACTGTAAGACTTCCACAAAACAGTTCTGAATGGCAGCTTCTTTAGTATTAGTAAAAAGCTTTTGTATACATTACTGATAGGTAAAAGTTCATTAGCAAAATGAGCATTTATAATGAAGGCCAAGGTTTACATTTCTAGGCAGACCAATAGGACCAGGCTCCAAACAGTTTACATTTTTAAGGCTGACACACACAACAGTCTTCTTCCTTGAAGATGAGCAATGTGCAGCTGCAAAAATAGTCCCTGAGAAATTTTTGCCATACATTGTTTAAAATGCAGCTGCACTTTAAGCTATCTTTTCCTGCCAAAAATGAATCCAAGTGTCCAACAAGGGCCATTGATTAATGCTCTTAAGTCCCCAGGAGATCAGGAGCTACACATAAACCTACTAATTGTTCACCTTAACTTACACAGTACATGTAGCACGTTGGCATATTTGCCATTTATCAAGTGGAGCTTTCTGGCTTGAACAGATAGAAGTTGTGTTTGTGACATACTTGAAGACAACGAATGGTGGCTTTTCTTTAACGATCATCACAGTCAGGCGCTCTCTACCTCTGCTTCTCTTTGGGAGACACTGTACAAAGGAATTTAGTTGGGAGGGAAATATGGAGTGGCAGTTTTTCTCCAGTGTAGAAGACCTAACAGGATGCTGCTTAAACCGCAAAGCTAGGACTAAGTGACTCCTGGGGACCATACATAGGTAGACCTTGTATTGCAGGATTAAGTTCATCCTTGTCGCGGTTACAAACAAAACTGATCACAAAGGATAAATGTGAACTCACATCTTCCCATTTTAAACAAAACTTTGATTCATCCACAGTCCTTCACAAAAAATAGTTTGTCACTTTATAGGACAATATAGCACACGAGCACAGAAACATCTTTGTCCTTGATCATACCCAATCCACCATGCACACCAGCTCCCCGATCTGACAGAAGGAGAGGCTGTCACTGTCTCCATCAGGAGAAACAGGGTGCTGGTACCCAGACTTGGTACCCAAGTACTGACACAAACAAGGACATGCTTTCTGCAGACTTGCTCCCACAGCTGTGGCGGGACACACAGCCATCTAGTGGCAAGTTCTTTGGTGAGAGGCTGTTGGACAGGATAGTGGTCTAAATTTTAAACTCATGCTATATATATTTGTTGATAGTCAGCAGTCACTTCTATGCACTTTATTTTATTCCAAAATTACATCAAACTTAGTAAGCCTTCCAATAAACCTAACATTTGGGAGCAAAAATTACAAGAGAATATTGTATAGTATAAACCTAAGAGCTAAAAATAAAAATCTAATACTTTTTCACTAAGTTTCTATTAATCACAAGGACTAAACAGTGATGACACATGTAGTGAAAGATAAATTCATATCACAGTTCTAAAATCTAATAAAATTCAATTACGTTGTTAAACTAAAATGCTACAAGAGTATAAGAGTCTGAGTTGAGATGGACCGTTACACCGCAACATTAAAAAAATAGAAAAAGAGGCACTTTTACATGCATGGTAGGAAAAAGCTTTTTATTCTGTGATTGTTGTTTTACAGAAGAACACTTATGTTTCAAAAACACAGCTAATTGAAATACAACAGTAAAAGCATATCCCCAGTGAAGGTGATTGAAATATTACATATATTTTAGCATCTTCTACAAACAAGGCTAACATACAGTTACGTGATATTCAGCCTTCTCCCATAAAAGGAACCCCCAGCTGTATGCAATGCTAACTCCAGTACAGAAATTGGACCCCAGAATTTCCCGTTGTCTAATTATAAGCAAGAGAGCTGCTGATCCTTAGTCAGAGTTGAGAAAGTCATCTTTACCTTTGCCCGTGAAGGTTTGAGGTTAAGCCATTGGTTTGCGTACCTGAGTCATACTTTGCCTTTATCAAAAGAACTAACAGAGCAGCAATAAAAAGTAAACTCTATTTTGTTGTCTTATGCTGATTAAAAAAACAGACTCTGTCCTTTATATCTTAGATAATGAAAGAAACTGAGGGTTAAAAAAAAATCAATTTCTAATAAAATATCTATTTCTTCCTTTCCATTTAAAATCTAAAATTCCTTTTGTTAAATATAAAGCTGTCAAATTCAATTTTTGAAATCATCCCCAACATTAGTGGACTTCTCTTCCTTTCTGTTTTTCAAGGGTGCCTGCTAGTGTCAAAACACAAGTTCTTTAGGCACCTCCCATGAGAATTCATTTCTTCCAAAGTGACCATAGCATGCAGTCTTCTGGTAAATGGGCTTTTTTAGGTCCAAATCCCTGTGTGTATAATAAAAGAGGAGAAAATTATTCACATTAAGATACTTAATGACAACTACAATTAAAAGCCTGGTGTTGATAGCCATTTCACACCCCTAGTGAAGCAAGCATACTCTGGAGATGCCAGAATACCAGTCAACATGTCCAATGGAGAACCATAAAAGTGACAACAAAACTTAAAAGCTGTGAAGTATTTGCGGGCTATAGGAAAAGTCCTTATTATTGAGAATTATTATTTTTTACGGAAAAGATTAAATGACCTTCAGTTTCTTTTGTAAAACAAAACATATCTTTTTTTCACAGCAAAGTAACTTAAAATTTTATTTCAATTCCACATACTATATAAGGCTAAATGCTGAAAGTATGTGCTTCATATGAAACTTGAGAAGTACATCTGTTATCTCAAAAGATATGGCACACTGGTAGATCCATAAAAAATATCAACTGTCAAGACTGACAGAATGACAGAATGAGTAAAAGTCTCTTTCATGCTGCATGCAACAATCCCACACTAGTTCAAGAGGCTGACTCTTACATTGTAACCTCTAATGGTTATGCAATGCATCATTTCTAGGATGAGAGCACCAAGATAGTTCCCTTTTTGTCTGTTTCTATACCTGACAATGACTCCAGGTCGCAGATCAAAGTTTTTGTGCACAATGTCCAGCAGCTCTTTCTCTGTTTTTTGGGAAGTTCCATAAGTGAATAGTGAAATGGACAGTGGATGAGCTACCCCAATGGCATAAGAAACCTATGGTAAAAAAGACACCACAGCAAATAAACACGGCACCACAGTGGACAATAGTATGCAACAGAAAAAAGCACTCATGTATGGACCATCACAGAAAAACTAAGGCCTCGCCTTCACTTCCCATATTTGCACAATCTGTATTTGTAGAAATAAAAGAAAACTTAAATGCTGAGGTCTCTGGATAACTTTCTTCCCCATTATCCAGTCACCCCATGCTTATTCCTATGACAGCAAGTGTCAGAGGGTTGAGGGCTCAATAAATGTCCAGAAAAACAGCCAATAAAAATAAAGCTAAATGAAAAGTTCCAGCTTCAAGCAACTATTAATGACATTACAGTGGTCTTGAAACAAGCACATCAGCGTCTTCCTTTCTTCAACCCCGAGCCATCACCAAGACTGCTTCTACTGCAGTGCCTCATGCGATATGTATTCAAGGTAAAGTCGAAAAGGAAAAATCTTTTTGAGAAAAGCAACATTCAGAGCAAATCATACCTGAACCAGAACACGGCGACAGAGCCCAGCTTTCACAAGAGACTTGGCCACCCAACGGGCTGCGTATGCAGCAGATCGGTCCACCTTTGTATAGTCTTTCCCAGAAAAGGCACCTCCTCCATGGGCTCCCCAGCCACCGTAAGTATCCACAATGATCTTTCGACCAGTAACACCAGCATCACCCTGAACCAGCAAAAGAATTTGTGCATTTTTACAATACATTTATTATAACTCTCAAACAAAGCTATCCATCCTTCAGCAGACTACAACAACGTCAGAGTTCACCACATATGGATTGCTGTGGAGTAGATGAAGAAATGAACTTGTCTCACTGAGCTACAACAGTGCCTGTAAATGTTCTTTAAAGACACATTCATAAGACAAGTCATTCAGGAACAGTGTTTGGTAGTCAAGCAAGCAGGTTTACACCCAGATAGCTGGAGCATGCACTGCCACCTTCAAAAGTAAATATTCCAGACAATAGGAGAGCTTTGGTTTAAAAGTTACATATCCACATCCAAACAGAATACAGAATATTGCTAACAAACTACATGCCATATAGGAACTATTGAGAGATTTTACATGTTAAAAAATTAAAATTAGGCTTTCATAGCTTTTGGTCAAAATCTGAAGTTGTATGAATATTAAGTAGTGTATGTCTTTTCTATATCTACCATGGAAAGTTACACTAGTGCTACCTTATACACCATTACATGGAGGCTGGCATCTAACACTTCCGGTGGAGTATCTGACAGAGACTGTCATATAAATATGTACTAAAAACACATTTCCAACCCCAGAATATTTATAGTCTTATTTATACTATACACAACAGGCATGGAGTAGCAGGCAGTTCTTGATAACTGAGAAAGAAGGATTACTTCTTCCTAAGAACAGATACTTACAGATGAACCTTCTAAAATACTAAATGAGGTAGCACAGATAACCTTTAGCTGCCTACACAGCTATCCTGATTGCTCCTCACAAGTACCTGACATTTTGATCTTGGTTAGCTGATCAGTACCAGACTGTCTGACCCTCCAATTTCCTAAATTCTTAAGCTTTCTGGTGCAAATTTGAAATTCAGCCTCCACCCGTGCAGTCAGGTTTGAAATTCTTTGTCTAAAGGATATCATGTCAGTAAAATTCAACTGCTGGAACGTTTGCACAGCAAACACAAGCGGAGAGTCAAAGTTTTTCTTAGAAAGACTGTGCATATACACAAACCAAAACCTTTGGCACAGTTTATTCCATTCTCCTAAGAAAGTAGTGAGCTGTAAATCTGAACTGAAGATAGCTGAGCTTGTCTAAAGGATCTTATCCTCCTAGGGTTCTTCTGCTTGACTCAAACCTTAATTTCTGGTGGCACAGACAGTTGCGTTGAGAAACCTTGCGTGCCATCACGACTTGACTGCAGAACTAGAGAGGAAGAGAAATTGATAAATGAAAGGGGAAAAAACACCCCTCATTTTAAAGGTGCTGAAAGAGAACAAATGCATTTGTAAAGCACATGGAAGTCACTTTTGCGATAAGCTGTAATGTCCTCGCAGTACCAGCTGGTGTTGCTATTTGGAAAACAGTGATAGCAACAAAATTACTAATTTTGCCATAGTTAAAATTCAAGGTACCATCGTGCTTGAAAACATAAGGTGAAAATCCCAGGTGAAATACATGTGTCTCTCTTAGGTGAATGGAGCTGGAGATTAAGACAGCGTTCCATAGCTAGCGTTGTTAAAAATAGAACTTAGTAATACTCTTACGAAAAGTAATCAGAAAGTTCAAGCCATAAAAGATCAGGAAATAAATAGTTATCTTCTGGATGCTGCAATATTATTGTAAATTGCAGCAGTGACGATAGCAGTTGTAAAGCCACGGACACACAGGCAGATTGACCCATACTAAGTAAACTTATCCCTGGTTTAAAAAGCTGCAAACGTGCACTGCACTGTGCCTGTGTTTGTGTGTGTATTGCAATAAACAATACAGTTCCACCACGAGAGCAGAAAAGGTATTTCTGGTTGGCATACCAAATGTAATTATATTACATTTTTAAATGGGTACAGTTCAGTGCACATATGAAAGATTTAAATTTTTAACCAGTTGAGTTTAGTGCACACCCGAAAATTTTCAAGTATAGCCTTCTTTTTGCATGTAGCTATGACTGCTGCATCGGTTCATTTGCTCCAAGCTACAACTCAAGTTTGCCTCTCTATTTGTTCACAGTCTAGGATATCAATGACACACAAAATTACAGTGATACAACCAATTCAACTACACAAAATTATATATTTTTTTATAATCGTTACTATAATGATTAATCTCAACATCTTCTTGCCTGTTCCACAGCACTAACGTAAAAAAGACATGGCACCAGAGAAATAATTCTGGCAAATTCCAGTAAATTAATTAATTTGAACAGCAAAGAAAAAACAATGTCTCCTTGGATTTGTTGTAAAATTGAACCCGGTTTCAGGAAGGAGCTTTGAAATTTTGCTGTGACAGTTCTGAAAGGAAGTGAAGACTAAAACATTGGGAATGGTGAATTTGTTTTCAAAAACTAAATCTCAGGATCCCTTATCCTACAGAGAGTGAAAGTTCTGCCTGACTTCTGTGAGTGCAGGATCAAATTGTAAATCCCAGCTCCAGCATTGCCTAGATAAAGCAAAAGCCACATTTATTTTCTCACCAGGAGAAGCCTATCAGGGGCTGATTTTCAGAACTGAGAGTGTGAGCTATACAGATCTGAAAACCAGGTTTGCTATAAGAGAAGTAAAGCTTCTCTTGTCTATCTCTCTGTAAGGCATGCTTTCCCCGAGAAAGGATTGTGTGTCTCACCCAGTGTTGGACTTGAGAGGGGCTGAGGAAACCCAGAGCTGGGCTGTACATCCCATATGCAATACAAGATTCAGCTCAGCTTGCCTGACTAGTCACAACTAGGGCTAGCCATGCCCTCGAAGGTTACTTTGGAATACAATACATGAAGCTCTGGGTGCTTTTCCCACATGCAACTGCAGTTAAAACTTCCGTTAGACAGCTCGCTTCTCACACCTTAGGACAGACACACCAAAAAGCCGAGGATTTCTTTTAAGACACACACCCAGTGACAAAGGCAAGCCAATAAAAGCACCAAGATAATACAACACGCACCTGAGGCCCTCCTATAACAAAACGTCCACTAGGTTGAAGGTGATAAATAGTTTTCTCATCCAAGTATTTTCCAGGGACAACAGCTTGAATCACACGATCCTTCAGGGTTCTGCGCATATTCTCCAGAGAAATGGTTTCATCATGCTGCACAGATATCACAATGGTGTGAACACGCACTGGGATGACTGCCCCATTCTCCTGGATATACTGAACCGTGACCTGAATAGACCAAGGAGGAGGAAGAAGAAAACAATGTTGCTATAACACACATTACTGCTCTACATCAAAAGTAATTCTGTGCTATTCCAAGAGCAAAGCTGTGGCAAAATGTCAATGCTGACATAATGATCACTGCTCACACTGTTGCTGGGGAATGAGAAATGGACAATCTGGTTTTCTATGAAATTGTCCAAAATGTGTCTTTCAGGTGGTATTTCCAGCAAAACTCTCAAATTTACATTCCCAGTGCATCTCCGAAAAGGCCAACCCAAATCCCTAAATACAAATAAGTCCTTTGGGTCTCCTGTCACTTTTTCAACAAGCACAGACCACTTAGGTCTGAAGGATTAAATGTTTCTTCACTGGTAGGTGGTTAAGTGCTCCCAGCACTCTGATAGAGGTTAACCATTTTCCAACAGTCAAGGATCCAGTATCATAAGCAGTGGAAATGCTTTATGTGCTTTGTGTAGGTTGTATAGTAGGAAACCTGACACTCTGAACACCATCAACTGCTGCCTTTACAAATATTTAAGATTTCTGGAAAGAAAGTGTATTGGTTTTCAACTATCTGGACTCTCCATAGCAGTATTTACCTGTGTCTTAGAGTCAGGCCTCAGCCAAGGAAGTTCTCCGCTCCGCCTCAGCTCTGCTAACCTGGCATTCAGTTTATGAGCAAGAATAATTGTTAGAGGCATACATTCTTCTGTCTCATCTGTTGCGTAACCAAACATCAAACCCTACAGGAGGAGAAGAGACACTTCAATCACTGTTAAGAGCACCACAACCAAAGGCAACAAGATTTCATCTGAAGCAAAGAGTAAACAGTATCCTCAGGTTTACTTTCCACTGTTTTACATTACAGTACAAGAAGCCCAAACTCAGATCGGGCTCCAACATGTTACAGTGCCATGAGAAGCAAACCACGTTCCTAGAATTTTTCACTGAAAGCCCGAAGGTTTATATGTTGAGCTGCAAACCTGGACAAAAATTGAGAAGTTTCTATGAAAAAATCAGGTTCTTTCACAGAAAAAAATCCATTGGAGTAAAACAATTTCAGGACTATTCTGTCACAGGAAAGATGTTATCTTTAGCCTGGAAAGGTTGCACAGGCTTTTATGTATGAATACAGACATGCTTATACTGTGGCTCACATCTGACACTTTAGTGGAATGGGATACGAATACTCCATGAGGAACGTACCACTTAGGCACCTGCCTCAGATTTTCAATGCCACACACTTCTAGTTACAGCTTCTACTGTTATTCAGTCATGTTCCCTGCATCAAATTATCATTTGTTAAATAGAGTTAGCAGCCTTTTCTTTCTCCTCATCCAGTATATGTTGTGATTAAAAAACAAAACAAAACAAAAAACAGGAAGGTACTTTGACACAATGGGAAGTGAGGCCATCAAAGTGCCAAAGACAGATATCTAGTATTATGTCCCCATGACAGCATAAAAGCATTTTCAATTAGTCCTCAAGGGTTTTCTCAACAATATTATCTTGTCTTCTGGACTCTGACATCTTCACTTATGGTTCTCAACAGCATTGTTATAAACTAGATATTACCACTAATGATAACTACTGTAAATGTTAAACCCACCCAATCTGGCAGCAGCCAGATTATGGAGTTTTCATGTTAGCATCTTTCTCTTGGGAACACACCACAATTATCTATATGTGTTATTTAGCTCATAGAAATGCAGCTTTGATAGCCTTAATTATGTGGAACACCTATTAAAATAGCTGCCTCTGGGAAATAAGTAAGAATTAAAAGTACTCTGGTGTATTTGCCTACATTGTACTAATGTTGAGCACAGTTGAAACATTGCCTAGTTTTTTTGCTGTGGAGAGAGAGCATCTCAAGAGCTCTGTGAAAGTTAAAAGAACCTTTGTTTATTCCATCTTACAGGACAAGTCTGGCTGCAAGATGGATGATCTAATGAATCTAAAGCTACTCGACAAAATCATGAAATACATAAGCAAAAACCTTTTGCTAAGTTCTCAGGGATACATCCTCACCTGCTACAAACTGCCAGAGGTCTCCTGGAGTGCACAGAGTGCTGTAAGAAACACTAGACGTGCCTGAGGGCAACCCCAGGTATTTATACAAACTGGGGAAAGATCTCCTTGAGAGCAGCCCTGTGGAGAAGGACTTGGGGGTCCTGGTGGACGAGAAGCTGGATATGAGCCAGCAGTGCGTGCTTGCAGCCCGCAAAGCCAGCTGTGTTTTGGGCTGCATTAAAAAAGGGATGGCCAGCAAGGAGAGGGAGGTGATTGTGCCCCTCTACTCGGCTCTTGTGAGGCCCCATCTGGAGTACTGTGTCCAGGCCTGGGGCCCCCAGCACAGGAAAGACGTGGAGCTCTTGGAGCGGGTGCAGAGGAGGGCCACTGAGATGATCAGAGGCTGGAGCACCTCTCCTATGAGGAAAGGTTGAGGGAACTGGGCTTGTTTAGCTTGGAGAAGAGAAGGCTCCAGGGCGACCTCATTGCGGCCTTCCAGTACTTGAAGGGAGCCTATAAACAGGAGGGGGAACACCTGCTTATGAGGGTGGACAGTGATAGGACAAGGGGGAATGGTTTTAAACTAAGACAGGGGAGGTTTAGGTGAGAGATTAGGAGAAAGTTTTTCACCCAAAGGGTGGTGGCACACTGGAACAGGTTGCCCAGGGAGGTCGTGGATGCCCCATCCCTGGAGGCATTCAAGGCCAGGCTGGATGTGGCTCTGATTAGCCTGGTCTAGTGGTTGGTGGCCCTGCACATGGCAGGGGGGTTGAAACTAGATGAACACTATGGTCCTTTTCAACCCAGGCCATTCTATGATTCTGTGATTCTATGATTCTAGACAAAAGTCTGCCCTCAAAGAACTCCCAAATTTTTTAAAAAAACTGTGGAGTTTATTCTGGGCTAGTGCAAGATTGAAGTGTGCAAAACTTCACATGGATCTTGACTTAGAAAACAGGGCAATAAGGTGGGGTAAACCCTTTCATTCAAACAGCTTTGATGTTTTAGATGTGATGTTATGTCTACCTGATCTCCAGCACCAACATCCTCTTCATCCCTATGCAGATGAACACCTTGAGCAATATCAGGTGATTGCTGTTCCAGTGCCACTAAAACATTACAAGTCTTGTAGTCAAAGCCTATTCGGAAAAGAGTGGAAAATTAGCTTTTTCTGTCACAATCAAGGAAAGTAACATGGAACAGTATCACAAAATTTTCATTCTGAAGGATACCACATTCGGAACTGCAACCTAACAGCTTTTGTTGCTTAAATTTTTGTCAGTACAACACTTAAAACCTTTTTTGGGAGGGTGCGGTCGTATAGGGTTGCCTTTCTTGCTTGCTACTGCTTGTTTTCTCTTGCATTGGCACCCAAGCCAATTCAGGTTGTAAACTGTTAACTGCAAAAAGCAAATCAAAAAAGTATATAATGAGCCTCTCCCAAATAAAGAGTATTAAAAACCTCTACATAAATTCCTAGGAGATGATGTTTTCAGCACCTGAAGGCTCTGCTCTCTGATACTTTATTTGTAATACATGCACGGTAGCATCTGTACCTAAATCTCTCACAGGAGTTCGTATGAGAGCCACAAAAAGAGAAAAAAACCCACAGCAAATCTGGAAATGGGAATTTATATTTATTTTAAAAACTAAAAGGAAAGTTTGAAAAAGAAATTCCAAGAGTTATGGAAGATTGTGGCAAAATTTTCCACCTGTTCCTAGGGATATTAATAGTAACTTGCTTCTCTCCAAATTCAACCTTTCCTAAAACTGCAACTACTGGCAGCTGCTGACCAAACTCATGTTCAGCCAATACAACCTATATAGATATCCATATGCATATGATCCACTTGAAGAATGCTCTTTGCTCTCTTTTAAGTAGGTTATGTAGAGAAGAAAATTATATGTCTGTGTGCAATTGTTCATTTCAGTTTTTTGTTTTACTTCTGCATAGAAATTGTTTTTTACTGGGTCACTGCATGTCCCCTTAATCACTTTTGGCCATTAGGATAAAAAAGAGATTTATGACCTACAAGATTTGTCAGCATTTTCTGAAAGGATGGCTGTTACGTGATGGTGGAGGTAATTTGTGGATGTGTGGCTATAATATTTTCCCACCACAATCTCCCTGTAAATTCAATAGCAATTAAAGGATTGCAGGAAACAACTTTTTCTAACCAAAAGCTCTTAAAAGACACTTCACTGTAACATACATTCAGAATATTTACAATGTACAGATACATGGCAAATCAGAAGGTGAAATGTGTCTGCTATATAAAGCATTTTGTCTTTTTTATCATTTGTACATTACACAAAACAGAGTAGGAGGAGCTGTTCAGAGCTAACAGAGCACATTGCACAGTGAGAACCTGCTTTACACCTGGGAATTCTAGATGCTACCACAGTGTAAATATGTAATGGCACAATGACACGAACTAGGTGCCTTCTTCCCTCTCTTTTGCACCAAGATGCATCAATCAGCTTGCCAAACAATAACCAAGATTTGAGTTCTCAAAAGTTTGGAGGAGTGGTAGATTCTGTGGCTCAAGTTGCAGCTAACTATTCTGGCCTAATACCACAGTTCAGTGTATATTCTCCCTGTTCCCTTTCAGTTTTAACTAATATATTACATTTTTTCTACTTACTGGGATGAAGCCAGGAAGTATATCATGTAGCACCATGTAAGCACTTTCCACACAGGATATTCACTTTTTATCAGGCTTGTTAAAGCCCATATATGGAAGCGGTGACAGACCTGTTTTGCAGTTACCTATTGCTTGCTCTTCAAGGATTTAATGAGTTTTTTCCACCAACCTTTAGCTGAGTCATCATAGCCAATATGTCTAATTGCATCTCGGACAACTCGTTGATAATCCACAATAGCATGGGATGTGATCTCCCCACAGAGCAACACCATTCCTGTCTTACAAACTGTCTCTGAAAAGGAAAAGAGAGATGAAACCAGGATTATAACAGCAGAATAACCCAGCCCAATAAGACAAACTATGTTTGTGATTACTCAGTATATACAGTGTAAGTTCTTTCTATACGTATTTTTAGTAATATTAGCTCTTTCTACAACAAATTCTTTTCGTATTCACCACATATCCAAAAGTAAGGAAAGAATAATATGTCCAATTTAGAAATGGTAAAGGCAAAACACTGAACATGACTCAGTGATATGCACAGATTTTAGGGACATGTAGCATTAAGCTGTGATTTACAAATCCATTTAATCATCCTAAAATACATTCTGAGGCTAGATAAAACTCATGAGTGATCAACTATTTTGAAAACTTGCATCCATTCCCAGGAAGAATCTTAAGATTGAGTTTAGTTACATAATACACGAATTGGGGTAATGACCTGAGGGTTGATGGTACAACTCTTTCTGAAGAGATTTCAAAAAACAAGCAGTTATGGGGACTTGGGCTGAAAACTTAGTATTTTATTAGATATGGTAAATGAAATTTTCAACAAAACACTCAAATATTCTTTCAAAAATACACTGTAATGAAACCCTATCTGTTTCTCCCATGAAAATTCAGACCACACACAAAATTAACTATCCTACCCTTCTACAGCCTGCTTAGGCTTCAGTCTTTACAAAAACTTTTACTGTTTCTTCTCATCTCTCCTTCTCTTGAAGAATAAGTTAGCAAATGATAGCATCAAGCTCTATGCAAACATCATAAAAAAATAACTGTGCCTGGGTGATGACTTAAAGCAAAGCAGCAAACAACTTACCACAAGCAACCTTGGCATTTGGGTCCTGTTTGAGATGGGCATCTAGCACTGCATCGCTGATTTGATCACAGATTTTATCTGCAAGGCATCACAGTTGTGATTCAAAACCATAGCACTCAATACAAAACATGGACTGTTTGCACCACTTTGAATAGGTAGGTGTTTCATTCTGCAAGGAATGCTTTTATTACTTATTATGGGAGTAATTAAGCTAACTAAATAAAAAGACATATGAAACATCCTGCAAGCAAAGCCAGTAGACACAATAGGGAACTTGCTTACTGGTGTAAACTGACTACAACTTTACCTAGAGGTTTTTGCACTTCAGTGTGAAAGAAGTACGTTATGCATTGAATTATCTGAGAGGCTAAGAGGCTTTACTCCCAGCCTCCTCCTTCTCTTACCACCATGAGCCAATACAGCACACACTTCACACCAGTGATATTACAACATGGAGCTGATATTCCACCACCAACTTCCAGCTCCCCAGCAGAAATTTAGAACGAACCTCAATGACACTGCTGGTACAGCCTGAGAAAAACTTTAGATCACTACAGATAATGCACAGGTTGGAGTCAAGTGCATGTTTCCAATTTGCTTCATCTCACTACTTCCTACCATCCTGCAACACCATCTCCTAATAATCCCTGCAACCCACCTAAGGCAGAGGAGCGAGCAGTACATAGAGAAGCAAGAAGGGGTTACCAACTGAAGCTTGTCTAAGGTACATGTTGAGTATATCTTCAGTTACATCCCAAATAAGAAGGTTTCAGCTCAGGTTTATCATAATAGCATTTTCTCTTTTTCTTGCTTTCTTCTCTTTTTAATGAATAAGTTTTTAACGAATAATGAATCTTAAATCAAATAAAGTAGCCAATATAATGAACACAAAAGGGCAGCACCCATAACAATGCCTACCACGTGAAAATGTCAATTTTTCTCATATATTTTAGTTTCATTGTTCTTAAAAAATGTCTAACACTGCATACTGTGTTCAGATATTGCCATAACATGGTGTGTGGCAAAATGAATTAATCTTCTGCCTTGCCATTTGAAACACTGTGTTGGAAAGCAACGTTTTCTGAGAGTATGTCATTAGAGACTTTCAATGTGTTTAACCTCAAGTCAAAACAAATTCTCATTTATTTTCACGAGGAAGGTGTACATTTAGCTAAGAGGGACAAATCAAAGACTAGATAACTAACGTGATTCTGACACTCTTATCACTCTTACATTAACCACTTCCACACAAAAAGAATGAAAACAAAAGACAATTACCAAATGTAGGCTACATTGTAACTTTCAGCCGTGAAAGAACCGTACACAGACTACTAAATTTGGGACAATTATTACCAAACAGGAATCAGAGCCCATTCTTGCAATTTAGTTAGAAGGCCAAATGAACCTTGTTTGGCAAGACTGGGGACAAAGGTGGCAGGACCTGATTAAAATGTATCTCTGCTTGCTCTCTTCAAAATTTCCATTTTTATAAGGAAATATAAGCATATTTTCAAGCATAAAAGCAAAAGTTACTGACAAAAATACAGAATTTTTAATTACCTGGATGGGACAACAGACCAACTGGGATAGGATGACCCCTTTAGTGCAGGTCCAATGCCCTGCTGTGAACTCCTAGTTGTTGGGACTCCTTTGTAGTTTTCTTTTCACTACCCAGAGTTTCTGTGCCAGGAATAGCCTTTATCCCTGGCCTTGTTCCATATGAAATGTCTCACCTGCACTAGATGCCAGTGTCCCATGTTTGTCTAAGTTCTCACATGCATTGTTTCCAAAACATTCAAGAAGAGTACAGGCAATCCCATAAAACTAATTCATCCTCATTCCTCCTTGTGGCACCTATCTGGTACAAAGACCCTTATGTTGGTTTTGCATGTTGTGGCTGAAATTAGTTTATGAACTAAAACTTTCACAAAATGTCTCGGGGAGCACTAGCCATAGTAGGCAGTGATATCAGTAAGTGAAGATTTAACAGGATGTTTTCAAGGGGGGATTTTTTTGTATGAACTGTATCATTAGTACCTACAGTATATTCACGGATACTGGTAGATAGAAAAGCAGGTCTTTTGCTTCCCTCTCAGAGATATAACACAGCAAATATCCATGAACAAAGAGCATAGTCCACAATTACAGAAGGGGAGAGCTTGTCTTACAAAACTGTTACTCTGAACAGATCATGACAGAAAAGATGAACAGTCATCCACATAATCTACATACAATAGCATTAGTGAGACTGCTACAGAAATACTAGATTTTTGTGGTGGTATTCCAAAGATAAGGTTAAGAAGCCATGGGAAGGTTTAGGGCAGACTGAGAATAATGCCCCAAAATCAGAAAAGTACATCTTACAGGATTAAATCGATCAAGCTTAATCTAGTTTTGAAAGGCTGAAGGAAAGGCAGACTACCAGAGGAAATCCTTATAGGCATTGGTATCAGAGTCTCCAACAACCTAAAAATAATATACTGAGAGATAAGCTTTTGTCTGATGGACAATAATGATAGCTGGAAATTAAAGTGAGACATATAAAGCTTCAAAAAGGAAAATCTTAAAAGGGTGAGAGCAATTGAAACGATTCATCTAGAGGCATACAGGATTCTATGTTCCATCAAATCTCTAGATGACAATCGGGTATCTTTTTAAAAGGTATGAATGAAATTCAGCCATCATTTACTGGCATGTTTGAAGAGCTCTTGCACAAAATACTATTACCTGTATATGCAAGTCAGACCAGATTATATATCAGAGGTCCTTTCTGGTCTTTAAAAATCTATGTGGGAATTTAGATGTAGATACCTTTAGATTAAAGTCATAGAATCATAGAATAGTTTGAGTTGGAAGGTACTATGGAGGTCATCTAGTCCAACCCCCTGCAGTAAACAGGGACATCTTCCACTAGATCAGGTTGCCTAGAGCCCCATCCAACCTGGCCTTGAATGTTTCCAGGGACAGGGCATCTGCCACCTCACTGGGCAACTTGTAAAGAGGCTGAGACAAATCAGTTTGACAATTCAATCCATATCTGATTGTGGGTGCAGTAACCAACAGTTCCAGTGCAACTAGATCTAAATACAGATACATCTATCAAGGCCGGGGCCGATTAATACATTCAATTAAAGGCATGTCTGTTAGTACTGGTCTCTGGTGTAAAATAAAACCAGGTGTTCTATGTTTAGCAATGCTTAGCTGGCTTCATTCTGTTATTTAAATTTCTCATCTCAACCATACTACATTTCCTTCTTTCTTTTGTTCCTACTTTTTTTGGACCATTTATGGTGAGGCATTATTGTCTAAAGAAAGAAAATGAAGGTGAGAATTCAGTTCATGTTTTTCCTCACAGTAGCTAGCACAGGGCTATGTTTTGGTTTTGTGCTGAAAACAGCGTTGATAATACAGAGATGTTTTCACTATTGCTGAGCAGTGCTTACACAGAGTCAAGGCCTTTTATGCTTTTCACCCCAACAGCGAGTAGGCTGGGGGTGTGGACCCCCAGTTGGGAGTGTTAGGAGGGGACACAGCCAGGACAGCTGACCCCAACTGACCAAAGGGATATTCCATATCATATGACATCACCCTCAGCACATAAAGTTGGGGAAGGAAGACGGAGGGGATATTCGGAGTTACAGCATTTGCCTTTCCAAGTAGCCACTACGCGTGATGGAGCGCTTCTTTCCTGGACATGGCTGAACACCTGCCTGCCAATGGGAAGTAGTGAATGAATTCCTTGGTTTTGCTTTGCCTGTGTGTGTGGCTTTTACTTTGCTTATTAAACTGTTGTTATCTCAATCCACGAGTTTCCTCACTTTTATTCTTCCAATTCTCTCCCCCATCCTAATTGGGGAGAGTGAGCAAGCGGCTGTACAGTGTTTATTGCCAGCTGGGGTCAAACCATGACACATCCAATAGCATAAATAGTGCAAAAGGGATGTCTGGGCTGAGGATTTCTTGAACAAAATCATCCCACACACCCAGCCTTATGGCAGAGATGCCAATTAGCTGTAAAAGAGCTCTTGCTGACTATAAAAGGAATCAGAGTGTAGAGGAGCTGATGATAAACCCTATTCAAATGCCCAGTTGTCAAATTACAAAGTAAAGGAGGCATTAAACAATAAAACTGAGCTCCAACAATTAGAAGGAGCTTCACAGTTTTCCAGATAGTTGGACGTAAGTTTGTCACGTGAATCTAGACTACCTAAGAGCCTAACACAAGCTGTGATATCTGCAAGTTCTCAGGACCTCCCCAAGAATTCAGTTTCACGGATTCACCACACACACACAAATCTATGAACAGCAGTAACAACTGAAAAATTAATTAAAAAAAAAGCTTCACTCTTTGAAGCACAGCAATCAGATACAACCACACTTCTGGTTTGGATGATGTGGTAAATACAATAAGCATTGTATATTTCAAAAAGTAAGGTTGATTTTATTTAAAACTTGTGATCATCAAAACAGCATTCAGTATTTTTAATGATATATTATTCATATCAACAGAAAAAAAAAGCCAGAATGTGAAATTATGTATTTGAAATATCATAAACTGAGCAATTCTTAGTTTTCTGGCAAAAAAACTTAAATAGTCAAGAAATGCAGATACTTATCATGAGTATTTCATAAAAAAATAAGCTTCCCACCAAAAAAAGTTCACTAGAAAGAATTCAAATAGCTGAATTGTGCTGTATTACTTTTTTTTTCTTTTTAAAAAGACTCTTGAGGCATGCTAATTGAAAATTGCAGTGGCAATTCAATATTAGCACTACACTGTTTAAACAGCTTGTACATCTGTTCTCTTTGTTCAATGCTCAGTTTACTGAACTATTATGTATATTGTTAGGTATATACAATGTTAGATATTTTTAAGTGTATATAATGTTAGATATGAGACATGCAAACATTAACTTGCTGGAAAGATCTGCATATTCTGTTTGTTTGGGTTTGCTTTACTGATTTTTTTTTCTGTGAATATCCAGAAGATAAACATATGTTTTTAATATGGTTGAGAATCTGAGGGCACTTTCAGCAGATGTTTTCTCTTACATTTTTAAAGAGATTCCTTGATACTTACTGGAAAAATGAATGACATTCTGTTTGCAGGCAATTCCACCTGAAGTCACACCAGATAGGGGAAGGAATTAATCCTAAGTAGTTTGGCACCTGTAAGACATTGTGGGTCAGAGAAACACACAATGCCTTTCAAAGCACAGTGAAACCATTGTGCAGCACGGACAGACACTACTGGACAAAGCAAAATGGAGCAGTGACAAAAAACAGCTATCTAAAAAAAAAAATCTTTCTCTTCCCTATACTCTTATCTATGTGCTTTTATTTTATTAAGATGTCACACATAAGTCTTCAGAGAATTTCTAATTTACCTCACTAAATGTCAGGATTAGAGACCTTCTGGAAGGAAGTCCAAAATTTGAAGATTTTGATTTTGAAGAATTCGGACTGAGAAGATGGGATAAACAGAGTCTCCTGTAAAGTCTTCGGGAAGCGTAAGTAACACCTGTATGTTAATTATTGCCAGCTACTACTTGCTTCTATAAAATTTGGGTTTCTTAATCACATACAACTCAGGCCTTGCACAGGTATAAGGCAGTTCTCTCTATACTCAAACAAATAAGCATGTAATTTCTCGTTCTTTGTTTATTAAGAAGGAGGTCTCCATTAAAGCATTCAGTCCTCAGCTAATATAATCAGAACAATTCAAATTTCCACCAGACATAGATCTGGTTCAGGATCCTTACTCCACATAATGCCCTCTAGCAAAATAATACTATCACAAACAGAAGAGAAATAATCAAGAACACACAAATTATCCATTTGGTATCAAACAGAGGAACTCAAAACGCACAATAAAATTCTAGTGCTACTGGCAATGTCAGACACCCAACTACAGCCTCAGACACCAGGCACCATTTTAAGAAACAGCCAAGATTTTCCTGGGTGACAAAAAACCTAATGGCATGTCTACAACTCTCATGTAAAACCACAGACAGGGAAAAGGGGGGTTGGCCAGGATGTAAGGGTGATCAACTTGCTGTCAGAAACTAGACCTATGGCTGAGACAATTAAGACCTATTGCTGGGCTGTATTCCGAAACAAGAATTTGCAGGACTACCCTGAGTTACTTACAATCAACCTGTCCTCCCTTGATCTGGAAAATTAGTATATTTCCTTTGTCACAGTTGTTTGGGTTTTCAGTATGTTACATTAAGACCTAGGCTGTTCAAGAAAGTATAAGCATCACAGTCTTGAAAATGTTTGAGTTAATTTCAGCTTTCCATTCCCTCTACAACAAGCTTCTAGTGTTCCCACTTTCCATCTCACAGTACCCAGAGATCTGTCAAACTCAGCCATAGGAGAGGCCATACACAAATCTAACAAGTGGTAGCATTGTTTCTCAAAGGTCTGCTGAATATTTCAGAACAGGAGGAAAATAATGTCTATGGGACTTAATAGAAAGTGTCCTCGGGGACAATAGAATTTTTGAAAACAGAGAAGGGAATGTGAATAAGAAATAAAAAATGGGCCAAATTCTAAAACAAGACAAAAAGAGAACTGGTAAAGGAAGGAAACCAAGGGACAAAGCTAAACCTGGGGAATCAGCTGAACTCTTCCTGTTCTGAGACTTACCTATTATTGCCCTACAGTGATTAAAAATAATGATTGTAGTAACATAAACTGTGACCTGCCGCTTTTGGAAATACCAACATCAGTTTAAGATTACCATATTGTATAATTCTATTTTCCTGCAAAACCACATTGTGCTACAGATGCTGGATGTAATTACATGTAAATTTGAGATGGGACTTATGTCCCAAGGATGGAATGTAGTTGTCATTTTCTGACTGTGTTACATCAGAAAGAACCACAACTGGGTTACCTTTATGTAGCTGCCTTGACATTGACAGAGAGGTACCCAATTGCATCAGCTACGGATTTGATATGGAGCAATAAATTAATATTCTAGAGGAGTATCAGAATTATACACATAAAATTTTCACTGAAGACCTTTTTATCCTCTGCTATGTCATTCCATCCTTTTATTATTTACTCACATAAACCAGTACAGACCTGAAAAAGCCTTATTGTAGCAAAAGGCACTGGACATCAAATTGGCTTCTAAAATAAATACACTTTTCAGGACATTAAACAGTCTATTGTCCCCTGGCCTCATTTGGGGGAACACTTGCTGTTGACATAAGGTACATGTTTGTGGCAACTGGACATTTGTTTTCGATGAAATTGAACTAAGCTCTGCTGACCATACATAAAGTTTAGCAAATAACTGTCCACTATTTGCTTAAGCAATTCCATATATTGCATCAGATGATGGAATGGGGGGGAAAAATCAGCAACTTTGCCATGTACAGCTGCTAGGACCATTGATTTTCTAAGGCTTTAAAATAGTCTGCTTAGAGATATTCCTGTCATGACAGTTTGAGAGCATAGCATATATGCAGGACAGTTTCATAGGGCCCATAAAGATACAGAACTTGAGAAGCAAGCTATGCATTCTTATCCATATGCGCAACTTGAGTCTACCAGAGATACAGTAGTGTCTCCACAGTAATGCTGAAAGAAATTCAGATGAAAAGGAAGGAGCAGCAACCATAAACCCCACTGCCCTCCTCAGTGTAACACACACCCTGCAAAGGCATGTGAACTGCTTTTGGAAGCACCCTAGCTATAGCGGTTCTATAGGCTACATGGACAGGGTCCAATAGAAATAAAGTAAAAAGCACCCTGCTACAAATTACTTCTCTAGTAAGATCAATAGCAGATTCATTCTTCTTCAGGCTTTTAAAACCTTTTAAATTAAAATAATAATCTTTTTACACATTTGCCAGAACTGGTTTCTTACCTGGATGTCCTTCTCCCACTGATTCCGATGTGAACATGAAAGTCCCTTCGTCATCCAGTGTGTAGTCACATAAACCATCCACTGGCCCATTCATGATTGTGATGCTTTTCCTGATGGGTTATTATGAACAGTGGTTGAAGAGTTCTACCTTTAGTACCTTCTCTCAAACAAGAAGGTTCTTTACGAGCAGCACTACTGCTTTCTTCACTTACTACCTCTAACACTAACTTGAATTTCAGTGTGTGAAATCAGCATGGGCTTGCATTTACGTACACATGCAAGGAGTATGCATGTGTCACAAGTCTGTATCCCTACCCAGCCTGAGCTGTCAGTCCCTGAGCTGCTCCTATATATGGAAAAGTGAAAGTGCCTAGATAATCATGTGAGAAAAATGGAAGAGCCCATTTCTTGGCAGGGGAGTTAGTTAACTTTAGGATATTTCACTAATTAACTCAGTTTTTGGAAACATTCTGGATTCAACCTGCACAGGATTGGTTAATTTAGCAACTCAACCAAGCACAAAGTCATCCAGGAGTATTGCTGACAGTTCAGGTCAGCTGCTTCTTCATTTTGTCTCTCCCCTAAATCTGGGATCTATGTTGTGCTTCCAACTGTGTGTTGTGGTTTTACAGGGATAGATAAAAAACCTGTAAATGCATGTCTTTCTTAGCAAGAGACTGGAAGAAGTTTGCTCTGCATCATAGAACTGTATTTTCCTTTTACTTTTTTGTCTCTTGAAAAGTAGAATTCTCTCCTGGTATATCATCTTTTATTTTCATTCATTCTTCTTGCACATTTGAGAGACGAAACGTCTGATAAGATCTAGCATGACGAGTGTTTTTCATTAATGCAGACCTCTCCCTTCAGCCTTTGCTTTTCTTTTCCTCTGTCCTCTCTTCTATTAATCCAGATCCATTTTCTCTTCTTGCATCATGCTCTCATATTATATTCCATAACACTTAGAAATACACTAACTGTCACATCTGAATACTCAGTGCTCAGTTCTGCATGTCTGTAATATGCTGACGGTATGACAGGTATGAAGACAGATGGCATGTTGTGGGTATATGTGCCATTAAGTTACAGTACCAAAAAAAAAGTAAACATAACCACAGGGCAGATCCAGAAAATACCCAGCATTACCGCGCCATTATAAAAAAGTGTAATTATTCTTAATTCCTTTACAGAAACCATTCTGGTCTCAATCTCAAACCAAATTATTGGTCTACTGAAATAAAAATTTCCCTTTACTTCAATGAACACTGAATCATACTGTATCATTCATTTAGATGTTACAGCGAAGAACGTGATACTTGGATTGGAATGAGTAACATACTACTTGTTCCATAGCCCTTGCAATTTTGACAGTAATGACATATTTATCACTCTTCAGTTTAAAAACTAGACTAGTTTACTTCAAACCCTTGGTCAGTATTATTTTAAAATATCACTTTATATGGCCCCTTGTTTTCAAATTTCTGCATTGCTACATATTTATGTAAGAATTCATTAGAATTTTCACTTTCTGCCTACATTCCTGAAAACAATAACCAATGCCTGTGAAAGTTCATCAGTAATCTGCTGTGGTACTGGCCCTCTTTAATTATCGTTGACATGGAATCGTTCATTTCAAAGACGTTCTCTTGGTTTTCTGTTGCACAGAATTCATTTCACAGAATAAAAACCAATGGTTTTCCATTGCAGAACTCATACAGCAGACATTTTATTTCTCCGGAGTAAACTGTCATCACCCCACTGACACAAAAATTCTATCCCAGCCTGAATATATCACACATTAACACCACCTACAAAAATAGAATTTGTAAACAAAAAAATAGAAGACCAAAGAGTAACTAATTATATTAACCCTAGTTAATGCATAACATTCAAAAATTATATTAACTTTTAAAGTAAAATAGCACCAGTGACAAGCATTCATTCTTAAATGCAACTTCTTTTTTCCTCCGTGGAAGCACAGAAAGACATGATGGGAATGAATTAAGCATCTTTGACAAAAACTTTTTGTAGACATAAAAGTTTTCATTCTAACTCTACAAACAGCCCTGCATCAAAAGCAGACAAGATTGAATACTGTCAGTCTGTGACTTCCACTCTCTCTCAGATCTTGTTTTGTTTTTTCTTGGTTTTTAATGCCACTGGAGGACAGAAATCGTATTTTGGGAACACCTTTTTTTTTTTTAAGGTAACGCTTAAGCAGAATGCAGAAACAGGCCTCTCACATAAACCTCTTATCCCATATAAAAAAAACAAAAAACAAACAAAAAAAAAAAACCCACAAGCTCTTAAAATGCTGGAGTGCAAATAATTTTACATATATGTCTAATAAGTTTGCATGCCCATTTTTATTTTACTTTTACAGTTCCTCTTTTCTGGACTAACTTCTGGCTAGTTAAATACATTGGTCGTTGAGGCCTTTGGAGGGTCACTCTTCACTAAAATAGTCTCTCTGCTAAGAGCATTCTAGAAATGCTGTGCAGCTGCATTTCACATAACGTGTGTAAAACCTCCAGTCTGAACTGCATCCAGGTGCGGTTTTACTATCAAGAGCATCTGGTTTGCTTTACGGCCACAAAGCATCTCAGCATGTTCTTTTCTAGGACATCTGTGACCAACTCTAAACCACTGTAGAGTTAGGTAATATTTAATTTGGCTTATCTTCTCAGACAATTTGACTTGTTAAATATTTGTAAAAAGATAAGACAGTGCTCTATCATCATGACCTTTTGTCACAGATCTTCCACCTATGCAAAAAAAACCCCAAAACAAAACAAAAAAAAAAGAGGATGACAGTAAACCAGTGATTGACATGAGCATTTTTCCCTATTCCATTTTATTGATAATGACTCAATCAATGTAACATGCTCCCAAATTTTTGGTTAAATTTATTGCCATATTCAACAGCTTCGTGGGACTGAGCCCCAAGAAAATCAGTTTCTCTGCAAATCTCTTTATAATTCCTGTGTTGCCCATCATCATATTAAGTATCTTTTGACTATATTCTACGACCTTTACTCAGAAGATACCTAATGGCAAAATCCTCTCAGTCAGTATGACTCATGTGCTTTGAAATGAGGCTAAAGATGAGAAAATCACAGTGCAAAAATAACACTGTCCTGTATTGCTGTAAGTATTTATTAATTTTTACTTTAATGCCAATCCCAACCACTGGAACAGCAATGTGAATCTTTATATTAACTGTAAGAGTCTTTATATTTGGTTTTGCTACTTCTACTTGTAGCAGTTCTGCAAAACTCTCCCCCTTCCATTTCATACAACATGTTGGAAGGCATGGTTTCACTGCAGCCTTCAGAAAGCCCTGCCATTAATGAAGTGAACAAGGTTTAACTGAGAAAATAATTTTATGAATGACTGCTACTGATGCTGCTGATTCTCTAGACAGATATGGCTGATAAATTGTCTTGACCCTAGACCTCTCATGACGTATCAGATCATTTTACTTGCTCACCTTATCCTTTCCTACCCTTATCTGCTTTTCTTCTTTACTCCTCTTCCCTCATTTTGTCTTGCTTATATCTGTTTGGTCAAAACACATTTCCCTTCTTTTTTATTTTTTCCTCTTACTCCTTTCCATCTCCCTACCTGTCTCTACTACTGT
This sequence comes from Pterocles orientalis, assembly GCA_011057875.1. Taxonomy (NCBI): domain Eukaryota; kingdom Metazoa; phylum Chordata; class Aves; order Pterocliformes; family Pteroclidae; genus Pterocles; species Pterocles orientalis. The sequence continues at coordinate 2,711,388 of WKFP01015562.1, read as the reverse complement.
TCCATTTACAGTATAAACCACTGAGAATGGAGCCTAGATGGAGGAATGAGAAATTTCTCTAGAAAATTTATTTGTAGAAATGAGAAAACAAGTTTGAGCTAATAGCTTACAGATAAAACACTTCTACCACAGCAGAAGGGGAAGGAAGGAAGAAAGTAAGTATCCTTAAGACCTGGTCATCCTCACTTCAGCTTCAGTTTTGTTTTCACTGTAAGCAGTAGAGGCTTAGACTCATTCACTCATACTCTTTCATCACCCTGGTAAATTTTAGGCAACTTCTTTTGAGTGAGGAGGAAATCGTATCAAAAACTTCTACATGACTAGAATCAGAACCATTGCTTAAGCCATCCAGTTTGCCCATCTCACAACTTTCAAATGAAAAGGACAATTGACTTGATTTGTAGAGAGCACACACCTCACAGTAACTCGAAACCACAATTCCACATTAAAGAACCCAAACATGCTTAACATTAACAATATACAAAAACACTTAATGCATACATTTTCCCAAATACTTCTGTTTTGATTTCTCACTTTATCATAAGAGAAGACTCAATTTTACTAAAGTTATCCATTTAACAGACTAACAGTTTAAGCTTCTTATCTTGCTATTTTATTCTTACTTTACAAAATCATGCAAGGAATTTACTCCTCATTTATGCCTGTGGAAAGTTTTCCAGGTGTTTATAAAAAACAACTTTCATACTAGTTTCCTTTGTGCTATTTACTAGTAGTAGTTCATCTAACACACGTAGTGTGTTTTCAAGAGGTTACTGCAGTTAATCTTTTTTTCTATTGGAAATAAGCACTAAATTATGGAAGCCTCATAGGGATACCTTTGAGGGCTTTTGAGTTTGTTGGTGAAAAGACTTGATTTAGCTTGCATATTTTGGTTTGGGGATGTAGATGTTTTGTTTTGTTTTTAAATTTAACAGAAGGAAAATTTGTTTAGCTGAGTTTATTTATTTTGCTTGAAAAAAGATAAACCTGGTCGGAGCAATAGAGCTTAAACATCAGGAACTCAACACAGAACTCCCCCTTGCTTCAGAACTCTTGCCTCTATTATTACCTGAAAGCGAGAGTGGCTCAAGGCCTCTCAGATGTGCAGGTGTAGAATTTCACTGGCCTGTAAACATTCAGGTTAAAACAAATATTGTGAAATTTATTTAAGAAAAACCAGTTGTGACTGTAGAAGGAACAGAGGTAGTACGTATTCTTAGATGGGTGCTTATCAGCCAGCATTTGTTCTTTTATAACACCTTCCTCCTTCTCTGGAGTATGGAACCCCTTGCAACCTCTGCACACATAAGCAATTCAGCTCTTTCATTCTTGAGTTTTCTTACAGCATGTTGTGTGAATACCAGCTCCACTCACAGCAATTTCTAGGTATGCATCCTATGTAACTTATTCCACAGTTACCTCAGCTTCAGAGAGATCCTCCTCTCCCATGTGTCTTCCCTTCCACTCCCTCATTCCAGGTTCTTCCATTACTAACATCAAAGAAAACAATTAATTTTGCTCCTCTCCAATGTGCTTGTCCTCTTTGCATCTGCTTGACCTCGAATTTTCTGTTGTGACACATCACTGAATCATAGAATGAGGCTGGATGGTCTCTAGTGCAACCCTCTGCTCAGAGCAGGACCAACTTGAACGGGTTGCTCACAGCCATGTCGTCAAGTAACATCTGCCAGGGCCTTATACATGAAGTAGCAGCTTCGGAAATAATTAAAGCTACTCTGGTGGCTAAATTTTGCTTTCATTAAGGATGGTTGTAGTCTTGGTACTAATTTCACTGGGAGCATTATTTTCTCAGAACTGGGTCACTAGGTAGAATAGAATACAACTTACTTTTTTTTAATTCACTTAATAAAAGTCCTAGCTGTTTATGTCTCAACCCCAAGCTCATTCCTCAAGGCTCTGTAAACTAAACACCTGGAAACAATCACAGGCATTTTAACACCTCATAGAGACTTCAGTTTCCTGCATAATAATGATAAATAAAAAAAAGTCTCTGTTTCCTAATCAGCCTTCATAAATTAGCATTGTTTTACCAGAAATGTGAAAAAATAGCAAGATCGGTTAAAATGTAAGGTTTCCCTTACACTGATTGTTTTTTATTGCTTCATTTAAACAGCATCAAACAACACTGGTATATAATTAGTTCTGCCTTTAATCTTTAATCTGCCAAAGAGAAAGGCAAGAAGCCTTTAAGAGCCTTTAAGCTATAAGCTCTACAGAGCACTACAGAGCATTTGTTTGTGTTACATCCTTGTGTGGAGCCCTATTACACCAGAATCACAAATTCTCTCAGTCCTCCACAAAGGATGAGAGGGTAGATGAGAAAGAATGGAGCCTTATTCTATCTTCACTTCACACAGCAATTTTTTTTTTCAGTTTGCAAATGTAACAGTGTATAACTTACTTACAGATTTAGCATTTTGCTCAGAAGCTATTAAGTTAAATTTAATAAATTAACCCATTCATTGCTAAAGGAATGGGAAAATCTTCAATTAGAAATAGCCTCCCTTTAACCTTACAGAAAGCCATCTATGTATTTTCCTTGGATCTTTTTTCCAGTTGCTACAGTCAGTTGTTTGGCTAGAGAAAGATTGTCATCTGACACATAACAAAGCACAACCCTTAATTTCAATTGCGTGGGGTGTGACCACATATCAGACACACACAGCCACAATTCCTTTCTGGGGGAAGTTAGAACTCCTTGCTGTTAATGACAGGTCTGATCACCTGTCCAGACTAAACCACTTTGCAGGCATACATCTATATCTCAAACAATTCAGCTAGGGAACTTCAGCTGTCTTCCAGCAGCTTAGGATCTGTATGATCATCTGCTTTCACATGTCTTGTGACATTATTAGTGTATATAGGTAAACCATTAGGATTTCCTCAGTACCTTAGGAAACAAACTGATGCATTTCAACAGCCATTACCCAAGAGCTTTTGCTGAAGTGTTTCATAGATGTTTACAGTACAGGTGGTCTTCGGACTTTGAAACAAATATTGACTCTAGTACATAAAGTCAGGTTTCAGGAGCCTATCTGCAAGAACAGTTGTGGAATTTGTAAATTCTGGCATCCTGACAAGGAACATTATGTGAAATTCAGACCCTTTTGACTTTTTCTAGATATATAATAACAGAAGAGAATCTTCTTTCATGCAGTCTAGGACTATAATTATTTTTCTGAATTATTTAGTGATCAAAAACCTCCATATACATATGGAGCCTACCCTATATACATAGCACCTGTGAAACAATAAATAATATTTGCAGATGTACCTCTTCTATGCTATCAGTGAAAATATTCACACACTTGAACTGCTTGATACAGGCAAACACATTTACTTACACAGTACTAATCTAGTAAATAATGCATAGCAGAATTTTACATTAATTTTGCACGAATGAAAGTGACTGCATGATGCTGTGAGCTCAAGAATTAGGCTTGTATGGCTATCTGGGGAAAAAGATACAACATACATCCAGCAGCTTTTTCAGTCATGATTCCTATTTGTGGGTTACTATAGTCTTTTGAGGACCACCATCATTGCTTCTGAGCTCAAATACATATGGAAAACTAAATAATCTGACTGGTCACCTCTCTCAGAAATCTCCCAACTGGACCTTGTTACCACACTTGGTTGCCATTCAAATAGCAATTTCACATACTTCACACAGGCAAATATATTAGCAAACAGCAAACTTCATTATCTTTCATCTATGTCTGAATGATTTTGCTGCAACTAGTCACTTATCAGTTTCAGATAAACAAGTCTGAAATAAAACACAGCCAAAAATATTCTTAGGTATATGTCTAAACAGGGCACATTAGATAATGGATGAAGGGTATGTAGCATCAACCAACACAAGAACATAAATGGTACTAGACAAAAATGCATACAGTTACCAGAGCATACAAACTTTTCTACAGATTCCCATTCATAAACTGAAATATGGTAAGCAAGATGATTTTATTTTACTTAATACTAGGAATTTACTTATCCTAGCTAACAAAGCAAAATATAGAATAGTTAATGGATCTTTTTTTAAGGTTAGATGGTTCTTTGATTTAAAGAATTATAGAATCATAGAATCATAGAATGGTTTGGGTTGGAAAGGACCTTAAAGACCATCAAGTTCCAACCCCCCTGTGATGGGCAGGGACACCCTCCACTAGACCACGTTGCTCAAAGCCTCATCCAGCCTGGCCTTGAACACCTCCAGGGATGGGGCATCCACAACCTCCCTGGGCAACCTGTTCCAGTGTCTCACCGCCCTCACAGTGAAAAATTTATTCTTGATGTCTAGTCTAAATTTACCCTCTTTTAGCTTATACCCATTACCCCTTGTCCCCTCACTACACTCCCTGATAAAGAGTGCCTCCCCATCTCTCCTGTAGGCCCCCTTCAGGTACTGGAAGGCTGCTATTAAGTCTCCTCAGAGCCTTCTCTTCTCCAGGCTGAACAACCCCAACTCTTTCAGCCTGTCCTCATAGGGGAGGTGCTCCAGTCCTCTGATTAATTTTGTGGCTGTCCTCTGGACTCTCTCCGACAGGTCCATGTCTTTTTTATGTTGGGGGCCCCACATCTGAACACAGTACTCAAGGTGGGGTCTCACAAGAGCAGAGTAGAGGGGGAGAATCACCTCCCTTGACCTGCTGCTAATGCTTCTTTTGATGCAGCCCAGGACACAGTTGGCTTTCTGGGCTGCAAGCGCACACTGCCGGCTCATGTTGAGCTTCTCA
>WKFP01015562.1:2646442-2704704 GCA_011057875.1 Pterocles orientalis | reverse complement strand
AAAAAAAAAAAAAAAAAAAAAAAAAAAAAAGAGCATACTGGCAAGATATTTTTAAAAGTAGATCTGTCCTTATCAGCAAATAAGACTCTCTTTTCTAGCTGTAGTCAATAGACAACACTGTTCTTTTCTAACAAAAGTACATGAAAAACTTCACAGAAATAAAGCAATTAATAGCTGATTTCAAACATGAGTAAACTGTATTATCAAAGTTTAGAGGAATTCAATTTTACATTTAATCCAGACTAATTCATGCTACTCTCATTACCAGTAGTAACTTACTAAATAAGTCTTTTGCTTAAGAAAAGATAAGTTAGTTCCTTTAGACTACAAAGGAAAACCATCCATGATAAGAAAGGGGATTCCAGACTTAATAAAACCTATTCTGTTTAAAAGTAACATTAAAACATGCTTGCTGCAACATGTGTATGTCCTTATAGGAGAAACGCTTCTCACATCGCAGAGTTGAGTTTCCATCTTTGTGAACAGACTGATAGTTAATCTGACTCATTTTGTCCTATTCTGGGCTTCATATCTGTTTTCATCCTTGCACTTCAGTATTGCTGGAATGAGAACAGCTGTGAATGGGCACGTTACTAACAGCACGTTCTCTGGAGGATCTGTACGTGCGGTCTGATAGCAGCCTATATAAGTCTGCTCCTATTCTGAAGAAAGGAAAAATGACAATTTCATAAATCTTCTGTCAGTATTTAGCATCATATTTTCAGCAACATTTTCCATCATCTGTTTCTGAATTCCATCTTCTTCATTACACAAAAATGTATTCAAAGGGAATGCAAGCTGTAGCTTAAGCTAAATTAGGTAATGGCATATTTATTTTTTTCAACATACTGCTTTAGATTTTATGCAGAGGTTAAATTGTATTGACATTTTAGGAATTTCATCACGTGCAGTCAAAATAAAATAGTGTCTTCTCCTCTGTTCTCTTCCTGTTCCAGGCTCTAGGTTGCTTTACTCCAAAAAAGGTTAAAGCTCAGAAGGAAAAGGTAAAGATTCTTTTCAGCTGCCTTAATTTTCCTACAGGCTTAGACACCCAAGCAGAAGTCATCCTTGTTTTGAACGAACTACATTTCCAAGTAACCTACCGGCTCCTTTGCACTCTAAGAAGGCACTGCGCCAAGAATTGTTTACCCTCTGGTCCCACGTCCAACATAAGAATTCCTATAAAGCTGTGGAAGGCAATCAATGCGCTAGGTCTATGCACATTAAATCCTGAAAAAAAAGGGAATTCCTACAAATAACATTGGAACAACTTATTTCTTCTGTATATAAGATAACTGCAAAGGAATGGGCAAATAGGAATTTACCATTTTATTCTGACCTTTGCTAAACAATTGTCCGACAAAAGTTTTCCCCAAAAGTTCAATTCCTATCTAGAAAGAGTATGAGGAATACACAAAGAAAAAGTATAGTTAAAAAAAAGCTGAAACAAAATGACAAACAAAAGTTGTAGTTTTTGCGGGTTGCAACTGACAGAGCAACTGACAGAGCCACCCGTGTGTTTATTTAGGATGCACTCTAGTGGACACACATATAACAAAATCAAGCAGAGATACAAATATTAGGAAAACATAGAAAATTAAAGCCACATGGAAGTAATAATTAGAATTATTTACCAGCATGTTTTAAAATACTGTCTTATAATTTGTACATATTTCATAATTAAATATGAAGGCTGTATGAGGGCTGAAATTTTCATCGTCACCATGACTGGGCATAAAATGTAAACGGACACAAGTTAACAGTTTTTGAAAATTTTAATCTAAATAACAAGATTCAGTTATACATACTGACTCAAAAGAGAAACTCCATCTACTTATACAGTTATGCCATCCCTTTGAGATTGTCACAGGAAGCTGCTGTGTGTACAGTGTTAATAGGTGTAACCAGAACCATAGTATTTTAAAATGTGGCCTTAGAATTATACTATTTTAACAGTTATTAATAAATAACAATCATCAACTGTGGAAAAAAATCAGGTTTATTTATCAGTTTTTTGATATCAGGATGTCAACCATAAGGGCATATTCATTCCACAGAAAAGGTTCTTGACTGTCATAGAAATTGCAAACCTATACTGATGCAGAATAAATGTAGACAGCAAAGCCTGACTACCTGGTCACACAACTAGTTCCATTTTTCATTACCTAAAAAGTTACATGAACATTTATAAGTATTTATACCTGGAAAGCGACATTTTTCTCTTTTGATTTTAAAGCTGTTTATGTAAGACATACCAATTAACAGCATCCAAAAAGCAATATGACAATAAAGAGGGCAACAGGATTTAAAAATAAATGTTATTTTTTTTATTTTTAAGGGAAAAAATATATACTACTCTACTAGGAATCAATAGTGCTTACCTTTTTAAAAATTGATAAGATTATGCCTAGTATAAGCTACATGAACACAACAAGTTACTTAGAGCAGAAAAATATTTATTACATGACTGACCTTTTCCTACTGGGTATATAGAGATTTTTAATAGTTTGCCAATGAGAACAAACCCCTTAAAGCTAGCTATAATATAAACAAATTAGAGTGAAATTATCTCCAAAATCTCTTTCATCCCAAAACTGAAGAAAGCAGTGAACACTCAATTATGCCCTCAATTTGTAATGAAGAGTATTTTCATTACATGATATTGGCAATGACTTAATGTTGATTGTCCAACCAGCCTTTATTATTAGAAGACACTGAGATGCAAAGTCACGTTTTAAACAAGAAGCACAGGATTTCTTAGTGATGGTGTCTTTTCCATTTACCACGAATAGACACAAAACATACTTGACAACCTGTACCAATCAGTGATTACAGGAAATTGTTTCTTATAAAAATTAATGCAATCTTTAAGGATTATAAAACTTATTTTATATATAAGTATGGATCAACCTAAATATCTTTCAATTTTTTAGGAGTGAAGCTTCGAGAACTAATAACGGTATTTAGTAGACACAACACATATGTAACTTATTGATTTGCAAATTCAAGACAAACACAGGAAAGATTATTTTAAGACTTGACTAATGAAAACTGATATGCAGACACTTGCAGCTTATCTAATACCACACAATAACCAGAAAAGGTTATTATAAAACCTAAGGCAAACACCTAACGCTAGTAAAAGCACTTCATGGTTTCTAAGATAGACCAGATTTTCTAGTACATTTGTCTACCGAGTCACATAGAGTTCAATTTATTTCTTCCAGGTAAATTGGAAAATCTTCTGAATTGATTTTTGCATCTAGTTTGAAGTGCAGAACTCTCCCTCCATCTTCTAATCTGTAGAGCATTCCCTCTTTCTATCAGAAGGCATTAAAATTCTTGGAAAATCCTTTTTCAATAATCTTTTATTCTTTTAATATTGACTCAAATTATCATATTGTAGCTTCTACTCTGAAATAATCTTGACACGTTAATAAGATCTATAATTACATTGTCACACTTCAAGAATCAATGGGCAATAAATAGAAAATACATTTACTGCTTTCATTTCAATTGCAGTTTTCTTCCTCTGAGTCAGCCATGCTAGCTACAATGGTTTAAGAACAAAAAGGACGCATCACATGCCAGAATTAACAGAACTTTATACAAACATACAGAAAGAACAGAAACTGAAACAGGTATGTAAATCACTTCTATATATAAAACACATAAATTAAGACATTACACTTCAGGATCAGCAAGTAAGGAGTAGAAAATATATTTACTGCTTTCAGATCAGAGGGGACCTTTCTTGTTCCGATTCTGCCATGACATCTGCCACACTCTAAAAACAAAAAAATAAATTCTATCAGTTGCCAGCATTAACTGAACTTTGTAAAATGAAAGAAAAAGAGGAAAAATGAAAAAGAAAAAACCCACATGAAGACAAGTTGATATTCTTCCACTCAGTGAAATACGATGAAGTTCATCACCACCCTTTTATTATAAAATCCAGCAAGTCTGGATGAAATACTATGATTCTGATAACAGAATAGTTTCAATAGTGCATATCTATATATTTTAATATTACTGATCTGTTCTTAATTTGTAGTTTTATTCCACAAACATATTATTGTAAAGCCTGAAATAACATCACCAAAGGCCAATCTAATCCAACTTTAAATTACTTTAGGTATGAAAACTAGGAAAATGGCACATATCAGAAGAAGTAGGTAAGTTTACTACTCATTTTCAGTTCTGGTTTTGCAGTTCACTTATTTAAGAACATATAAAATATGCCAAAAGCCTCAAGAATACTTTTTAATATGTAACTATCAGAAAACTATTAAAAATTGCAGCTATACAAGACCTTGAGAACTCATCTGATTTACCTTAGTGAAAAAAACACCTTTGAAAACTTGACCCTAACAATAGTAATAATTATGTTCACAAATATATTGAGAATACTTATAAAATAGGATGTTATTAGAGTAACTTTAAGCATAAAGCATATTAATATCATAATACAAATTCTGAGATAGAATTACACTACTGATACAGAAATTAAATGAGCAAACTATTAAGGCTAATAAAGCAAAATGGATTCTGAAAATGATACTAAAACTAGTACATCAAAATGTCAAGTCATACTACTTGGAATACTCTTAAATAGAAAAAGTCTGACAGATATAAATATTTTTATGACCAGTGAATACTCATAAAGTCAAGTGATTTCTCAGGAGTTGGCAGTATCTGTTAAATGTATTGCTATGCCTTATAACAAATGAAGGCTGATTAATGGCCCTTCATTTCTTTGAACTGTCAAGTATAAAAGGAATGAGGGAAGGAAAGAAAAAAAAAAGCTGGGCATAGAATATATCTGAGGATCACAATGTAGAGCCATAGCTGTAGTACTGAAAGCAGTAGATTCATGTTGACACAGGGCTCAGCTAACCCAATTCTCAGCAGGTCCTAGCCTTAGTGAGCACTGTTTGTGGCTAGTATCTCTTTTTTCATGTTAAAAGATTGCTCAGATATCTCTGCACGGGATTGCATTCTGCTGCACAAAAAATATACTTCACCCCAACCAAAAAAATATAAAGAACTTCAGTCACTCAAAAATGAGTCATCTTTTGTGACTTAACACATGTTGTATATGACTACATGTTCACATGGCAAAGGAAGGCTGCCTCCTCTCCGAGAATATTCATACTTTCATTTGCAACATATCTGAATACAAAAGGGCATTTTAAATCTTAAGAATTCAGTCAGTCAACACCACACAGTCTTTCAGAATGGCTTAACTTACTAGAGAACAGGCTAAGGACAGTTGGGAGGTTGTGGCCAAAATACCATCCCTTAAAACCATAGGAGAGAACCAGAACAGCCTTAACTCCAACAGTTTTAACCTTTGATATGTCAGCACAGGAAAGCAAATCTGTAAAAACCAATAATTTATAATCTCCCTGTTCTTTCTACACACTTACCTCAGCCCGTCCATTCTCATCTAGCTCCTCAATTCTGGTCAAATGAGGCGCTCCAGGTCTATCTGTAAGCTCAGCTATCATCTTTCCATTTCCCTGTGGTAATGAAAACCAGTTTTCAGTTCAAAGTATTCCATGTAATGAATAATTATCTACAGATAATATTTCAGATGTGTTAAAATTATGTTATGTATTGATATAAATACTTTAGATGTGTGCTATACAAATGTATCCACACATGAATATGGTCTCTGTATGCTTGCTAAGACTATTTTAATCAGTTTTTTGAAATAACATGAATTTTGGTTTAAATTTCTACATATTCATTTTTTCCTGTCACTTTCATACTGTCATCTTTCTACAATTATGTTCTATCAGTATTTTAACAGAGTGCTATAAAAATGTACATATCTCTAGAATATAACATGCTCCATGTAAATACAAGAGATATTCACACTTAAACTTTATTGAGTTAAACATGCCAATTACCAGTGTATGTTTTTACTGAAATAGCATCAAAAGACACTGACATTTGTATACATCTTCTTCTGTTAGTATAAATTCCTGTGCACCAGGAGGACTTCAGAATCAAGAGGCATTCCAACTCCAAACCACAGTTCCTTTTCCAGGTACAGCAAATGGACTTTGCACTGACATACAGTAAAATGTTACAGCCTAGACACTTAGACATGCTTAAGTTGTAATACTTTCTCATAAATACCATCATGGAATACGAAAGCACCAACTAAGCTGACCTTACACTAAATTTTGCAATAAATTTATGCTCTGTTCTGAATATAAACTAAATAGACCTCATAGAACAGAAAAAAATTCAAGTATAAAACACAGATTAGACATTCTTCCCCCATTTTCACAATTTTTTTTTAAACGTGTTAGTTCAACACCCATGAGATTCTGCCTTGTGTTTTTGCATTTAAGGCCAGAATCTGGAAAAGACAGCTGATTAACAGTCTTTTCAAACCACTGACTAAGCTTTAGCTTAGACCTCTTGATCTTTCTGCTCCAACATCATTTTGTCTTCTTCCTTCTGCAGCTCCAACTCCTCACATTCTTGTTCCAACTGACCCTGCAGTCAGTTTAAGAAAGGACATATTAGAAGGACAAAAAACCACATTAATCTTCCCCACCTCATTGCTTACAATGCACTTCATTATTGAAATCTTAAATAAAATTAAAAAATGAAGCCTCAAATGTAACTGCAATGTTATAACATAAAGCCCTTTCAGTATCATCTGACTCAACGTTTTCACAGGTTTTAGACTAGTATGTATAGAAAGGCTTTACTACCAAGAAGAAATGGACAAATGAAATTGGAGTACACACTTAAGATACTGTCTTATTCCTCATGCTCTTTATCAGTCTATATTCATTATCTCCTACACTTTGGATTAAGCTCTTTGACAGTTCCTGTATTATCTAGTACAGGCAGACGAATCCACATAGAATCAAATCCATATAAAAGATTGGTAAGCAATGCCATTAACATTAATCATCTTCATCATCAACCTTTAAAATTTCCCAGTGAAAATATCTAATACAAAAGAGTTTATTCTTTGTGAGCCTAAATCCTATTGCATCAAAACTTCAGAAACTGCATAATCAAAATCATTATACAGAGATTAGAAGTATACAGAGCACTAAAAGATGTCACAGCACCATATGCTATTTACAGTTGCCTATCATTGTTATTAACCTGATGTTGTTCTGCAAGTTTTTGCTGGATCATTAGCTCTTCTTCCTTCATTTTTCTTAACATTTCAAGTTCTGCCAGGGCCACCTGCCGTTCTTGTTCCAGCTCAATCCTCTCCAACATTCTCTATTTCAGATATAACACAGAATCAATTTAAAAAATAGAGATTAAATAGCATGAATTAGTTATATTGTCACGATTTTTTTTGCCCAAGATGGATCCACCTTTTCTTCTTCATCTAAGATTCTTCTGTAATTGTAAATCCAATGTGCTAGATACTCTATTGGATCTGCTGGCCGATGCTCTGCAACCTCTGCTAGTCCCTTTTTCAAGCAACTTCCCAGGCATCTCTTCAGATACTGAGACTCCATTTACATCTACCAACAACAAACAGACAGACAGACAACAGCCATCAATGTCAGAATTAAAGTAGGGGCTTTACAAATTATTGCCTCAGGCACCAAATAATGAACATACTCCTTTTGTTAACCCAGCAAGTAATAGAAAAAAGTTATTCAAATTTAATATTGGTTTAGTTCTTAAAAGCTCCAGTGACAGATCAGTTATACCAAGCACTGCAGAAAAACAGTTATACACCCCTCACTGCTTAAGCACGTGTAACTCAGAAACCGTTGGTAATTCTAGGCCAGAGTAACAGCAAAAAACCTCAAAGCCACAACAGGATACAGAAAAGTTCTACAGGGATACGTGAAGAACAGCGAAGCAGTTCTGTGAAGGATTAAGGATAGATTCTAGTTTGAACTAACAAAGCCTTGAGGGTCCTAAAAGCACTGGTGACCTTCACTGCCCTGACCGTTTTCACCCCCACCCACCTCCCCCGCCCCCGAGCCCCATTTAAGCGCAGGCCGGGCCTTTGCGCCCCCCTCAAGCTGCCCGCGGTGGCAGCCCCCACCCCACGCTGCTCCTACCGGCCGCTCCTCAGCCGCGGCAGCCACCCCGGCGCCCCGCGCAGACGGAATGCAGTGAGGCGCGCGCCACCCCAGGACGCTCTGGGTTGCTAAGCAACACCGCTCGAAAGCGCACCGCAACCTCCACGTGACCGGCAGGAGGCACGCGATTGGAGAAGGGGGCGGTTCCCGGGTAGCGTGACTGGCACTTCTGCGGACAGAGGAGGTCGCCGCCGCTCTGCCTCCTTCACCCCCGGCCTGCGGCCGCCTTTCGGGCAGTGGCCAGCAGAGGTGCTCCACGGACATGGGACTCCTCCCGCCCCCCAGGAGCCGCTCCCTCAGCGCGGCGTCCCCACGCCCCGCCGCCATCCTCGCGCAGGCGCCCCACGGCCGCCGAGCGCCGCGCGGCGCTCGGCGGCCGTGGGGCGCCTGCGCGAGGATGGCGGCGGGGCGCGGCGTGGCGGCAGAGGCCTGCGTGGGGCAGGTGGTGCTGCCCGGGGACGTGCTGCTCCTCCCCGCACACCCCGACGAGGACGGCGAGCAGCTGCGGCTGGGTGCCAGCGTGGCCCCGCGGGGCCGGCTGCTCTGCGGGCCGGGCCTGCGGCGGTGCGCGGCGGGACTGCTGGTGACCAAGTGCGGACTCTTGCGGCATCGCCAGCCGAGCGGCGGCGCGGCGGCGGCCGGCGGCGCCTACTGGGTGGACTCGCAGCAGAAGCGGGTGAGGGCGCGGAGGGGCCGGGGTGCGGGCGGGGTGGGGGGGGGTGTCTCTACCGTGTCTGCGCTTGCCTGAGCTGTGTCTTCACCACCCCCCTCTGCAGTATGTCCCGGTCAAGGGTGACCACGTCATAGGGATCGTCACGGCCAAAGCGGGTGACGTGTTTAAGCTGGACGTCGGTGGGAGCGAGCAGGCGTCGCTGTCGTACTTGGCCTTCGAAGGCGCCACGAAGAGGAACAGGCCTAATGTGCAGGTGATGCTCGTGTTTGTTGGCCGTAACGCCTCGGCCGTGCCGCTTGGTGGTGCTTCTGTCACGTTTCAGTAGTTTTTCGTAGTAAAAGTTTTTATCACAGGTATGTGAAAGGAGGAGTGCAGGTTTATCGGCAACGATTTCTCCTTGGCCCTCCTCAGAGCTTTTTGTACAATTAGGCTGTGGGCTTTCTTAGGTTTCTTATTAGAATATGTAACTAGTTGTGTGATACCTGTCAGGTGGCAGGTTTTTTCAGTCCTTACACTTTAACTTTCCTATAATGCTGCCAGCAGTAGATGTGGTTCATGAGTAATGAGCATCCGAGGGGACACTCTGAAGTTAAGGTTCTAAAACAATCTTTTACACCCTCTGATAGTGGTAAGAAACTGGTTTTTTTTAGTAATACTGTTATGAACAGTTGTATCACACATGGCGTGCCACAGCTGCTGCATTCAACTAAAATGCCATTACCAGAAAGTGAACATGAACTGTAAAGAAAACAAAATAGGTTAGTGTGATTTTTGTTGTTGTCTTGATAAATGATGACAAGAGTGGGTTGCTTAGACTTTTGATACCCTCAAAGTCTGAAAAAAGAGGGATTAATGTTTGGTATTTAAAAAAAAAAAAAAGGAATACTCCATGAAAAAAAATCTGTACTTTTTTGTATCTTTCCTATTCCAGTAATCATACAAGACAATTGTTTCTATAAGATGTTTCCTTTAGTAGAAGAACAGAAAATTAAAATTCCTATTATATCAATTTATTTTTCTGTCACCAGTGTTTTAAAACTATTTTGTAGCCACATGGGAGGGTCTGTATCATGTCTTTCTTACAAATGTGCAGTGTGATCTTCTCTAATACTTTTCCTTTTTGGCACTGTTTTGTTTAGGTGGGAGATCTTGTTTATGGTCAGTTCCTTGTAGCAAATAAAGACATGGAACCAGAGATGGTCTGTATAGACAGCAAGGGAAGATCAAGTGGAATGGGAATAATTGGCCAAGATGGCTTCCTCTTTAAAGTTTCCTTAGGTCTAATAAGAAAGTAAGTACTATGAAAAGTAAGTAGACACTCTAACATGTAATGTGGTGGGTAGAATTTGTGCAACTATTTCTTCTAAGCAGTGTGGACAATTTGGTAGTCAGAGTGGGTAGTTGTTTTAGTGCATTTATATCAAGTTTTACTGAGTAGAGTGTGGATATTGACCTAGAGGGAGCATACATTTTCCCCCTTAAGAGATTTAGATGCTCTCCTATGCGGTGTTGTATGCCCTGCTTAAAAAAAGTGATGTGATTGCCAAGAAACAAAACCGTTGACCTGGGGAAATGAAACATTCAAGATGGGTTTTCAAGTGTGTACCTACTACCTTAGAGTTTAAAAACTGGAAATGCTTACTGTCCTTTTTCTGCTTAAGGGGATAGTGGGAGATGTAAATTTAGAGGACACCTAATTAAAAGGGTCTTTCCACATCAATACAATTATTTTCTGACTTCCAAAGAAAAATAAATTTCATTGAAATTAAGGATGCAGGTGAAAAATTTGCAGGATTTTCATTTAAAACTGACATGTTAATCCAGGAACTACTTCATAAGCTTTTAAATGTTTTGTGAACTTTGGAGTTACTTATGCTGATGTAAATACAAGATTTTTGTGACTGTCAAAGAATACCAGATTACACGAGTAAATTATAGTCAAGCTTTGTTGCTTTTGGGGGGGGGCGTTGTTTGTTCTTATTGTTCTTTGGAAAGCAATCTGGAGATGCAGAGCAGCTATTTTGTACCTGACTTTTTAAAGCAGTGATTTCTCTTGTTTACATGTCTCCTCAGAAGTTAGTGTGAACTGATACAGATACTTTTGCAGCTGTTTTGCTCTTTTTCCACATTTTGTCTGTATGCAAGTGTCTTGGGTCAGGACCACCACCACGTGGTCGCAACCCCCTTCCCCTCCCAGTAAGATGGGGAAGGATAAGAAAAAAAAAAAAGTGGAACCTCGTGAGTTGAGATAAGGACAGATTTTTAATAATACCACACAAGGAAAGCCAAAGAAAAGAGAATATTACAATAAGACAAGGTATAGAATACAATGGAAACACTGATACAATTAATATCTCACCACCGAGGGCTTCACAAAAAAGGGGGCCGTCTTCGGCTACCTTCCCCTTATATCCTGGGCATGACTTCAGCATGCTTTCCAATATCCCTTTGGCTATGCCCACCTCCCAGCTTCTGTGAGGAATTAACCCTATCCCAGCTGAACCCAGGACAGCAAGTAGAGAAGTAGCACTGTATTACAAGTAAACTGCTAAATTCTCATATGTTTGTTTCTTTGAAAAAGCCTATTGAAGCTTGATTTAATCATAGATGTATTACAATATTCTCGACACTTTTATTTTTCAGTATGCTGTTGCCTAATAAAAAGAAAATAGTCAATGTTCACTGCTGTTGTTATTGTCTCCTGAAGGAGAAGGGAAGTCTGATGTCAAACTTATAAATAGCAGCAAGTACTTTAAAAATGTCACTTTGCCAAACAGTGTAGTTTTGGAATTTTAATCAATTAACTTTAAATTTGTCAGGTGTTACTTCTAAATCCATTTAGAAAAAAACCAAGTAAATTCACAAGAGCTGTATTTTTTTTAGGTGCATATATCTTATGACAGGAGAATTAAAGATCTGATACTGTGTTAGTGTTTTGGACACAGATGCACCTTGATCATTTTACCTTTTGGTGTTGCTTTAATAGCTCCCACAGTACAGTAGTTAGTGTGGTTTGGTTATTGATTGATAATAATGTGGTACCTATCAAATGTGAGCACTTCTTCCTCTGACTTTTCTTTAATCTTGTTTACAGACTCTTGGCTCCTAAAAGTGAAATAATTCAGGAATTGTCACAA
This sequence comes from Pterocles orientalis, assembly GCA_011057875.1. Taxonomy (NCBI): domain Eukaryota; kingdom Metazoa; phylum Chordata; class Aves; order Pterocliformes; family Pteroclidae; genus Pterocles; species Pterocles orientalis. The sequence goes on along the minus strand of WKFP01015562.1, from coordinate 2,692,807 downwards.
TTGTACCCATTTGAGCTGGTGCTGGGAATGAATGGAAGAATATGGGTAAAAGCAAAAACAGTTCAACAGACTTTAATAGTAGTAAATATTTTGGAAGCTTGTGAGTATATGACTGCAGAGCAGAGAAAACAAGCACTTGCCAAACTGTCAGGGCATTGATAAGAGAAAACTTTGAGGATTTGTTTGAAATGGCTGTAGGGTATTTTGTTTTCTTTTTCTTGTATTCACATTTATATTAAAAGCCATTTTTTACATGAAGTACTAGACTTTTGTTGTTCTTCAGTTCCCTTCTTTATCCACTCAGCTTGTTTCTGCCTTGTTTAGGATCTTTGTTTTTACTCTTGTGATTATGAATTCCTGTTTATGAATTTTCTCACTGATGTGGAGACAGTCTTTAAAAGCTTCCATTAGCTCTGAGTTCTGAGGTGTAGCTAGTTAAGCCTTCTCTAAGAAAACTGGTCAATTTGTGAACTGCATGTATTTGCTTTTTTTAGTCATCATTAATATTGAAACTTCAAATAATACTTGTTTACTTTGGGTAGTGGAAAGTATCATGCAGGTCATTCGTTCTGGTCAGGTGCTCTATTTATACAGTGATAAGGAGTGATTGTTTAACATTTTACAAAATCTGGAAATAAAAACACACGTGGAGAATACCAGAAAATAATTACAGGGTGTAGCATGAAATAATGGGGGTGGTTAAGGCAAATGATCAGATAAGACCCAACACACCGTCACAGTGACCTTACCACTTTTGCTAAAATATAACCTGGCTAGCAGTATTAAGGAAATAGTGATTAGGACATACCTTCAGTATGAACACTCAGGAAGCTTGATGTCTCATGGAGGTAGAAAAAAAAAAATATACTTAACAGCAGTACTGTTTGGAGTGACTTGCAATTTTTTTGTGCTTTTTAACTAGAGATTATATAAAGACCACTGCAGCAATAGCTGTGTATTTCTCAATTCTAGACATTTTAGATTTTCTTTAGTTACAGCATGAGGATTCCATATAGCTTTGCTTCACATTTAACAAAATCAGCATTTCTGAACAAAGCTGCATGAGGTTCATTGTGTAGTGGTTCCTCACATGCATATAGAGGAAATGCTGTCCTAGGAAGGATAGGCTGTCAGGCTATTTTAGTACATGAATAGTTTGCTACTGTTTTTTTTGAGAGAAAAAGAACTCTGGAGTAACAGAACAGGAACGATGCCCGCTTCCTGTGGGAGAAAAGTTTGACCGTATGTACCCAATGAACTGCATTGGTGCTATTTTAGCAGTTACTTAGATCTATAGTGTTTTGTGGTTCTTAAGCTGAATAGTTTGATAGCAATAGTTAAATTAGAAAAAAACAGACTAATTAGAGTAAGCCTGAATACCATCATAATTCCAAGTTGAAACAAAATTTTTCCTATTTATTTCATCCAAAGCTCCGCCTGTGGTATGTGATAATATGGTTTTCTTTGGCATCTCTCTCATTTAGAAATTGCTTCAATTCAGAGCCACTCCTGTGACTCATCTTTAATATGCTTACCTAGGGCTTCCCGTCATTCAGTAAAAACACAATGCTAATGGTTTCTGAGTGAGTCTGATGGCTACAATTCAGAATTCTTTCTGTGTTTCACTGGCCTCCCTATTTAGCATTTAGGGTATTGCTTTTCTGGCTTGATATATCTTTAGTCATCTTTTTTCACTTGTCTTCTCCCAACTGAGGTGACTTTCATTCGCATGCGCTAAATCCTGTAATAGGCCTATAATCTATTTTACTACACATTAAAAGCTGTAATACAATAAGGATTTCACTAACTCTGCTGTTCTCTGGTGTTTTTTTCAACTGCAGCCTTGCAGGTTGTCTGTTATTAAAACAATAGCTGGCATAAGCAGAAAAGCACTTGCCAAATCATCTCAGGGTGCTAACTTTGTTTTCTGTGAATGTTCTTGGATCATAATAGTAAAACCACAGGAATGGGGAATGACATGGATCATTTCCTGAAGAGCTGTGGCTTGAAATGCAATTAGCCTTACCACTCCCCCTTTTACTTGTCTAAGCAACCTCCCTTCCCTCCAAAAAGTCTTGAGTTTTAAGCCTCACCTGCAAGATACATGAACAATCTCTGTTTTAAAAGTGCTGTTTTGGTGCTGCAGTGTAGCAAATGGTGACCTTGACAGTTTTCAACACCATCAGTTGACCTGTTTTATACCACCCATTATTCTGTCCCACTGTGAACTGATAATCACCCAAATATAACCTTAGTTAAATAAAGAGCAGGAAAGAAAATACATTAAAATTATCCTTGTTTTTAATTTAACAAAATAGTGTAGCCACAAGGCACTTGTTTTACCACCTACACAGTCATTTTAAGTATGTGCTACACTTAAGTTTGACATTTAATGCAGTGACAAAAATGACAGTGGATGTGAACAAAATGGGTGTGGGCAAAAATTATTGAAAGCAAACACCTTTAAACACATTACTGAAAGAAGGCAATGTTGACTTGTTTTTACTTGGAGGAAATAAAGCTATACCTTAAACCTTGACGAGTTTTATCTAATGAACAAAATATTCAGGGAAAATCTGTATGATGTCTTTGTGAACTTCTAGTTCTGGCTCAGTGGCTAAACCAGTGTCACTGAAAAAGAGTGATGCAGACTATAACTTGGTTCTAGGAAGAAAGACTGATTATGAGTTAATTATGTACTCTGCTGGAAGTGTTACAGGAAGTTCTTCACATTCCCATTAAACGCACATAAACACATTTCAGGAAATGGAACTTTGAGAGTTGATGCTGTGGACTCGCAATATACGTTGCTTAGTAGAATTCTGTCTGTTGTGTTTATCTGCATGATAATTTAAGTCTTATTTAGAGTCATTCATTTCAGGTATTCGCTGATTGTGCATTTGTGCTTTGTGATAGCTTTTCTTTCAAGTTGTTGTGAGGAAAGTAGTAAAGACTAGATGTCAACATGGACACAGTCCATATCCCCAGAGATGAGCAGATCCCTTTAGAAAACAACTTCACAAAGAATTAAATGGAAACTGTACATTGAAAATATGCAATATGTAGTTTGTGGCCCTTCCTAGGTTGATGTGTTGTATAAAGACCAAGAATAAATGCTAACAGAAAGTACAGATATGCAATGTTTAAACTAAGTATCATAGTAAAACATTTGTATTTTGCTCTATCAGAAGAAAGTTGCATAAATAGTTCAATGTAATTAGCGGATTAAGAGCTTAACTCTAAGGCTATGGTTAGCACGTGGCTGTAGCTCTGCTAGATGAGAAGTTTACTGTGCCCAGCTACTCATTACCACCTTACCACCAGAAGCTGCAACTGAGGTTTGCTGGCACGTGTATTTGATTCCTAGCCAAGTCCTGTCCAAATGACCCAGATTGGTATCAGCACTTTTAATAGCAGGGTTGTTTTGTTTTTCTAACACGGATGTTCTTTTGGCAGAAGAGGTTATGGAATTTTTCTCTGAGATTTTAAACCTTAAGGGTAGTTCATCTACTACTGGAGAAGTGTAGATTTGTTAAGAGAAAGCCCAGTTCTCTCCTTTAGTGCTTGAAGAAATAATTCTGAGCAACAGCTAAATCAAAATCAGCAAATAATTTTAAACCTTACAAATTGGTCGCCTCCAAGCTCTACATGTTATATAAAAAAATTTTTACATCAGTTTTTCTAATTACATACAACACACTTGGTGAGATGTGTTATTTGAGTATATGAACTATCTGTCTTAAGGACAATGTAGGACACTTCAGTTGTATTAGTACAACTGCAGCAAGCAGCCTTGTCCTTATGCATGACTTGTATAGATTGCAAGATGTGTAACTGCTATTGAAGTCTATAGTAAAAAACATGCTGGTTTTGCCCCAACAACTTGAAAGAGAAATAGCCTAGAAACATGTTGGGTTCCTGGATTTTAATAGAAACTATGTAGTAGTTTTGGGCAGTTAACCAGGACTGCTGCAGAATGTCTGTTTTCCTCTGATGTCCTGATCTCACAGAAGTACAGTTACTGCCTTCTCAGTGCTATCAATATGGGTATTTTGGGATGTTCAAGAACCTGTTTGCTTATAGAGCCTGAAACTTAATCACTATTCTAGTGCCTTGAATAGACATTAAAGATAATAACTCTTTTTACTAAGCCTCAGCACCCCACCTAGTATGAGAAAAACTGAAAATTAGATGTAAAATAATAGTATAGGTAGCACTTTGCAGGACAAAGAAAAACTTCCATTTTGCTTTAATTACACTTAACCTGATGTGCAGTTATTAAAGACTGAAGGACAGACAGAAGGACTAATGACCTCGTCTGCTCTCTCCAAGGGCTTTGGTCATCTATTGCATTGTTGTAAATGGTAGACTTTTCTGTGATTCAGTGTTTATTAGGACATTGCCAAGAGATTTGTATAAGCAACTGTATACTCGTTAAAAGAATTACTAGTTCTTCCTGCTCTTGTCCAGATGGAGGGTGTTGCATCAACCTCTTCTTGATGTTTCACTGTGAACTGCTCATGTGGGTGAAACTGATTTCAAAAGACCAGTAGGTCCTTCATTTTCTTCAGTCACTACTGCACCCTGATCCTAAGATAAATCTAAGATCCTGTGTCCAGGCTGTCTGTAGACAGACTGGTGCTTTTGTTTCCTAAGATTCAGGATGAGGTTGAAAACACCACCCCATGAGTACATATCACCATACAGCCTCCAAACAAGAAATGGCTTTTGTCTGGTCTTGCCAAAACCTATGTTGGTCTGCATCTGCATGGATATGCCTTTAGAAGCACATGGGTGAAAAGTTCAAGCTCTGTTTTTGTATATCTGCATCCAATCTTAGTTGGCTCAATGTCAAAAATCTTAATTAGTCTGGAAATCCTTTTACAGGCATAGGGTCTAGATCCTACCTTAGCCCACCACTGTCCATTTCCTTGTTGCTTTTGAGATCTCCTACTTCCTGATAGAAAAGAAGTTTAATATAAGCCATTTGTCTAACAACGCCCTTGGTCAAAAGCTGTTCTATAGAAGCATGATCCAACAAGAAATAGAAATAATTAACTTCTGAAATAACACACAGCTGTGTCATTCTGTTCATGAATTGAAAGTTTTGTAATGCCAGATCATGTTTTAGCATAGATACTGATACAGTGCATGCGGGGTGACTTATGCACAGGCATGCTAGGGAAATTTAATTAACTGATACACAAGCAGTTTTCAGACTGATACTCTTCATTTGGTTTAACTGCTATAAAACTGAATTACGAAAGCAGGAAGAGAAGGGCTCAATGTGCTTTTAAAGAGCACTGTTCAAAACCTGAGAACTAGAAGATTAAATATCAGTGCCTGTTGCTCTGTGAAATGTTCTTTTCATGTGTGTTAGGGACTTTGTTATTCTCTTTAACAGGAAAAATGTGTGAATGTCTTAATAGGTGTGTGGAGAAGGTAAACTATTACAGATCAATCATAATATCATTTTATCAAGAGGGAAAAACCGAAAACTGAAGAAGTGAAATTCCCATTCAGCTTCCCTAACAAAATCTCGCTACCTTTCTAAAGCAATGAAGGCAAAGTTAGTCTAATAAGGACAAAGTAATTGTTGCTGCAGCTTCACTTATACAACACAGTAGGTTTTCACGGGAAGCAAGTCTTTCTGGAGATTAGGCAGAGAGGTTAGATACTGGTATTTTCATGACACCATTTTTCTTTGAGCTGTGTCTACTAGAAGTCTGCATGCATTCAAGGGATTTCAGTGCTTTGTAAAGTAGGAAGATCTTCTTGGATGGAATCCAGATGTGTGTGCTCAGATTTTTATGCCCTTTTTACAGTAGGGACAAATTAAGTCAGAGTCACTTCTGTGATTAACTGCTTATTGTTTTTGCCTGATGCCTTGTCATGGACTCCTACTCAGAGCAAAGAACAAATAAAAGATGTTTTCATCTTCTGATAGGTGCTTCACCCCCTCAGGACTACGTGCTACCTTTGAGTTGTGAAGACCAGCTGCCAGATTGTTAGAGGTGTAATGTGCAAAAGTATAATTAAGAAAAAAGGTTGGATTTTTGTTTTGTGTGCTTACCATGGCAACAAAATTGAGCTTCAATTCTACTGTTGCCAAATGTTGATGGCTGGAGCCACAACCATTATAAAGTTCAGAAGAAAGGAATGTTGACAGCCTGAAGAAATTAGAGTTTTAATTATATGATGATGGCTGACAAAATTTGTCAATCATTTTTTTGTCATAATGTTTTTTCAAAGATTGCTGTGTCATAGTGGTAAAGATACACATATTTTATTGCTGATTGCATTTCAGAAACAGTGAGGAAGCCACTTCAACATATTGTGTTTGATGTTGACAGAGAACCTTCTCACACTGGTTAAGAAAAAAAAATAAGAGATATTATTTGCTTTCAAGTATTGTATTTCCAAAGAGAAAAAACAGCCGCAAACCTTACAGTCCTCCCAGATTCCCCATCTCTTTCAGGTAGACTGGTAATGCTGTTTCTGCCACGAAGTTTCCTTAGATTGTTTTTTAATTGCTGATAAGTGTGAGGGACCTTAGTGCTTTTTATAATCCATTGGATATAAAGGTGTTTATAGATAAAAGCATAGATACAACAATTTTGGACAAAAAGACACAGAATATCTTACCTACAACTGCCTGACACTGTGCCATTCTGACACGTATTAAGCAATGTGATGCAATGGGGTTCTCCCTTGCCAAACTGCTGTTTGTGTTGCTGTCCAGCAGTGCAGGGCTGCCCGGCTCTCCTGTAGGATGAGGGCAGTGAGATCAGGGAGCAGCCAGCATCTGGGAAATGCTGTTGTCTTGTGCCCAAAGGGGTCTGCTGGGGTGCCCAGGCAGGCTTCCAGGTGATGGCTTCTGGGGCATCCCAGCACGTTGCCTTCAGTTTGATCTGTGCTAGATCAGAACTGTGGCATTGTTGTTGCTTCTGATTAGTAGAGACCTTGTTTTGTGGTGAGATTCCTCAAAACATCAAGCTCTGCACTAAACAGAAACTGCAAATTAGGGGTAAACTGAGCAGATCTGACCAGAGTGGCTGGTGACTTCCAATTAAGAGAGAGATAAGAAAAGGCTGTTTGGTCTAGGTAAGTTTGGGACGTGCTGAAAACTAGTGGCTGTCAGTTCTCTGGTACCATAAAAGAGGTTACATTCATCCTTCTGACCGGCTGTTGTGTTACTGACCAGACCGTGCTGTTGTTGCAGCTACCTTTTTTTGTTTGGTTTTTGGTGTTACAAGTGCCTGGTTAACAGGAGACCTGAGGAAATAGTCCCAAGGTAGCGAAGGCAAGTCCTCGGGGTTTCTGGCTGGACCAGTGCCTAATGACCAGAAGCAACTGAAGAGCATGTTCGCTAATGGTGTTGTGACATGTTATTGGCTGGCTTATGGGAGCAAGTATGTTCTTGAACATCGTATATATGTAAGCATTTCAAGTGCCCCATTAATCAGACCACTTGAATGATAAGCTCACGACATTCTCACGCTGAAGTCATTACAGATCTTTTTGCCTTAAATATATTTAGGCACAGTCTCTCATATATGCTTTCTTTCTTTCGTTGCTTAGCCAGAAGCTAAAAAAATAATCCGAGTGAGGGGAAGATGGGTCCCGGGGAGGAACAGAAGGTTTTATCCGTTCCGGTCCCTCCCGGCGCGGATCACCCCCTCAGCGCAGCCGCTTTGGCGGGGCGCCGCCGGTCCCCACTGCGCGGCGGGAGGGGGGCAGGCTGCGGCGCAGTGCCTGCGCGAGGACAGCGGGGGCGGTGCCTGCGCACCGCCCGCCCGCACGTGCCTGTGGCGGCCGCGGGGCCGGGAGCGGACGGGGTTCGCTGCGCTGAGGCGTGGCAGCGTGAGTGCGGGCGCGGGGCGGTGAGGGGCGGGGAAGGGAACGGGCGGGGAGAGGCGCGGGGACCGCCGCTGCACCGGCCGCGGGGTACGGGATCTCCTCCCCGCCGGGCCTACGCCGCCTTTCCGCCGGCCTGCTGCCCTGTCCCGGCCTGCCCGGCGGCCGGCGTTCTCCCCGTCCCAGCTCGTCGCCTCTGTTCCAACCGCGGTGCGCGACGGTCGCGCGGCCGTTCCTGACTCGGGAGAAGCGAGGGGCGGGAGGGTCGCGCGAGCAGCGGTGCGGCCGCGGGACGAGCGCGAGAGGCGCGGCGGGGCGGGGGGGCGACGGGCTGCTGACCCCGCTGAGCTCCCGGCAGCTCTGCCGCTGCCCCGGCGGTTTGGGATCTGAGAGGGGCTTGTGCCTGTCCTGGCGGTGTGACCCTGTGAGGGATATCTGCTGCCGCGTGTGCTTAGCCCGCGTGTAAGCGGGCACAGCGGGGCAGTGAAAGGCAGAGGGTCACCGTGCTGAGTCTCTCCTGGCTCTCCTGACGCGTTGGTTTGGTCTGGGCTGTGATCACACCACTCAAACCGAGGAAACCCACTGCATGCACCTTCAGGCTGCTTGAAGTACCCGTGCAGCGCCCTCCCAGCCTTCCCCAGAACCACAGGGGGAGTTTCCACATCAGACCTGATTCACAGCAGACAACAGAAAGGGTAAACTGGGTTGTGGGGAAATTGTTCTCAGCTGCGTGCTGGGACTGATGGGTTACAGCCCAGTTTGTGTATAGAGCTGCTGCTGTCCTGTGGGTTGAAGTTAAAACATGTATTGATTATCTTGTATTTTTGCTTTTGGTAAGGATTAATTTTGCTCTTATGAATTGTGTAATGAGAACGTTAAATTACCAGCAAGGACTAACAATCCAAAAAGGTGGAAAAATAATTCTTAATTTAAGCTTGAATCTGCAGGAGTTCTGGCTGGGTTGGAACAGGAGGGACCACTTGCTGCCTGTTGGGTCACTGTGTCTTTGGTGAACACTGATTTGCACTATTAGTGGTCTGTTGGTATTCCCCTTCTTGCCACACCTCTGCAGACTGCTACAGCGTGCAGCGCTCCTGCTCTGGATCCGCAGCAGACCTAGGGATGAGTTTAGCCCATAGTGTATTCACCTAAGTACTTCTTGCCATTCGGTGCTCCAGCACTTCCTCCCATCTCCATGGTATCTCCATTTTGCTGATTGAGCAGAGATTTGAATTTTCCCATACACAGTACCTGCCTGCCTGTTCCCTCTGAATACACCAAGAGATTTGGAAGATTTCCAAAGTGGTGTGCTGAGCTCTTTGCTCTCCCTTGCTCAAGAAAAAAGAAAAAAAAAAAGAAAAAAAAATAGGTTGTGGAGATGTTGGTTTCTTTAAAAGGTTCTCCAAGTGGGGGAGATTATTTGGTCTAACAACTCCCTTCCTTTCAAAGGAAGGGGTACGGTTTGCTTGCTTGACACAGCAACTTTCTCTTCAGCTGTAGCCAAGCGCAGTTTGTATGGAATCCAGTAATGAAACGTGGTGACTGGGAAGAAACCTAAAAAGATGACTGTTATTCTTGACACAAGGAATGGTTTGTTACAGAATCCTGACAATGGTGAAAAGAAAAGAAAAAATCCCTTGTGTTGTGAAAATTACTTGCATTCGTGCCATCAGAAATGTGAGGAGGATTCTTTGTGCGTTGATTTTGGCCTTTAAAGGACATTTAGGGTCCAAGGGACTTGTGCTGTTTCTCCAGTCAGTTTCCCACTTAAAGCAGGGCTAATTTTGTAAATCGGGATACTGTATTTTGTAATCCTTAATGGTATTTAAAAGCTCATGAAATCTTGATAAGCATGTCACCAGGTTATTGTGAATTGTAAATTTTCTTTATGGGAGCGAGATTACAAAGATAGGTGGAATCATGACTCATTTCTGGGGCGAATGTGTCATATCATAAAAAATAATCAGCTCAACTTATGTTGGGATATGCAAGTTGTGACAAAGCTCTGAAAGATTTTTTAGGCTCAATATGGATTGTCTTGGAGAAGTTGTAGCGGGAGAGAAGGGAATAAAAAGCAATGGTCAAAGCCATTTTAGACTAGGATGTATGTGCTAGTGCAGTCCAACTTTTGAGAGTGCCCACTCAGTGCTTCCACTTTTGCTCAGATGTCTTCTTAGGAAAAGTATGTAAGTCTCTGTGCTACCCTGAGTTTTATTGACAACTTGAAAACACAGGCTTCCCTTTTTTTTTTTTTTTTTTTTTTTTTGACACAGCTGCAATGGGTCCTGTTTACACGGCTAAAATAAATGTTTAGGGATAGCTGTCCTCGTAATGACAATTTTTTCTCTGTTTGTTGGTGGGAGGGAAATGAGACATCTAGAAAACCATGTTTTAACTGGTCTTCTTGACACAAAATGAAGATCATCAACTGGCACTTAAGACAGGATTAAGACTAAGCTTGTTTAAATTCTGGTTAGCTGAGTGGTGACAGTCCATAAAATAACTCACTGTTATCTTGGAGATCTCCAGTGGTCACCACAAAAACACACAAAAAGATGTTTTTCCTTTTTTCTTTGACTTTTGCTCTCTGTAAAGAGAAGTGCTCATTCCCTTTTGGAGGTTTTAGCAGAGTTGGGAGCTTAAAGATCTGATAGTTCCAGACAAGATGATGCTCTTTAGCGAAGGGATGGTGCCACTAAAGCAGATAAGCTAGCGTAGAAGTTAAGCTGGGTTAATAAACTAGCTGGGTTAATTCACCAGTACAGCCTTTGTACTGAGGCTTTTTTCTAACATTGTGTATTGTGCAGGCTTTTTAATTGTTTCCAGGGTTGTTTGTATTGTTTTGGCATGCAGTGTGCTGGGGGTGGGGGGGCTGGAGGGTTTAGAGGTAGAACAGGCTGAAACATACGGAAGATGTTGTAAAAAGGCACAGTTCTACAGAAAAGCGCACTTCAGCATGCAGATCTTAAAGTTCAGTGCTGTGTTCCCAGCTTCAGAAAAGCTTTTTGTAATCCCTGTTCCTGGTACCCACTCACCCCATAGAGGGTAACCATGTGTTCAGTTTAAAAAAAAAAAAAAAGAGTTGAATGATTAAGATACCTTTAAAACAATCTTGCTGTATATTGGGCAGCTGTTCTTTCGTAACTGCCGCAGGGTGACTGTAGCGTGTATTGCTCAAAGACGCTGAGAGCCTGGTCCTGGCTGCAAGGCAAAGGCTCAGGAGCTGGACTCCTGCCTAGTCCTGCCCACTTGCCACTCGTGGCAGCGCGATTCGGCTTCCCTCCTGCCTGTGCTGGCGTTCAGGACGGCTGGTGGTGGTGGCAGATGCTTGCGCAGGCAGCGTAGGTTCTGGTGAGTGCGTGCGCCTAGACATTAGAGGCTTAGGGGAGGCTCTGTCGTATCTTCTCCTTGTGGGTTTTGGCTTACAGGAGGCTTTCTTGTATCTTCTTATTGTGGATTGTCAGTTGATGTTTGAAAACTCATAGAGTTTGGTCACAAGGCAGTAGCGCTTGTATCTTAACCTGGGGTGGAGAGTTGTGAAGTTATTCTGAGCTTTTATTTCTGTAATAAATAGAAGCTAAACAGAAACAAAGCTGCTAGTTGCAAATGTTCAGCTGCTTTCCATTTAGTCTCTTTGCTTGGGGTTCAGTGACATAGATGTGTCAGGGCTCAGCTTGTCTTGTTAAGAAATGTTTTAATAATCCTGGCTGTTGTTTACCATGTATACTTTTCAAAGTGGCTCACTATGGTGTTTGCTTAGCAGCGGACAAATTTCAGTATCATCATGTAGAACTCCATCTTCCATTCCCCTATTTAAAGAGCAGAAGATTCATATATTTGAATAGGGTTTTTTGTCACTGAGTGGAGAACAAAGTGTCCAATTAAACTAAAGAGGTGTGTTGACTAAGCTTAATGATCTCCTCTCTATCAACTACAACTGAGTGGAAGATGGATTTTTGTGATGCTAATAATGCTAACAGTAATAATAATGCTAACAGTAATAATAATACTAATAAAAAGCTACGTGAGAAGTACTCATTAATCAGTTACCATAAATTTGGCAACATTTTTGTACACGAATGACATGCACAAGGGATTAGTACTTGGTTTTTACCTCCCCTCTCCTCTTGTAACTAAGAATTAAGAGGAAAAACAGTTCTTGACCAGATAAGATTCAAGTCCAAAGAATAGTTGGATAATCAAACTCTGGGAAGGAGCAGGGCTGCAGCCTTTTGGGTATGCTACAGAGATTTTAAGTATTAACACAAGGATATTGCTGCATTACAGCAATACATCTTGAGTTACATTTTGGTCATTCCAAAGGCTGGGGTCAGGATGGTCTCTGATATGAGTCAGGGTCAGATATCAAAAAATTGCCATTACAGTATGTCTTTGTGTTTGCAAAAAGTATGTAGAGAAAGCAGATATGGTCAAGGAAGGTTTCCATTGGTTAGAAGTAAGTGGTGAAATGGGGTAGAATCTGTTCTCTTGTCTGTGTTATGTTTGTGTAAACTGGCCTTGTTTCTTGCTCGGGATCATGGATTACTCACATTTCTAGATACTGCCATAGTGTTTTCCTTGGAACCAAGTATGCTGTTAAAAGAACAAATTATTTTCTTTTTCAGAATGTTTTCTAGCTATTTCTGCAGGTAGGTAGTTGGTCATATTTGTCAGTAGTATTCTGGAGCTAGTTTTGAGGATAGAAAGGGATTTTCTCTCAGAAAATTCTGGGCACTGTGGCTCTGACACAGAAGCAAGAAGCTGTTCCTAGTTCTTACTTTCTGAATTCTGGCAACAGCTGGCTGTGGGGTTAAAGATTATGTATGTCTCTGGTTTATTGCCAGTCACAGTTCAAAGTAGTAACATTCTCCTGTATTTATGAGGGAAAAAAACCTCCCCCATACAGAAGTATATACAGACGGCAATATTTACTAAAACAGTCTATCAGGGAATAGGGCTTTGCAGATGGCTCTGGAAAAAATTGGATTCTCCATATTGTGTAATACTGAAGTTGTGTGACTGCAAATCTACCCTTTGTAACATATAACTGTTGTGATGTAAGTGTACAGTGACTTCTGCCAAAACTCCGTTGTCTCTTGTACCAGTTATTGTTCAGAGATGCATCTTGAATGTTGTCCATCGTGCAGGGCTAAGTGCTTTCCTGCATCCTCGTAACTGATGCTGCCTCACTGGAAGGTGGCTGTCAGCCCTTTCCGGGCTTGTGAAACATGTGCAAGGGTCAGGATTGGGCTGTGGGGGGTTTGTGGATGTATGGTGGTTAAATAAAATTTCCACCAAACTAGAGTTACTGGTAACAACAAGCAGGGTTTGTACTTTAAGACTTCAGCGTGCCTATGTAATGGCGTCCGTTGCAATGTTATCAGTTCTAACTGATGGGTGTGAGTTTAAGTTGTTTGCTCCTGATGTCATTTCTGCTTTAGCAAGAGTGGAAATTGGGTAGTGTATAGAAGGTGCTGTCCAGGACATGTTTGCAATGTTGTATCACTGTGTCTAATAAAATGGTTGCAAGTCCACATATTTCTGTCTGCAGGCATGACTGATGAGCTCTAATTTTGGCTTGGTGCCTTCTTTGGTTCTAGTATGGAACTGTGAAGAACAAGAAAGGTTACCAGTTATGATGAACCAGATACAGATTTTTTTTTTAAAGTCTTCTGTCATATATTTGTAAAATTCACTGTTCAATATAGATAAGTGGGGGAAAAAAATAATGTACACTTATTTTTTGAAAGAAACCACTGTCTTACTGTAATAATTTAAGTTACTGGCTAACGCATAGGCCATCTTATTTGAGGCTCTTTATTATACACATGTACTTTAACCATCTTTCTCCACATTGCATTTGAGCACTTTAATCATGGATGTTTTTGTCAGTCCAGTAGCAGGAAAAGGTGAGAATATCTTGTTAATCATTTTGATGTGGGTCAGGCACAGAACTGGATTGTATCTAGATCTTCTAAAACCTAGTTCAGTACATTAATAAATATACAGACCATCTCCACTTCAAGCAAAAAATATCTGTATGAGCTTTCAGTTGTTGTTTTAATCCAGTTCCTCCTTGTCTGGCATCATCGATGCCCAGTGCTAGAGCTCCTTTCTTTTTTCTCTTTCCAGAAATGTCCTTCCTGCCTGACTTGGGGATCTTCACAATGGCCATGTGGTCTGTTGGTCTTGGAGCCATTGGTGCAGCTGTGACAGGGATTGTCCTTGCTAACACTGACTTATTTTTGTCCAAGCCAGAAAAGGCTACGTTGGAGTTTTTAGAGGAGATAGAGCTAAAAACTTTGGGATCAGGTAAGATTCTGGATGATTCAGCCCACATTCTTTGATAATTGGGCTTTTAGAAGAACCTTTCTAAGGACAGCGTTGGAAGACTTTTTCCTAGTATTTTGTAGTTATAACATGTAGTTGGATATCCTTGATAGCCAATAATTCTGGTGAAGCAAAAGCAAACAAAACTGATACTTGAAACATGACACACACCTAAAAATCAATAAAGCAATAATACCCTGTTATAGAATTTTTTTCTCTGATATAACTGTATTTGAATGTGGAATTTTCTGCAGTGCTTTGTGTTGGTCCTTAAAGCATTAATCATTATAAACAAGAACTGCTGATATTATTGTTGATGCTATTTCTCCTATATTACCAGAACAAAGAACATTCAAAGCAGGTGAACTATGGAAAAAGAATGGTGCAGTGATCATGGCTGTGAGAAGACCTGGATGATTTTTGTGCAGAGAGGTACTTGCTGGGCGTGGGGATTAATTAGGAAGAGTTGAGCTCTACTTGCATAGGTTAACTTTAAATAAAGGGAGGGAGTGAATACGACAGTCATCAAATACATCTGAAGTATCTGAAAGATCCTGTTTCATTAACCCAAGCTGGTTGATAGCTAACAGCAGATTTAGTTTTCTTTACAGCTGGTTTGTACAGTCTTTAAGTTCTGAGCATTTTCCTTTTGAAGGTGATGGATACATGATTTTTACCTAGCCCACAGTAATTAGAAATTGAGATTATACAAATCCAATTGGTAATGAGTCTTATGAGCTAGTTTTATTCCATATGTCCAATATGTACCTCTGTGAGCCAGGTAGTCTCTGGTCAAAAGCAGCTCAAGACAGGACTGGCAGAAAGCCATCAGATAAAGCTCATCAGCAAAAGAGAGATGTTCATAAAGGTGAGTCCCTTGCTGTTCTGTATACTGAATGTGAGGCAGGAAGGTAAGGAGTCTGAAGATGAAGAGTTGCTGTTCTGTATACTGAATGTGAGGCAGGAAGGTAAGGAGTCTGAAGATGAAGAGTTGCTGTTCCATAACAAGGTAGGTTGGCATTAGGCTTCTGGGGTGGAGGTGGGAGGAGACACTTAAAATACGATTTGAATGTACCGTGTTCCTACGAGCAGCTGTAACTTGCACCTTGGCCATTATTTTTCTCATAGCTGTGGGGAAAAATAGCTATTATGTTGTTACTCACTCCTCTATAACCTGGGGTAATTGATACTGCAACCACTTAATTAAGGGATCTGCTCCCGTCAGTAGTAACTGCTTAAGTATGTGTAGAATTCATGGAAGGTTAAAGATTAAAGTACTTTGCTCTCTGAACAGGTGTAGCGTAGGCAGGAGAAGAACGTGCTACATGCCTAACTCTTTGCCTTTCGCATACAGCCGGACAGGAATTAATTAATGACCTCTTTTTGTTTTTTTTTTGATGCTAACTTCCTAAGTATAAATAAAGACCCCAGTTCCAAGTATTATGGTTTTCTTTCCTTCAGGAAAAAATTTCGGAGAGAGAAATTTAATTTTTTAATTCTTACTTTTGGTTCAAAACTTCAGATTTTTAACAGAGGCAGTCACACTACTAATCAGCTAATTAGGGCAAAGAATTTTGTATTTTAACTGCGAAAGTGTTTCAGAAAGCTTTTAAATTGTCTAAACTGAAGTTATTTTTGATTAATGTATACTCAAAGCGTTTTTGTGAGTTGACTCTTGCCTTTCTCCTAAGGACAGTTCAGTTGCCCTTTTTTTTGTCCATTAATGTTTCTGCATAGCATGAAACATGTTGCTTTCCCCACTGCCACTGACTCTGAGCTGGTGGAATGGTTCAATAGTGACTTGCCTTATCTGTTAACCTGCAGGCAGTAGGTTTTTATTTTCTTGCAAGAGACAAAATACACTTGCTTCCCACTATCTTGCACCTTAGAAAGGATGTTGAACTTTGTCCTTGTGGACAGCACCAAGAGGGAATATATACTTATCTGGACATAGTGGCAGTGTTGAAAAGTGGCTGTTCTACTTCATAGATCACTGACCCTGGTATCAGTGGTGAGGACATGCTTCTATTTTCCACTGCAAAGGATGTCACAAATCCTACTGGAATGATGTCTCTGGATCCTTGAGAACTGAGGGCCTGAGTCTTTTGTCTTTATCATCTGCTTCCTAATTAATCAGATTCCTTTAAGGGAGACTATGTTTAACAGGACTATGCTTCTACATCTCATAGTCCGGCTCTGCCCATGGAGTGATCCAGTGTTCCTGTCATTGTGGGAGTGCCATGGGCTTGCTAAATATTGTAGGTATCAACTCAAGCAGTGTAAAGCAGCAGAAGATCTGTAGTTGAACTATCAGGGGGACAAACTTAAATGGGAATTGTTCTTTTGGGTGGTCCCTGCCTCAGTGGAGAGAAGGAAGTATTCTGCTAGGGTGTGCTTGTCTGCTTTCTACAAAAACAATAGAATAGTTGCACAGACTAGATGAAATGGTCACAGCCCCATGGTAAGGCTGTACAGCTGTTATGTGCTCTAATTTGACCAGAAAAATAGACTCCTTTGCTTTCTCCTATTGTATGATTTTTAAATAGCAATAAAGAAAAAACAAGTCAGGTCTAGTCCCAAGATGCTGCTAGAAGTCTAATCTCTTGAGAATTTAAAAACTTAACTATGCTTTTACGTAACACGCATTTTACACCCCATCAAACTGCTGAAGTGCCTTTCTCCAAAATGCTAATCAAGGTTTGACGGTATCACTGTCTTTCCAGAGACAGTGATTTCTGGTCTTATAGGCGACCCCACTGCACTAGCCTGAAACATCAGTTCTTAGACATATTAGGTCACAACACAGGTTTTTTTGTTTGGTTGGGTTTTTTTGTTGATTATGAGAGCTTTGAACTATATAAAAAACTCCACATAAAATTGTTGTTAACCCCCTTTTAGGAAGATCATAAGACATTTTGTTGAGGGGAAACAGAATATAATTACCAGATCTTTAAGAACAGAAAAGAGGGAAAGATCTATCAAGTATAAGCTATGATTCTTTAACACTCACTACTCGGTGATTGTTTGTGTTGCTGATTCGTCCTTTTTCATTTCCCCTGAAAAAGACAGAGTAGTGAACTGGAAAGCTACCCTTGCCCTTTCACCTACTGCTGTCTTTAATGTCTTTTCTTCTCTCTGCTCAACCCTCTCTGTCTGCTCCTTGATACTCAGTAAAATCTGTATATCCCACAAACCTTTGAGTTAGGGCATTTTGGTTAGGTGGCTGAGGGTGTTTGTGTAAACTGTGTCCATCTTTTAAAGTATGGAGATCTTCGTGGGAGTTTTGTCCAGTAAAAATGACCTTTCTCCACTGGTGATGAGAAGAAACATATTTGTAGTGTGCACTCTGAGGCATTTGGAGGCATGTGTACAAACTGTGGGAGCTGAGATCCCTTCAGGAGAACAAAAAACCCATCATATGAGTGGCGACACCTTCCACTTACCAGAAAAAGCAGTATTGCTTCTGGGATACTTAACGTGTATGAAGAAATTTCCTGATTATTTTCACTGGGAAAGTTAAGTGATGTGTAGGCACATCTGTTCACTCTTCTGTAAACACTTTAAAAGATAGTTGAAGCCTTAGCACAGGCAAGGTGTATTTACAGCTTTGAATTAAAATATGTTTTCTGCAGGTTTTTACTATTGTGTGCAGTAAATGCCCCCCCCCCCCCCCCCAAATCTCCTTCCTCTGTGCTTAATGAAGAAAGTTGTAGTAAATCTAAGGAAGACATGCCTAGGAGAAGAGCTAGCTTAAGTGTCTGATTTACAGGTCTGTTTCTGTTTTGCGCCTCAAGCTAGAATTTATGTGTTTCTGATGCTCCTGAAATTCAAGGAGAATCTTTCCAACCTCTATCTACTGCCTGAAATGTTTGGGTTTTTTCCTTTCTTAGGAGGCTTCTGAGCTCTCCTCTCTGAAACCCCAGCTGTCCAAGCTGGGTGTCCCTCTCTATGCTGTTGTGAAAGAGAATATAGGGACTGAAGTGGAGGATTTTCAGCATTATTTCAAAGGAGAAATCTTTCTGGATGAAAAGGTATAGTGAAACCGGTGTTCTCTTTTTGTTTAAAAAACAGCTTATTAATGTCCTCTTTGAAAATCTTGTATAAATAACACAGATAAAAAGCGGTCTGAATGAAAAAGGATTTAGTAGCATTGTAGTTTAAGAAGTTAATTAGCTTTGCTTTTCTATATATATATATATATATATATCCTGCTTAGCTTACAAACTGCTATGTAGCTCTTCACTGATAACATGCTGTTGCAGGATTACTCCTCCCTTCCTCTTTAACAGGTACACAATATAGTTCATTCATATTTATTCCTTTCTTCCACTGGCTGTGTGACTTGCTGATGTTTATGATGTGTGAATCAAGGTCTGAAGGTGACAGACATAATTAATTCATGATGTATCATTTGGGAGAAGTCATTTTCACTTAGTTTGCTGAGATATTTTCTGTTTCTGTGCAGAAAGGCTTCTATGGTCCACGCAGACGAAAGATGATGATGTCTGGCTTGTTCCGCTTTGGAGTCTGGCAAAATTTCTTCCGTGCTTGGAAAAGGGGATATAGTGGTAACCTGGAAGGAGAAGGATTCACCCTGGGAGGAGTATATGTGATTGGGGCAGAAAGACAGGTACTGCAGTCCATCCAGGAGGCTTTTATGTCTTCTGTGAGACCAAAAGTTTATTTTCTGGAATGTTCAGTTGCTGGTCAGTTGGTCTCCCGTGGGCAGACTACTGTATGAATTTCTCTCTTGTATCTTTGACTAGGGTGTTTTACTGGAACATCGTGAGAAAGAATTTGGAGACAAAGTCAGCCTTCCAGCTGTCCTTGAAGCTGCTGAGAAGATAAAACCACAAGCTTCATAAGTGGAAAAATAGTTAACACATGTTTCTGATCACAGCCGGAAATGTAGAATGCATCTGTTTCTTGAACATGCAGTTTAATTGCTTCTTAACTATTTAGCGATCAATGCAGAGGAAAGATTTATTCAAACATAGAAAATGATGAAAATCCTCCTGAATCTTTTTGTGTTGCTTTGCAGACTTTCAGGTGGTCAGGATTTCAACTGCTCTTTTGTGTCTGACTGTATTAATGAAAGGCTGGGTCTAAAATCTGACCTAGCCTAGATGTTTTCAGTCAGAAACGATAGGTTGAAAACCTGTCTACCTAAGGGAGCAAAACTCTGACATTAACAGATAATAAAATTATGTAAATGAATGCCTTCACTTTTTGCTTTTTCAACTACCATGTAAACACATTTGTGTTTCTAAAAGACTAAGTCTTATCGGTCCAGATTATTCTGAGGTTCTGCATTCAAGACATGCTACTATGTCTACCCAGTAAGTTTCTTGTTCATTAACTACTATCTCTAGATCTTGCAGGTCTTTGTGTGATTCCCTGCAAGAAAGATGTAAGACATCTGATGTTGACTTCATAAAATAATTGTGGCATGGGGGCAAGTTCCATCTTGCATTTAAGATTCTTAAAAAAAAAAAAAAAAAGGAACAACATCAAGGAACTGATTAGGTAGAGTTTCCATCCTGGCTTGAGTTCTGCAGTGGAATGGCTGGGCTGTTACTCTTAACCATAGATGTAATGTTGCACAATATGGTCCATGTGAGCCAGGACCATATGTAGCCAAATATATGTACCTAGACTGAAGTATGAACAGCATCAGTTTTCCAACTGCGCTGATGTTTCAATGTCTCAAAAAAATTTTAACATGTCACTTGAAGAGTATTATCAAGTGTTGTGTACCCTTCATTAGCTGGTATATATAAAAGGCTAGATAACTTTGGAAAAATTAAAAGGGAAGGATTCTTTTGTCCTGGCAGCTGGTCAGTCTGAACTGTCAATGTGCTTTCTTCTGACCTTAAAATTAATGAAACCTTCATGTATTGTTGGTACAGAGGGCAGGGATACTTTGCACCTCTGAAACTTTGGTAATATGCCTCTTTTTGCTCTACCTGCCAGTGCCTATCTATTTGTATTGTTGAGCTGTGTGCAAAAAATGGTCATACATGATGCTGACTGTATGAAACCTGAATGCCAAAACCTCTAAAACTTCACAGACACTGAGGCCTGGCCTTGGTCTGTGTTGAGTCAGTTATGCCGACTTCAAAATGGCATAATTATAGATGGGATCCCAACTTTAAAAAAAATTACTTACATTCAGGCAGAACTAATTTTAACTAAAAATATTTATGTGCTCTTCAGGGTCTGTTCTTCACTATTCCCTGAAACAACACTAGCAGTGAGGATTCGGAATGACTCACATGTTCACCAAGGTGTTTAATCTGAAAACTAAATGGAAATTGGACTCATCTATGTTACTATCAGCTGAAATTTTGTGTTTGACTGTTTTGGGGGATGAGGGAAGGAACAGGAGTTTGGAGAGCAGAGCGGCAAAGTCTACAGCAAATTGACTATGTCATGGACTTTCTCTATAAAGGCTCTGCTAGGATTCAAGGGCAGGTGCTGAGTACCATGTATTGTCCATGTTCTGAGCTGCCCAGGTAAGTATGTGGATAAGATGGGGTGAAAAAGCTGTTGGGTGCCCAAAGTGACAAAACGACTGACTGGAGGGAGCCTCTTGTGAATGGCGTCCAGAGCAGCCAGACATCTGCCAAGAGTTTGCTCCATGAAATAAAGAACTACGCCTGGGGGCTTTTTGTCCTGGGTTTTACTGCTGAAAGGAAGTACCTGCAACATGAGTGCTTACCTGACACAAGGTACCTACAACTTTGTCTCTACAAACCTGCAAAGTTCAAAGCATTGTGTAAGTGGCCGCTTGTCTCTAGTAGGCATGTTGTTACTTTGGAGTGCAAGTGGTAGGAAACACAGAAGAAATGCTAGAAGAAATGGGTGGGAGCTAGTTTCTTACAATTACAAGATGCTATTAATAACAAAGATCTTACAATAGGAGGGGAATTCTGGATCACAGCTCCTATTGAGCTTTGAGTTTTCTTTCCAGTGGGAATTGGAAAGCTTTGCCATTTGCAGAGCACAGATCTTGCACAAAGAGACAGGCAAAGAAGGTACTGGTCTTGGACCTACAATTGTAGGCCTTGTTCCAAGGGCTGTTTATGCATTTTGTATAAACATGAAATGTGAAAGGCGTAAACAGTCCTTGGAGAATGGGAAGGAAACCAGATAAATTCCCAGAATTTTTCTAAAGTGCCTTTTAGAACCTACCAAATCCGGAGAGCATCTACTTACAATTTTGTGTATGTGCAATTGAATTCCACCCACTCTGACAGAACTGGCCCCCGGTTCTTCCATTCAGACTGCAGGAAGTCCTGCTTGATGACCAGGATGCCACAGCATTGCAGCCCTGCTGTTAGCCCACCCAAAGGGACCATGTTGTGTGATCTTGGAAAAAGAAGCAGGAAGCCATCATGTCCAGCATTTAGAATGTTTAGCTGAAGTATAATGGTTGTTAAACATACAAATCACTAAAGCTATGACATGATTAAATGTTTGTTCAGTGTAGAAACATTTTTAGAAAGACCCATGAAGCCCTTTTGAGGGTGTTTATTAAAATACTCATTGAGACTGAAAGTTCTCTGTCAGCTTCAGCAAAGGCATATATGTATGGTAATCACGTCAGACCTAGGTCTGGGAGTGTGTTTTCCTACTGTTATTTCCCGTAAACAGCTAGCAGGACAGTGTGTGTCTTAATTGGAAAGTTACATAAGCTTACTCACATTTCAAAGTTTTTTGTCGTGTCAGAGAAAAGTCAAAATTTGGAGCCCCAAAAGGCCCAAATGATATTTGAAAATGTTCTGAAGAATTATTATTGATGAATCTGACTTTCTTTTTTTTAAGCCAACCTTGGGATTATTTGAAGTTGACTCATCCTTTCTGAACTCTCTGTTGACAAAATACAAATGGAGAGGATAGAAAGTATGTGGTGCCTAGGAGCTAGGAACAGTTAATAGTAATTGGAAACTGGCAGTCTTGAAGAAATAAAAATGGCAGCAAAATAGTAGAGGAACAAATGAATTCTAAGTTAATTACCAATCCTGGAGAGTGCAAGGTCTATCTGGTTTGAAAAAATAGTTTAAATGTAGAATGTTCATCGAAAAATATTTTTTGTAGTTGATTTTGTTGTACCAACAGCTACCTCTGCTGGTGCAGTTCTCAGTGCATCAAAAATCCCATCATAGTTCAACACTCAGCTGGTTCCTGGAAACTCTAATAATTGAGAGTTTGTTTATTATGGGCTTGAGAAAAAAACTCCCCTGTGGTAATTTCTCTTCAATCAACTTTCCCTTGTTCATAAGTGCGTTCGTCGTTTTTTTCACTACAAAACCAGGGTTAATAAAAAAAAAGGAAGGAAAATGCTGTGAAGTCAGTGGGGTAGGTATAATATAGGAAGGTGTTTTTAATTGAACTTTTAAAAATACTGATTACATTTCTTATCTGCAGTGTCCTAAAGCGATTAGAAAGGTGGTCTGCCTCAGAGGGTATTTTCTGTTTATTTCCTGTTCTGCATTTTTGTTTCCCTCTGTGGGTTATGTATTCCCATGGCTGTCAAACTGCTTGCAATTGTTGCTATTTGCGAATATCCACAAAGAGAAAGGAATGCCAAGGGATATCTGCCATTTTCTGATGCATTTCCTGAGATGCACTGTGGTAGAAAGAAAAGAATGAGCAAATTTATTTTTCTCTCTGAACCGCTGGATGTCACTGCTACCTCAGCCAAAAATTAAGGTCAGCAGTAAATCCGAGTTTTTTTTCCGCAGTAAAAGATTTGCGTAACAACGATGCCAGGAACTGTAGATTCCGATTAAGCTAGAAGAAAGCTGTTACAAAAGACATTGTGATCTTTTTACTTGGTGTGGACATTTTCATTTTTAAAATAAGAAACTTGAAGGAAGGATATATTGTGTTGAACAATACAGTCTGTGGTATATAGATATTTCTAGATGAGTGTGGAGGGAATTATTAACAGACTCATTGTAATCCTTACTAACGCCTTATGTTTTAGGAATACTAATTTTACATACTACCGATGTATGAGCAGCTGCTGTTATCCCAGACGCTTCTGTCAGGGGGTGATTTAGTGGAGCCGGAGCAGACAGGTGCAGCAGCCACTTGGTACCAGCAGAGGGAGCGGGCGAGATGGAGAAAGCACTGTGGAGACATGAGTAAAGTTCAATCACTGATTCAGTCTAATCCACTCTAATTTTATTTGCTATCTGAATTGTTCCATCATTTATTATTCTTCTAATCGATCTCGAAAATGTTATAAAGGTTTTCCCTTAAATATTTCTACTTTCTCTTTTCTCTTTTAGGTCCAGCTACTGATTTCTTAGTATTTGAAGTTGTTTGAAGTCTCTCAGTAGCTTCTGTGGGCTTTTTTTTCCTGCACACCCCTCTTTAACCTCATAATTATCAAAACCACATGATAAATCCAACTTTAACTCTTGATTTCCAGAAACCACCTACATAAATAGAAGCTTCTTCCATTGAAAAGTTGTGTTTAATGATAACGCTGAGCAGATACAGTGGAATTGGTGAATTGCTCTGGTCATGCCAGTTTCCACCAGCTACTCCTCATAATGGATCATTCGTTAATTTCAGGAAATGTTTTGTATTGATCAGAGGAAACAGCATTGACAAACCATATGTGAATTTCAGCCTGCACAAGTTCACTAAAAAATCAAATTTTCCATTTTCATTCCTGCGGTATTATTACACCATTTTACTGCTGAAGCGACTGTCTTTTAAAAGTCTTCCAGTTTGCCCTAGCACTTGGTTAATGTTGCTGTGACAGATGAGATTTTTTACCTTAATTTTCTTGGCAATCCAGTGAAGCACACAGAACAGAGATAATGTCAAAGGCAAATAAATGGGACATAAGAGAGGCTGTTTGAACTATCTCCATGCTAACAATAAGCACAGTCAATTCAACTGCTCTACGAACTGCTAACACTAACCATTTTAAATTGCAAGAGAACTTTATTTTACTGATGAATGACCTTCCTAATTCTGCAGCCCTTGCATCCTACAGCTGCTGAATTTCCCTGAAATTTCCTGTTTCCCCTGCTGAATCTTCGCAGTTACTATGGCATCTTCATTCTTCCCATCTCTTACAGCAGCAGCGCACTGGAGCTTTTTGCCTTGGCTGTGGGCTTTCTGGAGATGTGACTCAGTGCTCTATAAGATGACTCAAGTACTTCTTAGATGGAGGAAGGATTTCTTCTAGTTCTTTTTACGACCAGATAATCCAATTACCTTTCCTGGCTCCCCTTCCTCACACAGATTCTCCCTAATATTCAGGAGATGATTCTTTTAGCATCTTCTTTCAGTCTTACTAGTGAATTCAATTTTACTTTGGTTTCTAAGCAGCCTCGAGCAAGCTCAGGGAGGCCTGCACCCCTTCCCGCCCTTTTTTTTAACATTTATTTGAACAACTGCATGTAGGGGATAAGAAGGAATCTTGATAACGTGACCAGTGGGTGGGTGACGCACTGGTATCTATCTGCTTTCTCTGACTTCAGATGGGTGTGGATGAGGGGAACTGTGCATTTATGGCATATCAATTCTAGCGTGGTTTGGGTTGTCAGCCTTGACCTAGTGGAGAATTATCACACAGGAGAAGCACTAAGCTCACCCCATTTAATTGCTCAATGGTTCCTTTCACCCTTTAGCTGAGCACTCCGTGGGGTTACTGCTATCTTTGTGAGCAGCTTTTTCCCGGTCTAGGGGGAATAAGGAAGCCCCCAAAGTGCAAGCCCTGGAACAGGTGAATTGTGTTGAGAATACGAGAAGGGCTGTGGTAAATCCTCTGATGCTGAACTACCTTCCTTAGCCTTGCCTTCCTGAAGACATGTATTTTCATAGTTAATGAGGCACTGAATAAAATGGTTTTGCACTATAGATAAGGAAGAGAATGAAGACAACAGAAGTGTTTCCCTGTGTCGAGAGATCCTAAGGCATGGGAAAAGAAAAGAAGCAGTGCAGGGAAGCCAGGAGCTCACCTAGGCAGGGGAGGGCATTTCCCCACCCGCCAGGCATGACTGCCTCAGGTGTGAGCTACCGCTTCCCCACCACATGTGCCGAAAAATCAACTTGCTGGCTCCTTCCTCCTATCTCCCAGGCACTTCGAAAAAGAGATTTCAAAGCCCTGGGACCCCTCGAGAATCAAAATACCCTTCGGATTAATTTTATTTTTTCCTTCGCCTTCTGGGTTTCCAGGTCAAGTTCGACGGTATGTTCAGTACCGCCCGGAAGACGCTGCCCCTGGCAGGCTGCTTCTCCAGGGGACGCCGCCGAGCCCCGGGGCGGGGCAGGCCGCCTTCCTGCGCCTCCTCGACCAGAAAAGTAGCCTGAAATAGAAAAACTGAGAGCCCTACTGAGGGGCCGCGGGCTTCCCCCAGCTGGGCCGCCGAAGAGGGCTGCGGGGGCCTCCCGCGGGGAAGGAATGGTGGGAACGTGAGGGGCGGCCGTTCCCGTCGCTGGGGCGCGGTGGTGACCGCGGGCGCTCTCAGCCTCCACCCAGCCTCAGGGGTCTACCGCGGGTGCTGGGGCTCCCCCGCCAGCCCGGGGGACGCCTGTGAGGGTCAGCGCCGGCGCAGCCGCCCGGAGGCCCGCGGGAGCACGGGGACTGGAAGCAGAGCCGGGCCTCCTGCGCGGCCCTTTTGTGTGTTGCACGGCTGCGTGTGGGAAGCGGGCGTGGCCGGAGGGCTGGGCGTGCATTTCCTCGGCCCCCGGCGGGAGCACGGAAGCGGGCGGGCGGCTCGGCTCCGCGTAGAGGCACCCCCGGCGCTGGTGGGCGGCCACGCTGACGCGGGGAAGGTCCGGGAGCCCCGCCGCGCCGTGTCTATGGACTAGCTGAGGCAGCGGAGGGACCCCGCGTACCGCCGGCCGCCACCTTGTCCTCCGCCCAACTTGACGAAACTTGGTGAGCAGGCTGCTGCCCCCGGTGAGTCACTGCCCGCCCGCCGCCGGCCCGGGCGTCCACCTTAGCCGTCTGCTCTGGGGGTCAACTCCGTGTCCCCGCGGTACGGAATGTCCCTTTCTCCCCCACGCCTTTAAGCGCCGGCAGTTTGACGCCCCCAGCCCGGGAGCACGGCTGTCCCCGGCAGCGTTCCCTGGGAGCTCGCAGCTGTTCAACTGGGGGGAGCGGGTGCTGCCCGGCTACCCTCCCTCGGGGCGGCAGCAGCTCTCAGACTTCCCGAGTTTCCCGAAAACGTGGGGCCACGGTAAGCCTCTGCTATTGTCCTTGTCCATTAAAGGAAGCCGGAGAGGCCAGGCGAGGCTTCCTCTGGGAGTTCGCTTGAAGTTATTCCGTTGAGCGAGTTGCCACAAGGGAGAAAGAGGTTTGTTTTTTTTTTAATATAAAAAGTTCTTTTGAGGTGCTGCAGGCACAGGGCGGCTGCTGCCAGCCCCTGCCTTCGGTACGAGGCGTTGCTGTTCGCAGCTCCGGGTGCGTGCGAGGATTGAGGCCTGTAACTTTTTTTTTTTTTTTTTTTTTTAATTGTAACTGTTACTATGTGTGAGCTGTGATAGGGAGGGACCTCTCTGACACCCTTTCAGCTCCCCGGACGGGCGTGTTTCGGCCCTTGCGATCGGTGTAAGCTTGGGTGAGATGCTACCGCTGTCTGAGAGAGGAGTCGGGGGGAATTCAAGTCTAGTCGTTGGTGTGAAGTAGGGATGAGCTGTAGGGGAAACTACTTCGAAGCTTTTGGGTTTGTTTTTAAACAAATCCAGGACACCTGTTGTTGGGATGGTGTTCTTTATCCTCTGGTTAGTGACAGTGGAAGAAGGTGCTTTTAGGGTGTGATGTATGTCCTTTTAGCTCTGTTCTTGTGGGGTATTGGGGGGGAGGGAAAGAACATAGTCGTATTGCCTGTCCTTAGAAGATTTTCATGTTTAAAATTACAATACCACTGAAACAGTGGTTTTTACAAATAGCTTCCCAAAAGTTTAGGATGCGTTTATTATAGCATTGAAAAACAGTGTGAGAGTAAGTTACTTTATTTTTGTTATTCTCACTCATAGATGGAAAAGGCCTTCCAAAAGGTGAGGTGTAGAAGTAAATCAAAATCGTTGAAAGTTACTCTCCTCTGTCTGGTGTGTGCTCTGTGTGATTTGTATAGTGTAAGTTGATCCAGTTAGCTTGCTTTGTAACTTCGTTTGTGTTGAAGCATTATCTCCAGTTCCCACGTAAGAAGACCAAATCAGAAGTCTGAGTGGAATCTTACTCTGTCTGGGCATAGGTTTTGCCTGACATTTGCTGTGTTTTAGAATAGTTAATCTCATCTTATTTTCCTGTTAAAAGCCTCTTTCCTCCCCTCCCTGTCCCCTTGCAGGGGCAGAAAAGAAAGAAAAGTATATTGTCCTCTGTGAGCACTGTGTTAAGAACAATGTCTGTGCAAGAGCCTTCGTATATGTAAGATACCTGACAGGACTGAACTGGGGTATGTTCTGCACTACCTTTTGCTAGATTTAGGCCGTGTAGTACTTAATGAAAGGATCATAAAAAGCCCTTGCTCTGAGCCCTGAAATGCTATCTAATTGGGGCACTTTCTTTGGTATTGAAGATGTAACTTTTTGTTCTTAGATGTAGCAAGAAAACTGTTGACATGTTATGAATTTGGTCATGTCTGGATGCAAATGTGTAGATAATATGGATGAAGAAGTTTAAATTGTAGGCTAACTTTTAGTTCATAACTGAGGAATTTTATTAGAGGGTAGTTATATTTAGTTTATAAAGCTTTGTGTTTGTTGGCCGTTACCTGGAAATAAATGTTTGAAAAAAAAAAAAAAAGGGGGGGGGGAGATTTTCTGCTGTCAGACTCCTACAGTTAATTCTCATAGTCTTCTGTTAGGTTTTCCATTGTGTATTAGGTGTGGCACAGTTTGAGCACTGCTGAGCGTGAATAAATTAAACTCTTGTTCTAATCTCACAGTGTTAGATAGAAATCTCATTGAGGTGTGTGTAGGGGGAAGTGGAGTTCAGAGACCTATTGTCAAAACTGTTCCTACAGATCCTCCCTTTAGTAATTTTCTGCTTTTACAAAAAAAAAAAAAAATCCACTTGGGTGGGGTATGTTAAAATGTGTGGGTTTCAGACACCAGACAAAGGAGACTCTTGACTCACATGTGAGTGAGCCTTAAGTATGTTTTTTCTTGTGGGCTCTTTGTGCCATGCTGCTTTGCACTGTGGCTTCCTGGGTCAATACTTCCTGTTTCTGCTGGAACAGACTTTTGTACTTTGGCATCTATGGTGCATTTTCAAGGCTAGCAGGCTGCAATTCACAAAATCTATGAATATGCTATGGTTCTCGTGTTGCTTTAAGCTGAAGTACCTCAGATAAAGCAAATCAAACCCTCAAACAAGAATTTTCTTTACTTCGAAGTAAATGTTGCAGGCTGTTGCTAAGGGAAGGGGGAATTAAAAAGTGGTCTTTTTCCAGGCTTCTGGTTGTATGTCCAAAGGATAGTCGTGTGTCTTCCTCACTAGTATTGCAGTATAGCTCTTCTAAAGCTGTAGTGTTGGTAGTTTGTATGGGGGTACTGATGCAGCCTTCCGGCCCCTAGCGCAACTCAGGCGGGAATAGGATCCTTCTCTTTGACCAATTGGCTCGTGCTCAGCTAAAAGCCTGTGATGAAGGTTAAGAATAATGTCAGAAATGATGAGAGTAAAGCTCATCAAAATTAGATATGTGTGGGTTTTAAATTTTAATAGTTTGGGTCCTCCCCAAAAAAAGTCTGAGATTTAATTTTAATCTAGCAATTAAAAAAAAGGGGGGGGGGGAAACAAGGTGTCTGGGTTCAGATTACTTCATTTTGAAAACAGCCACAGTTTAATTACCTAAAGATAGTTGATCGTCTTGTATTTTGGATTTTTTGCATTGCAAAACAGCTTCTCTGTGTTCTGGATGACTGAACAAAACCTGTTTTCAGTATGATCAGTGAGCTGAAAAACCATTATTGGGTAAATTCTTCCATTTTAGGCATGTCACAGGTGAGGATTACTGCAGAGGATTTAACCTGCAGAAAATGATGATCCTCAAATATTGACAGGATAAGGGATTGCGAAGTTTGCAGTTGAAACCACTGGCTTGAATGACCAGGCTCTTTGCTGACCTTCTTTACCAATCTGGTGTAAATCTTGGAATTTAAGCCCTTTGAGAAAAGTGCTATTCGGCTTGATTTATTCACACTTGAACTCTGTTATCACTTATGCAGAAAACTTCTAGTAAATGAAAATAAAATATGCTGACCACAAGAGGAACTGTATCCAAACCCAGGCTCTTAGCAGGATTTAAAAGTAAGTTTATTTTCTTTTCTGATTCGAAGTGTGCCTCTGCTCCCATTTGGAAGGGGGGACCAACACTTGTTCTGCTTCAGTGTTTCCTGTCTCTGTCTTTTTGGGAGTAAAACAAGTAAAATTGGTTTCCTTGTAGTAAAGCTCTTGCATGATATGTGTGAGTGAATGAATTTCTCTTCTTATTCAGAGTGCCTGCTTACATGTGTTTCTTCTGAGAGCTGTTTCTGTGTCTTTCTCTTGAGAAGTCTGCGCAAAAGCTGAAAATCTTAGGGCTGTTTTCATCCTTAATCTGAACCTGAATGTGAAAGGCAAGGGTGTAATAAACACAGGGCTTTGCTTCCTCTTGATCTTTGCAGTAAGCATTGTTGAGTGTTGTCCTGGCATTACAAGGGAGCTTTTCTGTTGTATGCCCCCAGTCTAGAGAGCAGGCATTTGTAACAAATTAAAGGTCTTCCATGTGAAGACCTGTGCTGAAACCTCCTGATGTAGTTGGGGCTCTTCCTTTGGCACTGGTGGGCTCGGGCACTTGCTGAGCTTGTGTGTCCATATGAACTTCTGACTTGTTTTATGGGTTGTTTAATTTTGGCTTTTTTTGTTGTGTTTTAGACAGGTTGCGAGTGTACAAAACCAAATCTGTTCATGTGGTCTCACAGCCCTTTCCAGAAATCTTTTTTCCTGTTTTAAGTTTTTTTGTTTCTTGCTCAAAGACTAAATAATTGATACTTGAGGCTGTCTGGAAGGGTGTTTTCTCTAAATAATTGATGGACTTGGAGGTAACAAGGCAGTTTCCAGTTGCTGCAATCGCAGCTACAGGAAGCAGAATGAAGCGGAGTATTCAGAGGCAGCTGAATGCTGTGAATTTTAATATTTCAGAAAGAGCATGATTTGTTCTGCTTGGTGAGAGCTGTCTACTCTTGCTTTAGGCTATAAAATCAGTACTGAAGCATGCACAGTGACATCTAGAAACTCCTGAAATAGAAAACAAAGGGAATAGCCTCAAGTAACTTGCATCTGAAGGAAGACACCTGAGATGTTGGACTTTGGTCTCCATGTGACAGCAGGCTTCTGACTGCCAGGATATGGAGCTGATTCTCTTGATGCACACTTCTTTCCCCTCAACAATTTGTTATTAACTGGTGCTCAGGGAAGTGCTTAATGCTGTGTGGTATATGAATGCAGTGGTATCGCTATATATAATAAGAGAGAGAAAACAGCAAAACTTTCTACCCTGCCAAGAGTATTAAGTTACTTGTGGAGGAGGAAGCTTCATTGAAAAAATTGTCTGATTTGAAACTAATGGATAGGTGATTAGTGAGATGACTCTCAGAAGATAAGGTAGCTTTCTTTGCAAAGTGTACAGCCTGCTGAAGTTGCAAAGGATATTTTGATGAAGTGGTCCTAGCAGTTGTCTGCTTCTGCAAAGCAGAAGGGAGTTTGACTGAAAGACCTTGTCCAGCTGGGACAAGTGAGAAGGGACAGTGTTGTTTAGCTCTGTTTTTTTTCTGAACTATGCTACTTGTGTAAGCAGTTGTGCTGTCAGCCTGTTAAGATGATGGTTTCCTGTATTCTTACTTTTTTTTTTTCCTCTGGAGGTGTTTGTTTTCTTCCTTTTGTTGAAGGCACAGATTAGGAAGTGTTTGTGTCTAACCTCTGCACTCTGTTGGTGAATTTGCTGTTACCTGTTGCAGAGACTGACCTCTGCATTGGAAGGAGCTCTGATGGTGTCACTTCACAGCCTTTGCTGTCCTGATCTCTTAGTGGCACCATGTTTTTCTTGGCATACTCCTGAGAGGTGGAAAGCCTGTTTTTCCTCCTTCCCCTGGGACGGATATAGAGTCTTCCAGTCAGACAGTCAAAGGTTTCTCATGACCTGCCTGAGCACTGGCTCTTGGGGGAAGGGCTGGAGCTCTTCAAGCATGGGCTTGGCAGCCTGGAGCAGCTTTGGTTTTGTCTTTTTTATTGTTTTTCCTTGTTTAGTGGTAATGGGTATAGGGTGCTTTGCAAGCCTACCTGCTATGTCTCCTGAAGCAGTAGCTTGTTGCTATGTCTTTCAGCCGAGACATCTAAACTGCTGAAGAGCTGTCCGTGGTTAGGATTGTGAGGTGTTTGGTAAATGCAATTTTGTCACGTCTCTGCTTTCTGGTGTTGTGTTAGGGGTTTACCTGTTAGTTGGTTTTTGAAAGTTGCACAAGTGTGTCAGTTGTTAGGGAGAATATTTACATGGTTGTTGAGCTGTCTATGTGGCCACAAAGAGCTATTTTCTCTTGTGGCTGGTGATTGTTCTGTTGGGAAGTAAAATAAGGTTCTGCTGTGTGTGTTCTGAATGCAATTGGTGCATGTGGTGGAGGGCAGCAAAAGCAAGCAAACTTTGAAAGCATCATCCCCAAGCCCAACACACATTGGCACCCCATCCCCCAAATAAGTAGCCTCCTGTGGTATTGGGAGGGTGCCTCATTTGGAATGAGTGTTCACCTGGTGTTTGAAAGCACCAATCCCAAGGAATCCCAAGCAAAAATACAGGCTGGGCGGAGAATGGATAGAGAGCAGCTCTGAGGAGAAGGACTTGGGGGTATTGGTGGATGAGAAGCTCAACATAAGCTGGCAGTGTGCGCTTGCAGCCCAGAAAGCCGACAGTGTCCTGGGCTGCATCAAAAGAAGCATTAGCAGCAGGTCAAGGGAGGTGATTCTCCCCCTCTACTCTGCTCTCGTGTGACCCCACCTGGAGTACTGTGTTCGGATGTGGGGCCCCCAACATAAAAAAGACCTGGACCTGTTGGAGAGAGTCCAGAGGAGAGCCACAAAAATAATCAGAGGACTGGAGCACCTCCCCTGTGAGGACAGGCTGAAAGAGTTGGGGTTGTTCAGCGTGGAGAAGAGAAGGCTCCGAGGAGACTTAATAGCAGCCTTCTTGTACCTGAAGGGGACCTACAGGAGAGATGGGGAGGCACTATTTATCAGGGAGTGTAGCGATAGGACAAGGGGTAATGGGTATAAGCTAAAAGAGGGTGAATTTAGACTAGACATTAGGAAGAAATTTTTCACTGTGAGGGTGGTGAGACACTGGAACAGGTTGCCCAGGGAGGTTGTGGATGCCCCATCCCTGGAGGTGTTTGAGGCCAGCCTAGATGAGGCTTTGAGCAACGTGGTCTAGTGGAGGGTGTCCGTGCCCATGGCAGGGGGGTTGGAACTGGATGATCTTTAAGGTCCTTTCCAACCCAAAACATTCTATGATTCTATGAGTCCTGTTACATCAGGTGGGAAGGGAAGAAAAAAATGGAGTTTTTTAATGGATTCAGTGCTGCATCATGTCTCCGTGATATGGAGACAGCTCTTTTTTAACCAAAACAAGTGTTGAATTTGAGTGGTATTGTACAGGCACACACATTCATTTCTTAGCATGCTTCTTGATGCAGAACAGTTGTCAATGCTGGAATTCTTTTTTAACTTAGAGATATCATGGTCTGGTTTAAATTGTTAAAATATATATTATGTATAATAAAGTAGACATATATTTACATACTATTTAAAGAAATATATGTGAATATTCAGTGTAAAGGCTGAGAAATATCATGTGGATGTGGACAGATTGCATGCTATACCCAAAGCAATGAATGTTTTTAATAAAAAAAAAAAAAAACAAACCACGAAACCCAAAACCAACAAAACCCAAATCAAATTATATGCTTGTCATTTCTTTAGTGTATATTACTTTTAGTCAATGTCCTGTTTTTCTTTCTTGTGAAAAAAGAAGATGAAGGGATATCCTTTTTGTCTGAAATGTAACTGGAGACTTGAACAAGTGGCATTCCTGGAAATGGAGGAAAGCCACAATGTGTCTAAAAGTTTAAGATGTTCTCTGAAGAAAAAGTAGATTTGCCAGCAAAGAAAGTTGGCGGCTTCCTGTCTTTTCTCCTCCAAGTTGTGACTTATTTTTGTGATAGTAAGTGGTGTAGCAAGTGGAAGACACATTTTATTCTTGAAACATTTTGATCTGTATCAAGGTATGGGAGGGAGAAGACAATGTATATGGAATAGTTTCTCTTACTGTTGGATCACTAAATAGAAATAAAATTGTTCTTCAAACTGGCAGTTCTGGCTCCTCAAATATTTACTTTGTAAGGGTTCCAAAACCGTCTCTTGGAAAGAAAAAAGCCAAATTACATACTTGCTTTAATTTGAGACCTTGAGTTTTGCCCTGCTACTGTTGATGTTATAGGGAGTGGGTACGTATCTGCTCTCATAAGAGGTAGCAGAAAGCAGCTGAAGAGTCTTGATCAGCTAGGATTATTTTGGCTACTTGTTATAACAGACTTTGCTCCCTGAAGTGAATAAAGTCCTGGTCAGAATTACTGACACATTTCTATGGGTTTCACAATACCTGAACTTTCTACGAAGTAAAAGGAAAACCTAGCTTGTGGTTTGTTGGGTATGCTGGGTAAGTTACAGGACAGGTAAGCTCCTATTCAGGTGAAACTGGTCAGTAGCTTTGTGAAGGAAAATTTTCATAGGCGTGAAAGGTGACACTCCCAAGATGTTAATGAACCATCTACAGAACTCTAGTGACAGTGTCTAGAGTTAGTTTCACTTATTCTGGTGTAATCTGACTGAATTTTAACTTGTATGAGCATGGATTGTCCCATAGTGCTTTTGAGGATAAAGTCAGTGAAGGCCCTACATCGTGTCCTCCTGTTGGCTGCATTCCTTAAATATTAATAAGGAGCCTGACAAGAGGCTCCTTTACAAAAATAGAGTTCTTTCTTCTACTGCCTTTCACTCTTCTGCTCATTTTTGGAAAATACTGGCATGTCAACTCACTTTACTTGTGACATGTCCTTTTCTTTCTGCTTCCTCTGCTATCTCTTGCTTGCTCAGTCAGAATATGGAGTATGCACTTTATTTGCAGGTGGCTACTTTGTGCAGATTTCCCGAATTAGGTAAGAGGTCATGTCTTTTGGTGCCTTGGTCAAGTGCTGCTCTTATGTTGGAGTGGAAATTCTATGTCTGTTCACTTATTACTTTTGTGAACCTGAGGTCAGTGAGGCAGTAGTAGTATAAACCTAGTAAAATTCTGTGAGTAATGGAGGAGTTGTACCTTTCGTCAGTGTCAGTAACTAAAAATATTTGGAGTTGCAATTTATGTGGTCAATACATGCTTTCTACAGTGTCGTTGGTTTTAATTCTGACCAGTTTGTGGAAACGAATATATGGAATTTTTGGAGCTGGTTTTGTTTTGTGGAATGAAACTTCAATGTGCAAAAGCAAGGCCAGGCAACTGTATCTTTTCGTAGGTTTTGTGTGAAGAATGGTGGAAAGTGAAATTGTTATAACTGCTATTGTCCTCTGTCACTGCTTTTTAGTTGGTATGAGAGTGATCCCTAATCCTGCTTGCCTTTTTCAGGACTTCCTTTAGTGTATTTCTGTTAGCTTAAGAAAATAAGTGAAAGAAAGTATCTAATGACCTACAGTTTGGATAGCTCCTTGAATTATTTGTGCAGTGCAGAGCTTTTATGCCAAAGTATTGGTGGTGTTAGTCAAGTGGGCAGTTCAGAAAAGGTTAAAAGATTATGCTTCTTGATGTCCATGTAGATTGTTATTCAGAATTTAAGGTGTCTGCTTCTGAGTGTTAGTCCAAATTCAGAGTACTTTTACATGGTATTTCAGATACAACTCATCCATGTAAGAGCCGTGGCCTGGCCAAAAGCACATGCATAACTATAGTGTGAGTTGTCCGTAGAGCTTCAGTGGAGCTCCTTTGAATCACTACTTCCTTGTTTTGGGTTTGGGAACACTGGTGTATGTTCCTTACAAGTTTTCTGAAGTTGCAGTTTGTGCTGTAGTGAATAAAGCCTGGTTACTGAAGCCTGAAACTCTTCCCATTTTATAAGGGTTGGATCTGCTCTAGGGGATTGTTTTGTAGAGTTTGTATTGGAGAAACTTGTGCTTGATATATTACTCATATAATTTGAGGACTTTGAGTCTTCAGCACACTTCAAAAATAAGAGCCCCAAAAGATGACATCTTGAGAAATCTATCTGGCTTTGGTCATGTTTTCCATTGAGTTCAGAGGTCTGTTGTTGCCGTTACTTTTCTGGTAAAATAGAGATAACCTATTAGCAAGGTCTGTCCTGCATTGTGAGTCTTTCAGGTTAAAAAAAATACCCTTTTGTTGAATAATACCTAGGTTTCCTCTAAGAATGAGAAAATATTTCTCTGTTCTTTTGGACTGCAGCAGAATTAAATACACTATACTCATATTCCTGAAGAGAAGCTAGTATTTTCTTTGTGAGGCCCCAGTCAGAGTTCCTGGAGACAAAATTACAAAAATAAAGATGATGCATTCTTTCTGGGGAGTTCCTGAATCATTGGCAGAGCTACTATCTCTGTTTCCAGGAACAGATTAGGCTCTAAGAGCTTCAGATCCTGTCAGTTTTTCTTGCCTTTGTGTTGCAGCGGCTCAGTCCTTACACGTGAGGATTTGATGCCCGGCACCCCGATATTGTACTGAACGTTAAGACTCCTTTGGTGGTCAGTGTCTCTCTGGGATGTGGGAAGAGCAGCCTGCAGGTGCGTCTTAGTTGCTCCGTTTTCAGAAGGTCCTAAGAAAATCTCTGAGGTATCCCTGGTCAGGGATGTCTTTCAACTTCATTAAAAAAACCTCTGTTGATTGAATACCTGCAAGGAGTACAGCAGTTATTTTTTGATGGCACTGTGTCTTGAATGAATGCGCTGAGCTCAGTCATAGAGTCATAGTCATATCAAAACAAGTAGTGGGCCAAAGTGCATCTCTTACTGTATTTTAAAAATTCTTCTTGCTCCTCAGTGCATTCTTCTTTTGACTTTGATGATTTGCTCCCCAAGCTTCATATAGACTTGATGCTTTGTATTGATGAATGTTGAAGGGAGCAGCCAACAGTCTATAAAATGATTTTTTTTTCCTCCTTTGTTTTCTCTTGCTTCGGTTCTGCCCCTGTTCCCCCAGCTTCACCCATTTTGGTGTGTTTGCTTCAAGTGTGGTATAGCCTGTGGTGCTGGCGTAGGCTGGCGCTGCAGGGGTGCTGTGTTTCCGTGAGCACCCTCAGAGGCTGGCACTGCTGCTGGCTTTCCATCCCTGTTTTCCTGCCGCCTCCTGACTACACTCAGGCTGATGTTTGTATGGCTCCAGGGAGGTAGACCGAAAAGGCTTAAAAACTGTTTTCTTCTTGGCATATGGTACAAGATCACAGGATTGATCTGAAGATTTTCTACATGGTTTGCTGTGTGATTGTTCACTCCACTGAGAGGATAGTTAATGGTTGTGGATTTTAGGAGAGGGAAGGGAAAGGAACCAGGACTACATATGGTGGCAGTAGTGGCTGAACCTGGAACTTCAGTATGACCTGATTAGGTCTGCCTTGTAAAGTTAACATTTCCTGAGGGTCAAAATAATTTGTGGACCTAGATCTGGAGACATGCATTAGTGTTCCAGTTGTTTTTGTTCTAGATTTAACATCTTACCTGTGAGGAATTTCTTGCATATCCAAATTTGTTTAATATATCACAGGTTCTGTTTTCAGAGAGTTAAAATCTATAGACTATGAATATCACTGCTGTAGTGTTTTGAAGGTAAGAGTGTAATCTGTGGGTGTAGAAATGCTTTGGAAATGACAGTAGCCACTTGCTGAATGACTACAATTTTTTTCCCCCTCACTAAAGCTGTAAACACCAAGACAAAATTATATATTCTATCAAAGCAGCAGTGTTCTGTATTTAATTTTCAGAAATTCCTATTGTCGTGAGTGGGTGGTAACTGTCAGCTGACACGATGTGACTTGCTTTGTCTGAAACAGAATAGAGAAAGTTACTCGTCTATGCTGCCCACATACTACTTTAATCTTCCAAGTGTTTTGTAGTATTGTCTAACTGTAGTTACATAGCCTGTGATGTAAAGTAAATGAAATACTCATTTAGCAGGTTTCTAGACTGGTAACAGGTGCCTCCTATGTTAGGAAATATGGCTGCTTTTAGTGTAAACATGGGGAAGATGGCTGTGTGGCCTTGAGTGAATTGCTTGGTGTATTTATTTGTGGGATTAGGGGAAAAAGTCAGACACACCTACACGTCAGATTTATTATGTCAGAATGTCACTCCCACACTAGTAGTGATTATACTGCCCCATTTGGTGTTTGGTGGTCCATCAAGAACCACCAAAAGACTCCTGTGAGGATAAGCAAAAGAGTAAGTCAAATATGCTCTTAATATAGGCAGGTGTTTCGGAAGATGTCCGGGGAGCCAGTGCTGTTACAAAACAGCTTCTTGGAACAGTGAACCAGTACCCCGTCACTTCAGAGCACTGAAGAAAAAAAACAAAACAGTGTGTAGCAAAAAAAGGCATTTTGCTTTTTCATTCTGTGAAAATACTGGGAATGATATTGACTTGGGCATCTTGCCAGTTGTATGGGGAAGTGGGGAGAAATATTTTTCAAGATGGTGATTAGAGTGATGGGGCATGGTGCTTATCAGTAAGGGTACTTCTGATACTCTTGTTCCTGTGAATAGTTTCACTGAAGTTGGGTCTTGAACAGTTGGATCTGAGTCCCAATGCCAGGGAGAGCAACCTGACAAGAAGTAAGACTTCAGACTATGTTTTTATTTTAGGTCCTGAAATGATACGCTTGCCTTTCTTCCTCAGATGGCATTTTAAGCCTCTTTGTCTAGTAGAACCCCATGTTTATGGAATATAATGATGTGCTAGCTAAATACCACCTGCTACCACCTCTTTTGTAGTGGTAGCAGCAGCAAAAGCAATGTTTCTTATTAGTAGTGTGGGCATTTTACAGTTGCCGCTCCTGTCTTTTGCCAGGATCCTGATTTTCAGTGGGAGGGAGGCAGAACAGTGGTGGAGGCCTTGGTGTCCCTGCATCCGGAGAATGTGTTTGTGCTGGCAGCCAGTGTGTTGCTGTAATACAGATTTAGATTTACACTGGTGAAAATGGAGTCTTGGATGCTGCTCAGATTAGTGGGGTTCTGCTGTTGTCTCCTGGCATTCCCTCTTCCCTCTCTTCCCCAGACAGACCCATCAGACCTACTGACTTGGACAAGTGTTTGACTATTGATCGTTGAAATATAAACTGCTATTTGGAGCTAGTGACTGAAGTGAAGTTGGGAAGACCAAGTGTTTTTTCCTTCTCTTGTATTCTCTCAGCTGCAGGCATGTCAGGAAAGTAGTGTTTAAACAAATTTTCTTTAGTATGTCTCGTAATAGTAAGATTCCTAAAAATTGTCTGTGAAGCTGGATGGGTTGAGAAAGTCAGGAACTAAAGCTGGGCATGAGGAAACAAAACTGTTTCCTTAGGAATGTGTATTGCAAAACTCAGCTTACGTGCATGACTGGGTCACATCTTGGAAGGTCCTTTCCAGTCACTGTCTGTACTGCCGTAAAGCACTTAACTTTTGTTAAAACAAAGAAAATTGTATTTTTTGCTATAAATTAACTGTAAGCATTAGAGTTATTTGTAAGGTGAGGCTTTGGAAGGCAAAAAAACCTTAGGTTATTTGGTTAAAACGCTATGGAAGTCCATGTCTGAATTGTGGAAATATCAAGCTCATGTGTTAATGGTGAATGTTCACCTTCTAGCCTCACCAATTTTACAGGTATGGTTTCTGTAAGACTGTGCAATATATCCTTTAATCTTTCTCTGGACTCTGCCATTTCTCTGAAACCAGAGAAGTGGTTCGTTCTGTGTGTTCTGCCTTTTATTGAGGCCATTGAGGAAAAAATGTTTGAGTTTCAATTTAACTCAATTTTATTGTTGTCTAGAATTTCTGCTCCATGTTGTATGGAATCAGGAGGAGCAATTCCTTCTTTTAGTGATTTTTCTGTTGCTACTTGTGTCTGTTCAGATGTGCTAATTGGAAGTCGCCTGTGGGTAATGTAGCGTCAGCAAACTGCGTAGGTGGTATGTGCATGAAGGCTACTTAGGTGATGTCTGGCTTTATTGTATACAAATTAATCTACTTCATGTCAAGTGGATCAGTATGACTTGTGTAATATCTACCAACTGTCAGTAGGATCTGAAAATTGCTCTTATGTACATGCAGGCTGTCTTAGCTTGAAAAAAGCAGAAATTATTCTCTGTTCATGTGTCTTGCAATCTTTGTTTTGTATACCAAGTCACATGATTTTCCAGTTGTTTTCTTCCATAACTACTTAAAGCTATGGAGTATTTTACCAAAATTCTACTACTGCATATTTGTCTTGGAAAATAATCAATATTTCACTTAAAAGCTATAGCAAGCTTTAAATTGTATTGAATGGGATTCTCAAAGCTGGCATGTGTCTGGTTCTGTTTCTTTTTTTTCAGTGGAGATGTTTTTTGCACGTAGGTGCAGATTCCCTTACTAAAAAAAGTTTCCCTTCTCATAGCTGTGTGCCGCTGTTAGGGGACTCAGACACAGACCAATATGATCATGCTGTAGCCATTTATTATGCCTTGATTACACACTTTTATACAGAGCTCTTGCAGATTGGGCAGCTACTAATTGGATACAATGATTTTAAAATCCTAAAAACAAACTTACTATTGGCTAACTTTAGTCCTGGGAGTGGGACCCTTAAAATTACTTAGTCATACTGATTGTTTACCTTCAGCTTCTCCTTATCTCACTCACATTCTGTACAATTGCTTTCTTTCTCATCCCTTGCAGATATTATTTTCTCCTGTAGAAGAAGTCAACTACGTGAGGACCTTCTTCTAAAAAAGGTTCTGACAAACATGATTATTTTTCTCCTAAGAAGATTCTTATAAACATAAGTATTTTTCTTCTTAGAAGGTTCTCATAAACATAGGTATTTTTCTTCTAAAAAGGTTTCCCACAGCTGTGGATATGGTGGAGATCTTCAGTTCCATGGTGCTTGGTTTCAGACTTTGCTGGGTAGTCTTGGGTTTTGCATGCTGTCTGTGAACGTCCATGTCAGTGTAGCCCTTGAAGTCTTTTTCTTCTGACATGTTTCAGTATTCTCTGTGCTTGCGCCCTGTTGCAAGCCTTTCACTGACGTCTTATGGAAGGAAAACATTTACCTCAAGGGAGTGGAGGGCTGAAATGCAGAACTGCTTTTTGTCTGTCGTGGGCAGTGCTTGTGGTCAGCTTTCTAGAATGCGAGAGCTGTGTGAGTGCTTTGTCTTCCCGTCCCCAGCTCTTGATTTAACAGCTTGTTCTCTGTTGTTTTTTCCTATGCATGGCACTTCTGCAGAGGTGGCTTAGTTATGATACTCTGAAAAGCTATAGTTCTCTGAAATAGCTGAGCAACAGTTGCAGTTGAACCTTATCTCTAGTGTATGTAAAGAAGCAAGAAAACTGAATTCTGCAGAGCAGATCAGCTGTTTAATGCTGGGGCTTTTGTTCTTGAGAATAAAAACTCTTATAGGGTACTGATTTGGTAAATAAACATTAAAGTATGGAGAAGACAGAGTACAACTGCCTGTTGTTTTTAGTGTTCTGTAGACAATAAGGTTTGCCATGTAACCACTTCTAACATCTTGCTAGCTGGGTTGCTGGATGTGCAATCCGCAGAGAGTGTATTTAGACTTTTGCATAAGTCTAAGCTGCTGTGTAAGTAAAATGATTTTGAAGGAGTGAAAAAGCAGGTAAATGTCAACTTGCTGATGCAGATCTTCCTAGGCTAACTGTATAGCTAGTTTCCTTTCTAGATGTCCCTCCCTGTTACCACATAAAGATGCTCAAAGAAGATAGAATTATTAAGCAACAAATACTTAGAGGGAGTTTAAGGTCAGCAGAAGTTTCTGAGCTGACTTGGAACATACCTCTGCATGGCATACCGTATATGTTACTGTAGTCCCTTTCTCAACAGAGAAAAAGAGATCTGGGAAAAAATCCTTTTGATCTTAAAATCTTTCACTGCCTAATTCTTCTCATTTTTTTTATCTTCTATGCAGACGCCGTGCTATAGAAGATGCACTATTACCGATATTCTAATGCAGAAGTCAGCTGTTGGTACAAATACCTGCTCTTCAGCTACAACATTGTCTTCTGGGTAAGTACAAAATGTAGAGAAGACTGAAATAGGTTAGGCATACTTCCGTTTTATTACCTTCCTGCATATTTCTTCAAGAGAACAGGCTGAAATATTTAACTTGAATGCAAGAAGCTGATATGTGGTACATCCTGAGTGTGTTAAAATTCAAGCAGCATATCCCATATGAGAAAGTAGTTATTATTGAAAATCATATGGATGATGATTCCTCATAATCTTTCTGTTCCTTGCCCCTTTGTCCTATTTTACCTTCTGAGTGAAGATAGAGTAGTAAAGCAGATAAAACTGGTTTTCTTGTTTTTGGTATTTTGGGGTTTTTTTTTATACTGGAGAAAGGAAAGATCTGCTTAAAGGATTTGTCAAAAGAAAATAGTGTAGTCTCTAGTCTTGCTGCCAAGGCCTCTGTCTTTTGAATGATGGAGGCCATTAAATGGTGGTTGTGTTTGGGCAAAGGTTAAAGCTACCTTTTCTAAGTGTGCTTAAGTGGTATGTTAAGTTGCTTCCCTGCTAAGAGAAGTCTGTTCTAATATCTCCTTTCACATCATCTTTGGTCTGTGTGGTGGCATCGTGTATCTGTAAATACACTATGCAGAAGAGAAGAAAGGAACTGCCCCAGAGAACTATCAACAGCTGGCATTCCAGCGTAGTCAAGATCTTAAATGTTATGTTCTGCGGGAAGCAAAAATATTTGTCTGTTACTGTCTTGAAATACTTAGCTAGCTGTAATCTTTGAGATTGTGAATGCAAAAGAGGGTGTGAAAAGGTGAGTGTGCTTTTAGATGTGCTTGATGGTCAAAATCACTGAAGCATCTAACCTGATCTTGAAGCACCTAACTACCTTGGAAAAGAAGGCTATTCTAATGCAACGCTATGCACTAACCTTTGAAATGGTCAACATGTCTGTGAGGTGGAGGTGAAGGTAAGGATGCAGTTCGGATAAACTTCCTAATTCTTTTCAGAGCTTTCATATCTAATGTTAGGAGTTTGCCCCTGAAGTAATGGAAACTGCAGCCATGGAAAGGCATGGGTAGTCATGGAGAAGTGCAGATACAGTGACTTGCTTGGTGCTGGCAGCTTGGATTAATGTACTGATTCAGGGTTGAAA
This sequence comes from Pterocles orientalis, assembly GCA_011057875.1. Classification (NCBI taxonomy): domain Eukaryota; kingdom Metazoa; phylum Chordata; class Aves; order Pterocliformes; family Pteroclidae; genus Pterocles; species Pterocles orientalis. The sequence continues at coordinate 2,650,198 of WKFP01015562.1, read as the reverse complement.
TATCTTTGTATGGATAGACTCTTCTAAAGATGTTTATATTTTTTTTTCAAAACTGAAAGGATTAGATAGTAAGAATGAAAGTACAGTGTGTGGCTGGAGCAACTTCTTTAACTTGACTACAAATTGTTTCTGATCCTGCCTTGTCTGAGATCAGTGGACATGCTAGAGAAGACTATATTAATTCTGTTTATTGTTGATTCCTTAAACCATGTCAGCTTCTTCTCAGTCACTGAGATCAGCTGCTTTGGAGCAGACCCAGCTCCGATAGACTGACTGATCAAGAGGTACAGGAGGGTTTTTGGGAGATTCCTTCGACCAGGGGTCCTCCCACCTTCCTAGGGTGAAACTGGCATGCTCAGCTTGCTCCCTGAAATGCCTGTACACAAATGTGTGCAGCATGGGGAATAAGCAGGAGGATTTAGAAATCTGTGTTGGGTCGGGAGATTATGACCTGGTGGCAATTACAGAGACATGGTGGGACAGCTCACATGACTGGAATGTAGTTATGGGTGGCCATGCTCTTCTCAGGAAAGACAGGCCAGCAAGGCGAGGTGCGGGAGTTGCTCTTTACGTGAGAGAGAAACTACAATGTATTGAGTACTGTCCAGGGGTGGGTGACGAGCGAGTTGAGAGTTTGTGGGTGAGAATTAAGGGATAGGCTGGCATGGGTGATACTGTCGTGGGTGTCTATTACAGGCCACCAGATCAGGACGAGGAAGCTGATGAGGCCTTCTACAGGCAGTTGGTAGCAGCCTCGCAGTCACAGGCCCTGGTTATTGTGGGGGATTTTAACTACCCTGATATTTGCTGGAAGGCCTACTCAGCCAGCCATCCGCAGTCCAGGAGGTTTCTCCAGTGCATTGATGATAACTTCCTGATGCAAATGGTGGCAGAGCCAACTAGGAGAGGAGCGATGCTAGATCTTATTCTCATGAATAAGGAGGGTCTGGTTGAAGCATTGAAGGTTGAGGGCAGCCTTAGTTGCCGTGACCATGAGGTGGTGGAGTTCGGGATCTTATGTGACCAAAAGAGAATAACGAGCAGAATCGCAACCCTGGACTTCAGTAGGGCCAACTTTGGCCTTTTCAAGCAGTTGCTAGGGGAAATACCGTGGGACAGGGTACTTGAAGGTAAAGGGGCCCAAGATAGTTGGTTAGCATTCAAGGACTGCTTCTTCCAAGCTCAAGATCGGAGCATCCCAATGGGTAGGAAGTCGAGAAAGGGTGCCAGGAGACCTGCCTGGTTAAACAGGGATCTGCTGGGCAAACTCAAGTGTAAGAGGAAAGGAAGGTGTGATGGGTTTGTTCTTGGCTGGGGGCCAAACCGCATACCCACTCACCCAATCCCTCCCACCCCCCACCTGAGGATAGGGGAGAGAATTAAAGGGGTAAAGGGGAAAAAAAAGGACTCGTGGGTTGAGATAAGAACAATTTAGTATCTAAACTACAATAATATTGAAAATAATACTGTATACAAATACACAAATGAGTGCTACACAGTGATACTGCCCCCCACCCAATGACTGAGGCTCAGCCTGTTCCCAGCTAGTGATCCCGGAGCAGGGAGAGTCCTGAAACTGCACTCATGGAATGGAGATAACAGTCCGAGCGTCACAGACTGAGAGCTGACCAGGGTGTGGGGGGGGAGGCCTTGGGAGAGTGACCACCTGGAGCAAGATAACCCAGAGCAAAAGAGATCCGGAACAAAAAAAAAGGGCCAATCTTCTGGAAGGTCCTCACCTATATACTGGACATGACGTGTATGTTGTGGAATAGATTATTGGCCACTTTGGGTCTCAATCCCAAACCCAAGATAAATCCTGGGCTAGTAACTGGGACTGTGCTCCCTCCCAGCTTCTCCTGTTTACAGACAGCCAGAGAAGCTGAAATACCTTGGCAGCCGTGTAAACATCACTATTTATCAGCTTTCTTCTGAGCACAAATCCAAAACACAGCTTCTTGCTAGCTGTTATGAAGAAAGTTAACTCTGTCTCAGCTTAACCCAGGAGAGAGAGGCTGGCCACTTGGGAGGAATGTAAGAATGTTGTCAGAGAGTGTAGGGAGGCAGCTAGGAAAGCTAAGGCCTCCTTAGAATTCAGCTCGCTAGAGGGGTCAAGGACAATAGAAAGGGCTTCTTCAAATACATTGCAGATAAGGCTAACACCAGAGGCAGTGGTAGGCCCACTGATGAATGAGGTGGGTGCTCTGGTGACAGAAGATACAGAGAAGGCAGAGTTACTGAATGCCTTTTTTGTCTCTGTCTGTACTGCTGGAGGCTGTCCTGAGGAGACCCGTACCCCTGAAGCCCCAGAGGAAGTAAGGATAAAGGAGGAGATTGCTGTGTTAGATGAATACTGGGTTAAGGACCGGTTAAGTAATTTAGACACCCATAAATCCATGGGTCCTGATGGGATGCACCCGCAGGTGCTGAGGGAGATGGCAGAAGTCATTGTTAGACCACTCTCCATCATCTTTGGCAGGTTGTGGGAAACGAGGGAGGTGCCTGAGGACTGGAGGAAAGCGAATGTCACACCAGTCTTCAAAAAGGGCAAGAAGGAGGACACGGGTAACTGTAGACCGGTCAGCCTCACCTCCATCCCTGGAAAGGTGATGGAACAACTTATTCTCGATGCTCTCTCTGGCACATCAGGGATAAGAAGGTCACTAGAGGCAGTCAACATGGGTTCACCAAGGGGAAGTCATGCTTGACCAACCTGATAGCCTTTTATGAGGACGTTACCAGGTGGATAGATGATGGTAAAGCAGTAGATGTGGTCTATCTCAATTTCAGTAAAGCATTCGACGCTGTCTCCTAAACTGAGGAAGTGTGATCTGGATGATCGGGTAGTGAGATGGATTGTGAACTGTCTGGAGAAAAGAAGACAGAGAGTTGTGGTGAGTCTAGTTGGAGGCCTGTATCTAGTGGAGTCCTCCAGGGTTCAGTACTGGGACCAGTGCTATTCAATATATTAATCAACGACTTGGATGAGGGAATAGAGTGCACCCTCAGCAAGTTTGCTGATGATACGAAACTGGGAGGAGTCGCTGACACGCCAGAAGGCTGTGCTTCCATTCAGCGAGACCTAGACAGGCTGGAGATTTGGGCGGGGAAAAATTTCAAGCAATTTAACAAGAGCAAGTGTAGAGTCTTGCATCTGGGCAAGAACAACACCAAGTTCCAGTATAAGTTGGGTTCGGAGCTGTTGGAGAGTAGTGTAGGGGAGAGGGACCTGGGGGTCCTGGTGGACAGCAGGATGACAATGGGCCAGCACTGTGCCCTCGTGGCCAAGAAGGCCAATGGCATCCTGGGGTGTATCAGAAGGGGGGTGGTCAGTAGGTCAAGAGGTTCTCCTCCCCCTCTACTCTGCTCTGGTGAGACCGCATCTGGAATATTGTGTCCAGTTCTGGGCCCCTCAGTTCAAGAAGGACAGGGAACTGCTGGAAAGAGTCCAGCGCAGAGCTACAAAGATGATTAAGGGAATGGAGCATCTCCCTTATGATGAAAGGCTGAGGGAGCTGGGTCTCTTTAGCTTGGGAAAGAGGAGACTGAGGGGTGACCTAATCAATGTTTATAAATATGTGAAGAGTGAGTGTCAGGAGGATGGAGCCAGGCTCTTCTCTGTGACATCCAGTGATAGGACAAGGGGCAATGGGTTCAAGCTGGAACATAGGAGGTTCCACTTGAATATGAGAAAAAACTTCTTTACAGTGAGGGTGACAGAGCACTGGAACAGGCTGCCCAGAGAGGCTGTGGAGT